>QLTV01003097.1:1721387-1750753 GCA_003457575.1 Thermophis baileyi
GGTTGTGGCATAGACTTGAACTACTGTGATGTTGAATGGTTTGCCTTGGATTCGAACTGAGATCATTCTGTCATTTTGGGGATTGTATCCCAGTATTGCTTTTCCTATTCTTTTATTGACTATGAAGGCTCGATTTCTTCTGAGGGATTCTTTCCCGCAGTAGTATACCTGATGGTCATCTGAATTAAATTCACCCATTCCTGTCCATTTTAGTTCGCTGATTCCTAAGATGTCGATGTTCAGTCTTGTCATCTCTTGTTTGACCACGTCCAGCTTGCCTTGATTCATGGATCTTACATTCCAGGTTCCTATGGAGTATAGATCTTTACAGTATCGGACTTTCCTTTCACCACCAGATACATCGACAGCTGAGCGTCCTTTCGGCTTTGGCCCAGTCGCTTCACTCTTTCTGGTGCTACTAGTACTAGCCCTCTGCTCTTCCCCAGTACCATATTGGACATCTTCCGACCTGAGGGGCTCATCTTCCAGCGTCATATCTTTTTACCTTTTGGTACTGTCCATGGGGTTTTCATGGCAAAGATACTGGATTGGGTTGCCATTTCCTTCTCCAGTGGGTCACGTTTTGTCAGAGCTGTGCAGAGCTGTGTGTTTTTGACTGTGCAGAGCTTGTTAAGGCAGCAAAATGAAGCAGTTTTCCCATGCGGCAGCAACCCAAATGCATCCGCCATTTTGTCCCTGCTCACAAATTAGTGGGGATAAAATGATGGCCGCCAGACAAACTGCTTCTTTTTGCTGCCTTAGAGAGGTCTCCACAGTGCTGAAGAAGCTTCTGAATGCTTCTGCAGTATCGTGCAGAGCTTGTTAAGGTAGCACAATGAAGCAGTTTGTCCCCAGGCAGTGCAGCAACGACCCGAATGCGGCCACCATTTTGTCATTGGGACAAAACGGTGGCGGCTTTTAGAACTGTGCCATGTGGCTGGGCAATGAAGAAAGTCACCCTGGCGTTCTGGAAGGTCTCAGAGCTCTTCAAAAGGTAAGTGGTGAGAAGGGTGTTTTGCTTGGGGAGGTGGGAATCAGGCCTAAGGCCTGGGAGATAATCAGTAGAAGTAGGAGCAAACCTGTTGGGACCCAAGAGATGAGACGTGGAGCATGAAGCATCTCGGGGTGGGGGAGTATATTACATTAATATACATTGATGTTTGTCTACATATACTGTATAATCCAAAGTTTTATGACTTTTCATAGATGTCATCAATATTTAATAATTTCTTGTCTGTGGAGGAGATATGTAGCAAGACGCTAACAGGCATAGGAAAGGCACGTGTGTGCATGCAGAATGTCTATACAGAGGAAAGTGAAAATTTCACGTAAATGCACATACATTGGGCACAACCTTTGTGTACTTTTCAGAAAACGATATGCACTGATATACAGGAAGAAAGCATGTGTTTGTTTCTTGAAATTTGCTAGGAGTGCTGTCCCAAATAAATAATACAGAATCCTCCAGATCAACTAGTGACCAATCAGAAAGGCCCTTCCTTTTTGTTCCTATTCTGTTGAGGATTTTGTTTTGCATTGACTGAATCCAGAAAGGTATATGATCTGAATGGAAAGGAGATAGGTTTACCTCCTACCTTTTTTTCCTAAAGTTGAAGATGACTTTAGGGACAAGAGGCTGCAAGTAGATGAGACTTTAGTGTAAACAACACAGAGCTGAACAGAGCAGAGGTGGGATTCACTTACCTTCCCTACCGGTTCACAAATGTGAGTGCACGCGCCTTGTCTGCGCATGCGCAGTGCTCGTGCATTACGTTGGGGTGGGTGGGCGGAGCCTCCTGCAGTCACCGCTACCGGTTTGCACGATCCGGAGAGAACCGGCTGAATACCACCACTGGAACAGAGTCTGAAGAGTTGAGTAGGGAGTAAATATTGGAGCAAGCGAATGTGGAGGAGTAATTTCACCTTTGTTAAAGCTGCATACCTGGAGAAAAGTTTCACTGTTCTGGAAGATTATGGAAAGGCCTTTTGAAGACTTTTTCTTTTCTTTAATTGGACAGGGTCTGTCTCATTTAAATGAGACTTAGTTTCCAAATGGCCTTAAAATGTTTGACTTATATTGCAATCATTTCTTTTTCTATTTCTCTTTTAATGACTAGGTTCTTGTTTGTCTTGCTGGGTCCAGTAGGGAAAGGGCAGCAATATCATGAGATTGGAAGGTCAATGGGTACCCTCATGACTGATGAGGTAAGTGAAGTATGCATCATTTCACTCTGTGCAGCAGTGTTTCTTAACCTTTGCATGGCTGCCTGGGGGATTCTGGGAGTTGAAGTCCAGGTTTCTTAAGTCGTCATGGTTGAGAAGCACTGTGGGCCTAAGCCATTTACATTTCTTTGGATGAGCTATACATAAAAGAACACCAACAGAGTCATAAAAGTCAGAAATAATGACCCCACACACTCCAAATAAATCATTAGTAAACACATGGTAGAATTGTTTTTTGTTTTTCGTAACACATACTCTCCTTTTAATATTTACATGACTTGGTTCATTGTAAATTGTAGTAACCCGTAATATGTGTTACTTTCCATTCATATACAGTATAATCACAGCCAGCTTTGGTTTTTTTTTTTTAATGAGCCATGGTTAGACAGCTGTGGTTTAGGGTGACTGGTACACTCAGCTAAGTGAAAAAGTGTTTGATTCTGGTGGGAACTTATGCAAGGATGCTGTTTCACTACCTGGCAAAATAATATGTATCTATATATTGTTCCACATTCAAGGTAGATGATTTTAAAGTTTTGCTTGTTTAACCAGAATAGTTGTCCAGAGAAAGATTCTGTTTGAGAGAATATATGGGGAAATTAGAATTGATATAGCTATTATGTGTAAGTAAATGTCTCTCTCCTGTCTGTATAGGTTTTCCACGATGTTGCTTATAAAGCCAAGGATCGAAGTGACCTTTTAGCTGGCATTGATGAGTTTCTAGATCAGGTGACTGTGCTGCCACCTGGGGAATGGGACCCATCGATCAGAATTGAGCCACCTAAAAGCGTTCCTTCTCAGGTAAACTGTGGCTTACTTCTCTAACTCAATAAAACAAAATAGTAATATTTTTAAAATATCAAGTCTAATATGTCTATAAATTAGATGGGTAGAATCATAGCACAATATATATTTGTCATTTATTGGCTAAGGCTCCCTAGAGAGCTGTCTCAGCTTTTTGGCCTGTTGTAATTGCAAGGAAAGAAAAACGATCCTGCTTGCTTATTGGCATCTACGTCAACACTAAGGCAATTGTGTGCAAATGAAATCGCAGGTAGTCCTCGACCTATGACCATAATTGAGCTCAAAATTTCTATTGCTGAGACATTGTTAAGTGAGTTTTGCCCCATTTTATGACCTTTTAAACTAGCTAGACATTTTATGTTGCAAAAGAATCACATGACCCTGGGACACTGCAACCATCATAAATGTGAATCGGTTGCCAAGGGCCAAGATTTTGATCATGTGACCATGGGGATGCTGCAACAGTCATAAGTGTGAAAAATGGTTATAAGTCACTTTTTTCAGTGCTGTTGTAACTTTCAACAGTCACTGAATGAATGATTATAAATCGAGGACTACCTGTATGACATTTATACGGCTTTTGATATACAGTAGTGTTGCGACTATAAGATTAGGTTTAAGCCTCCAATTTGATATTGTTGGGGTTTTTTTTTTATTTTGAAAAAGACCCCTCTGCCTTGGACTGATTCAAAAGCCAGCAGAATCAAGTTAATTTGTCAAACTTCTTTTTTTATTAGGATAAGAGGAAGATGCCAGGAACGCGAAGGTTATCATGTAATGGAAAGATTTGTGATGATGAGATGGAGGATCATATGGGGCCAGAGCTCCAGAGAACAGGAAAGTGAGTTCTGGGAGTTTTGTGGTGGCTTCTTCTGAAACAGCGATAAGCAATCTTTTTACTAGCTAGTATTGCATTTTAAAAGGTATTTGACCTCTGTGGCCTGCAGGGGACATGGCCAGTGACATCCTGGCATCAATGCAATGGAGAGGTTCAAATTATTGACTTATTTTGGAAGTGTTTTAAGAAGTTAAATGTCTCTAGCTTAAGATGCTGATTTTTCTCTCTAGAATAAAAAAAAACACCATTGGCACAGTTCAATCATTTTGCCCAATACTACTACAAACTGCATGCAAGAGTTTTTGCATGGTTGCAGAAGTAGTGTTTGTGGGCCGTATACTATCCAAACTTTTACTAAAGAAAATTTCCCCATCTTTCATTACAAGGGCTCTATAAACTCAGGGACACCTTATGAACTACATACAGGTAGTCCTCGACTTACGACAACAATTGGGACTAGAATTTCTGTTGCTAATCAAGACAGTTGTTAAGTGAGTCACACCCACTTTTACAACCTATTTTGCCATGGTTGCTAAGTGAATCACAGTTAAGTGAATTACGCTGTTAAGCAAATTTGGCCTCCCCCATTAACTTTGCTTGTCAGAAGCCACCTGAGAAGTTTGCAGATGGGGATCAGATGGCCCTGGAATGCTGTAACCATTATAAATACATGCCGGTTACATAGTGCCCAAAATTTTTATCACATGAATCGTGGGAATGCTGTGTGAGTTGTAGTGTAGTTTTCAGTACCATTGTAATTTTGAACTGTTGTATGTCTATGAATGTTTGTAAGTCTAGGAGTACTTGTAGTACCGGTAGATTTAGGATGGTGACATCTGGGCAACTTTTGAAGAATTGGTCCAGATCACTTTTGCTAGCACTGAAGACTATAATGAGAAAGGAAACATCTCAGGGGCCGGAAGTGATGTCGTGGTGTTACCAGTCGCAGGGAATGGAGCTCTTCGTCCCTGTGCTGGCTTCTCCCTGTGTGTGGGCTCCAAAAGGCACCAAAGCCGCCTTGTAGGGGCGGCGAAGCCAAGGAGGGGCGCCCTGTGAGGTCGCAGGAGAGATTGCAACTCTCCTGCTGAACCCCAGGGCTTTTTTCCCCCCTCCCCGCCATGGCGAGGAGAAGAGGCAATCTAAGATGGCTGCCACAAAGCCTGGACAGCTTAACATCTAAGAATTGTGCTGGAGCGGAATTGGTGAACAGTGCCTGGAACTGGGTGAGGAGAATACTCTTTATTTAAAGCTTAACGCCAAAAGAATATCCAGGAAAAGAAAGACTCATAATTATTTCTAAAGTAGCTGCGACGTAACACCTTGAGTAAAACTTTAAAATGGAAGGAAAAAGATTCAAAGGGAAGAAAGCAGAAAAATTGTCAAAAATACAGCAAATTGGATTTTCAAATTGGACAGGCATTGTTTTGAATAGGCATTTTAAAATGCTGGAACTATTTATGCAAAAAGCATTGGACATTGAATTTTTTGAGAAGTGGCTATAGGTTTGAATATACAGTTTTTGGATTATTGGACAAAAAAGAAATAAAAGAAATAAAAACAAGAAATGAGTGGAATTTGGGAAGAAATCGCGTTGATAACCCAGACTATTAAGGACATCTTGATAAGAAGCTGCGAGGAGATTATGAATAAAATACAGAGCATAGATGAAGAGCTAGAAAATATGACACAAAGGACAAGGAGAGACCAGGACGCCCAGGAAAAGGAGCAGCCAACTGAAAGAGCAGTTGAAAAAATAGAACAGACAAACCAACAAATAAAAAGGAATGACAGGAAGGAGATAAAAATAAACATAATAATGATAGATGAAACAAGCCGAGGGGAGAGTATCTTAAGGGAAGCAAAAGAGGAACTGGAGTTTCAGGGAGACTTTTTTTGGAAGAGAGATAGGGGCAAGAATAGATAATCTGAAAATTAGACAATGGAATAGGATAGAGAAGGGAGAAATGTTTAAGATGATGGGCCAAGAAGTGGAAGCAGATAGAGATAAAGATCCAAGAGAGAAATATGGGAGGCAAGCTAAGAAACAAACAATTATAGCTTTAAAGCGGGCAAGAGACGATGGACACAAAGGGAACATTTTAAAAATACAATAGTGGTATAATTAAAAGTTAAAATAGGGTATTATTAGAACTATATAAGTTTGTTAAATGTAATAAATATGATTATTAATATTTTATTCGTAGTAAAAGGAACGATACTTAGAATATGATTGGCATAAAAACAATGGTGGGATTCAAATTTTTTTACTACCGGTTCTGTGGGCGTGGCTTGCTGGGTGTGGCTTGGTGGGCGTGGCAGGGGAAGGATACTGTAAAATCTCCATCCCACCTCACTCCAGGGGAAGGTTACTGCAAAATCCCCATTCCCTCCCAATCAGCTGGGACTCGGGAGGCAGAGAATAGATGGGGGCGGGGCCAGTCAGAGGTGGTATTTACCAGTTCTCCGAACTACTCAAAATTTCCACTACCGGTTCTCCAGAACTGGTCAGAACCTGCTGAATCCCACCTCTGCATAAAAATAACATAGTAGCTAGACAGACAGACAGACAATTGATATGTTAAAGCAATACTCCAGTTCATTAGTACCTGGAGTATTTCAAAAATAACATACTGAAGTATTGAATAATTAAATAATGAAAGATTATAATTCAACAAAAATATGTGTATTATTATCAGAACTATATAAGCTTGTCAAACATAGTAAATATGATGAATATTATTTTATTTGTATTAAAACGTGGATAGAAACGGAATATTTTTAAATATAACAGTGGCATAATTAAAAGTTAGAAAGGGGATGGAAACTAGAGAGAGGGAGGTCAGTGGAATACACATCTTTATATAATAAGGTGAAGTAGTAATAGGGGAAATCAGAATCTGAACGATGGTAGTATTGAGAATGCTTGAACAATATGGTGATTGGCATAAAAATAACATACTGAAATATGGAATAATTAAACAATGGAAGATTATAATTTAACATAAATATGTGTATTACTATCAGAACTATATAAGTCTGTTAAATGTAACAGATATGATAATTCATATTTTATTTGTAGTAAAAGGAGTGACATTTAGAATATGGTGATTGGCATAAAAATAACATATTGAAATATTGAATAATCAAATAATGAAAGATTATAATTCAACAAAATATGTGTACTATTACTAGAACTATATAAGATTGTCAATTGTAGTAAATATGAAGAATATTATTTTATTTGTATTAAAATGTAAGACACTCAGGTGCCACACTGTTCACACATCGATATGTTTGTAAAAAAATAATAAATAAATTAAAAAAACTTTTAAAAAAAGAAAAGAAAGGAAACATCTGGTAATATGGAACAGGAATCTCAGTTTGAATCAGATGCGAGCCTATAAACAAGAATTGTGGACAAATAATGGGATGAATATGTCAAATATGGAAATCGTTTATCTCCAGCCATGTTGTTGTTGTATTTAACCCACCGCTGTGAATCCACCATATCTTAGAAATTTCTGTCTCTGCTTTGCAGGCTCTTTGGTGGCTTGGTCTTGGATATAAAACGGAAAGCTCCTTGGTATTGGAGCGACTATAAAGATGCCTTGAATTTGCAGTGTTTAGCTTCCTTTCTCTTCCTGTATTGTGCCAGCATGTCTCCTGTGATCACCTTTGGGGGGCTGCTTGGAGAAGCAACAGAGGGAGAAATAGTAAGAACATTTCCCCCTCCTTCCTTTTATATGTTACGAATAATTGTCAAGGTAGGTGACAACAAAACCAGTGTTACAAAAGCAATGGACACTTAACCTCACCACTGCTGGTCTGCATACTATTTTGCATTATTAGATCACAGTTCTAAACTATTGGTGTTTTTTTTTTTTTCCATCAAGGTTTTAAGTGGGTGGTGATCCATCCACAGACACAGAATTTTACAAGGGCCTCTGATCTTTCTGCACTTCCTATGTTTTCCATCTTCCCTTTTTTTCTTACAGGAAGACATTTATGGAATAGCTTCAGCGTGCCTTCTAATTGGATGTACAAGGCACTCTTGACGCAGAATTACCCCATTCATTTTCTATGTCCTGTTAATAGAATTTTAAACCAGCCCTGCAAAATGTGGTCTTCAGATATTCATTTCTAATAGAAGACACACTCTATAATTACTTTTTGGGAAGAGGAGATTAAAATTAATTATCTGGATATATTTCAACCAATCTTTCATATTCACAGTTATATCCTGGACAGATTCATCCATCCATCCATCCATCCATCCATCCATCCATCCATCCATCCATCCATCCATCCATCCATCCATCCATCCATCCATCTCTAGAATGTTTATGGGTGGATTGCAGTTTTTAGGGGGAATTAACCTTCATGAACATAAATGAAAGAAGGGCAGCTATTTAGAATGTTAATCTTCAGTAGAAGTTAATTTGAGAAGCACCTTCCATTTCAGAAGATAAGAAGCTGAATTTGCCAACGACGCCATTTTTCTCAATGTGGAGATGTGACATATGGCAAAAGTGCTGCTTTCCCCACATCACAACAGATCTGTCTCCTGAATTAAAAAAAAATAAATGTGTGACGGGAGGGAGAATGTTAGTTCAGAGGCCTCTAATTAGAGTTCAATTCCTGCCAACTGGTCACCTTGACCTGTCTTTAGTGATAATTCATAGAGAGGGGAAATTAAAGCAATTGAATTAAGCAGCCTGTTCTCTGTTCTCTGAATCCTAAAGAGGGAGTGGCTGCATGTACTGTCAGTCTGACCCATTATGACAGCCCTTCTTTTCTTCTGTTTGTGCTTAAACCTGCAGAGTGCTATAGAATCCTTGCTTGGAGCTTCGATCACTGGAGTAGTCTACTCTCTCTTTGCTGGCCAGCCTCTCACCATCTTGGGAAGTACCGGACCAGTACTGGTTTTCGAGAAAATTTTATTCAAGTTCTGCAAGTAAGGTTATGTACTTTTACAAGGGATGATGGTGATGATGAATCTAACTAACCCATTTCTAACTGCTGACCTCTCAATCCTCTTTTATAAAACAAAACAAACAAAACAAAACATGAGTACAGTTAGGCAGCAGTATTGTAAGCTGGGACCAGGGGTGGGTTCTAACTTACCTCTATTACCTCACTATAATGGATATATTATAGTGTATCTGAAGAGAAGTAGTCTTCCATCCCCTTCTACTTCCTAGGAATAGTTATGGTTAGTATTCCCAACCCAGGTACTAATTGTGAGCAGTTATTTCTCTCCTCCCTTCAGATTCAAACCCTGGCTCTGATTGATAACAACAACTCCACATCCAGAATAGTAGACAGAGGTAATCTAATCTGGAATGCTGGCAGATTCCTATCAAAAACATATGCGGCCAAAAAATATTACAGACTTTTAAAATGTGCCACGTTGCCTGGGAGTTCCCTCATTATTTCTTCAATGGATTATTCCACTCATATTCTGTGAACTCCAATTCCTGCTTAAACCATTGTGGATTTAATCAGAAGGTTTCGTGGCTTGTGAGAAATAGGCTGAATGAAGAGAAGAGAAGAGAAGAGAACTGCTTCTTTATAATTTATCCAGTTTTGAATTTGAAACTAGCTTTGTGATGATTCTAAGGTGGAAATTTTAGAATGTTTAAGGTGCTGTAGATGGCAATCACTTATCAATAACCAACCCATATCAATGTATATAGTTTTCAGCCATTACAGGTAGTCCTTGTTTACCGACCACTTGCTCAGTGATTGTTCAAAGTTACAACAGTACTGAACAAGGAGACTTATGACCGGTTTTGAAGTTGTAGCTGTTGCTGCATCCCTGCAGTTATGTGATTCCCATTAGTGACTTTCATGGCCAGCTTCTGACAAGCAAAGCCAATGGGGAAGCCAGCAGACAGTTGCAGGTCACAGTCATGCAATGTTACATTTAATGATGGGTGATTAGCTTAATGGCCACAGCCAGAACTGATGAGCTGATGCTGTAAGTCGAGCGTGGCCATCATAAATATGAGTCAGTTGCCAAGCGTCTGAATTTTGATCATGTGACCATGGGGATGCTGCAATGGCCATAAGTGTGAAAAACGGTCATAAGTCACTTTTTTCAATGCCAATGTAAATTCGAACAGTCACTAATGAACTGTCAAGGACTACCTGTATTGTCACTTTCTACAGAAAGGATAGGAGTGGAGAAAAGATAAATTAATGGACAACTTAGTGAAGCTTAACAATTTCTGCATTTCAATACTTTTACAATTTTATGATCAGAATTATTTCAGCATGTAATGTTCCTTGTTTCTTATCTTTGGCACATCTTTGCAGAGACTATAAGCTTTCTTATCTTGCTCTGCGAACCTGCATTGGCCTGTGGACAACACTCATGTGCCTTCTGCTTGTGGCCACCGACGCTAGCTCTCTGGTCTGCTACATCACTCGGTTTACAGAAGAAGCTTTTGCCTCTCTGATCTGCCTCATTTTCATTTTTGAGGCCATAGAGAAGCTGTTTAAGTTGGGAAGGACTTACCCATTTTACATGGATAGCAATCTGGACCATCTGACCTTCTATTAGTGAGTCGGTGTTGTTTTTTCTATTTCGAACAAGAAATGGCTCACTGTACTTTAATTGCTTTGCTTCAATATATTTAAATTCATCAAGTGGCGTAAGATTCCTAATTGTGCAGAAATAGCAATAATACTTAGATTTATATATCACCCCACACTGCTTTACAGCACTCCCTGGGAGGTTTACAATGTCAGCATATTGCCCCCAACAATCTGAGTCCTCATTTTACCGATCTCAGAAGCTGGAAGGCTGAGTCAACCGTGAGCCCTGTCAGGATTGAACTCCAGGCTGTGGGCAGAATTAGCCTGCAATACTGTATTCCAGCGGTTCTCAACCTGTGGGTCGCGACCCCTTTGGGGGTCGAACGACCTTTTTACAGGGGTCGCCCCACGCGCTAGCCATCTTGGAAATGCTCCCAGTTTGGCCGTGCCTGCAGGTCGCCAGACAGCCGGTAGCCACGGAAGCGGGAGACTTCGCCCACCCGCCCGGACGCTGCCATTTGGGTTCTTTTACCCTCTGTGCATGCGCAGAACACTTTGCGCATGCGCAGAGGGTAAAAGAACTCAAATGGTGGCGGGTTTAAGGTTACAGGGATCTGTAACCTTAAACACTCAAAGAGCCACTTGAACCTGTTTCCCACAGAAAAGAAAACACTGGGAGCCACAAAACCTGGGTGGGTGTGGCCAACTCAACATCACTCCCACCCAGTCACATGACCTGCCCCAGCCACGCCTACCCAGGTTTTGTGGCTCTGGGTGTTTTCTGTGGGAAATGGGTCTCTCTCTCTCTCTCTCTCTCTCTCTCTCTCTGTTTTCCTCTCCCTCTCCCTTCCTCCCTCCCTCCCTCCCTCCCTTTCTTTCTCTCTCCTTCTCTCTCAATTTTTCCCTTTTCCCTCTCTCATTTCTCTCTCCCTCTCCCTCTCCCCCTTCTCTCTCATTTGTTTCTCCTTTTCCTCTCATTCTCTCCATCATTTCATCATTTATCTTTTTCTCCCCTTTTGTCCCTCATTTGTCTCTCCCTTTCATTTGTTTTTCTCTCTTTTCCCTCTCCCTCTCTCCCCCCCCTCTCTCATGTGTGTGTGTGCTCCCTCTTGAACCATTTCCAAAAACAGGGAAGGTTTTTTTTTCTGATGTTCTTTCTTCTTTGGGTGCTTTTTACTATATGATTTAAAATCAAGAGTCATTTCAGGTTCCCAGATAAATGAAGCTAGAAGGCCAGGGGCGATGGCGGAGATGGAGACTCACTCCGAACGAGAGGGAAGCGCCCCTCTACTTGCCTCTCATCTCGCGGAAGCTTCTTCCGGTGCTTCTTAGTCTTGCCCGCACCTCTCTGCCCCAAGACGCTGGCCCGGCCCGGCTGTAGCAGATGCTCTGTGTTGTAATGGGCTCCAGGAGGAGGAGGGGACGCCATCTCCCCCATTGTGAAGAGCATGCTAAATCTAACTGCTGCGCACAGTGCCTTGCGCAGCAGTTAAATGGGCTCCAGGAGGAGGAGGGGATGCAGTCTCCCCCATTGTGAAGCACGCTTTCGCTGTGCTGCGCAAGGTGCTGCAAGAGCAGCGGGCAGGCCATGGAGGGGGTATTGGGTCTTTCCCCCACCCCACGCCAAAGGAAAGCCAGTCGGGCTTCTCCTTCCCTCCTACCCTTCCCCCTGCTCCCTTCCCCCCCACTCAATCCTACTTCGGGACAGAGGAATGCTCGCTGGAAATGCGTGTTGGGGCAACGTCGGAGCGCATCTTCTGACCCTCCGGCACTCACCCGCAACTCTCCATGCTCCTCGAGGCCCGACTTGCTGAGGGAGGGAGCAGCCCTGATGCCTCTGCTGTCCCCCCCGGCCCCAGCCATTGCTGCCTGGGGAAGGTACAGGCAACAGAAAGCGAGCAAAAACATAGCTCTCAGGAGCTGAGATCGGGGAAGGCACAGGCAACAGAAAGCGGCGCGTTTCAAAGGTGGCAGCTTGCGTCTGGATGTGCCGAACAGCGTCCCGCTGCAAGAGCCGGGCCACGCCTCTCCACTGTCCAACTGGCCAATGGGGGTGCTTCTGCCAGGCCATCTCTCCCTCCCGCCGGGCTGTTGTGCTCGGCACTCGGTGAGGGAGGGGAACGCTTCCCCACACCGCCCCCTTCTTTCTCTTGGCCCCGCCGACAAGGGAGGAGGAAGGCCAGGCTTGGGGTATGGCCCCCACCCTGCAAGATCCGCTCCCGCCATTCTCTCCCAGCCCTCTTTGCTGGTGGCAATAGCAAATGTACCGCGACGAAGGCGGAATGCTGTTGCCATGCAAAGGCAATTGCAGGGGCTCTTTGTTCCCACACTAAGGCTCCGGCCATGTCACCGCCGCAACAGGGCGACAGCTCTTTCAGCCCTCTGCCGTGACAGGGCCACAGGGAGCCGCAACTGAGGGCCCAAAGAGCCGCATGCGGCTCCGGAGCCGCAGGTTGCAGACCCCTGCTCTAGGTTGAAAACCCTTTTTGAGCTCCAAGCGTAAGAGGCCTGCACAGGTTGTCCTGTATCGGTGATACCTTCTTGACTCACTGCTTGTCTTTCTTGAACTCTAGTGATGGAGGAGATCTGGTGATAGCTTTTTTGCATTTGCTTGACTAAGATATTGCTTCTTCTGTATCATAGATTATAGCAAGAATGCTCTTTGGGTCTCAACAAAGATAAGTTGAGCTCTTTTTAAGAAAACACTGAGGAGAGCTGCAGCACAGTACATGTAGTTAGTATGTACAGTATGGTTCTATTGTTCGCACAATTTATTTTATAATTTGTGCAACACTGAGCAATGATTCAGATTCCTTGATCCATTGAAAGAGGCTCAATATTTCCTTTGATAGTAGGGGGATGACATGGAGGAAATAATTTAAATTTGGACAGAACTGATTTGGTCAAAAAAATAGACAATTCAGACAATTCATATATTATTATTAAAATTATTATTATTATTCCTATATTATTAAAATCGTGCTTTCATATAATTGTTGATTAGTTTTATCTTGGATTAATAAAGATTGAAATACTTTTTAAAAGTCTGCAGTGACATTAGTAAATGTGTGCAAAACATTTTGAATCCAATTGCCTCAAATGGGTCCCCCCTCCTCCTTTTGATCCTGGTACAGTTGTTATAAAACAACTGTTTTACATTGACACAGGTTGTGGCCATCACTTTGGAAGTGTTTTGAACTCTGAAATGAAATCATCCAAAGGCCAACAATTTCACAAGTATATGTGGCCAAGTGATTTCTTTGCTATTTCATCCATCTTCAGTTGAGCCAAATGGTAATTTTTCATGTGATTTGTAAACTCATGCCAAAGTATTAAAGTGTTCAAGGTTTTTAAAGATTTGTTTCTACATTGGCTCCTTACTACCTTTGGCTCAGTTTAGACAAATAATTGACGGCCAGTTTGGATGAAGGGTTAAAGACATTGGAGTAGGAGCAGGGAAACCTGAATTCTAGTCCTGCCTTAGGCATGGAAGCTAGCTGAATGACTTTGGGCCAGTCCCTCTCTCAGTCCAACCCATCTCATCCAGGTGGATGTTGTAGGGAAAATAGGAGGAAACATGACTATGCTGAATTTATTAAATAATGGCAAAATACAAATCACAACAAGCCAATAGAAACTTTCAAAAGTTGTTGGACCAGAGACTTGGGCTTTCAGAAGTAAACATGGTTTTATGCATGATGCTCATTAACCCTTTTCTGTGCCCACTAGCTGCAGATGTGCAGCTCCTACCAATCCCAGTAATGATACCCTGATGTACTGGAACAGCCAGAAGATCGACCCTTCCAAAGTTGCCTGGGCTAATCTCACTGTCTCTGTAAGTATATGAGCTTGACCCTCTATGCATGGTTGACAAAATGATTCCTCTGGTAACATTATTCATTGATTAGAATGGAACATTAGTCTTTGTAAAAGGGATGAAGAATTACATACATTTCCTTTCCACAAAACCAGTGATGGAGGGAAGGAAAGTAATTTTTGATGGGAAGACCTGTATATATTAGGAATTGGTAACAAGAATATTTTCTTGATTAAATTCCTCTGTGGCTTCTTTTCTTTAAAATGAAAGCTGGCATATTGAGTAGTCTATTTAAAAAGCATTGAGCTTTTGCCCCCACAGGTTAGATTGTGAGCCTGATTGGATGGATGTCAGAAATGGGATAGTGTAGAATTATGACGGTGGCTGTTAGCTAGAGGTCTCTGTAATGAGTCCTGTTATTGCAAATCACTAGGAATAGAAATGTGATGTTGACTATACTTTACTTGATTGTCTTCAATATATTTAAATTTTTAAAGAGAGTAAATTCATTCATGGAATAATTATCTAGGTCAAGGGTGGGGAAAGATGGCTCTTTTATGACTTGTGGACTTCAACTCCCAGAATTCCTGAGCCAATCATGCTAGCTCAGGAATTCTGGAAGTTGAAGTCCACAAGTCATAAAAGAGCCATCTTTCCCCACCCCTGATCTAGGTACTTGCTACATTTGCCAAAGGAAACCGTAAAGCAGGGGTGTCAAACTTGATCCCATTGCAGGCTGTATCAGGATTTTGTTTGTCCTTTGGGGGGGGCGGGGGGGCATGGCCTAGTCATCGCAGCCAACTGGGTGGGTCTGGCTGGAGTGGCATGGGGCTGGGGTGGCACAGGCCGGTCCCTTGCCGTCTCCGGGATGGCACTGCGGGACAACTCTGGGCCTATCATGGGCAAGATTTGGCCTGTGGGCCCCGTGGTTGACACATCTGCCATAAAGTAACCAGATCCTTGGCCTAAATTCAGCACGTTTCTCCTTTTCTTCCTGTTTATTTTGATAACTGAAGATCTAAGCCAGGGCTGTCAAACTCCTGGCCCGTGGGTCGGATGCGTCACGTGCTGGCCACACCCACGGCTGGTTTAGTGAAGGGGGGAAAAGTCCCGATATGTCACATGACGCCACCATGACGATGTGAGTTTGACACCCCTGATCTAAGACATTAATGCTTTTTTTTTTTAGTCTTGAGTCAATGAAAACACTTGTAGACATTTGAAAAGTAATAATTATCCTTTTAATTTTGACAAAACTAAGTTTTGAATTAAAACTGAAAACAGCTCTTCTTAAGTTGGCTGGGCATATATGTATTCTATTCTGCATGTTTGTCAATTGCTATGCTGCTGATTAACTGAACAATAATTAAGCAATTATAAAATGATTGGATTAGTGATATTTCATGCTTTTAATAAATATCACTGCATAATATTTGTTAAACTATATAAGCTTCTGTGTTCTTATATTGGTTTCACTTTGACCTAATTAGGACTAATACATCAGACAAATTCAATATGTCTACATGTACTGTACCTTTAAGCGGGACAGATTTTTTGTGAGGGATACTTTCAGACTAATCAATTCTTCTTTTGTTTTTAATGTAGAGGGTGTGAATATACCATATTTCATTTTAATTTCATTTTGATTTACACCCGATATGTTTTACTCTGATACTAAAATTTAAACACTTCTTTTATGCACACATTGACAACATTCTGGATTGTAAAAGTTAATATTTTCCCTAAAGCATTATTAAACATGCACAATTGCATCTAAAGGTTCTTGTTGCTTGGGAACAGAACACTACATTTAACTGCAATTGAGATCTAATTTTGGTTCTTGCATGGCGTTTTCTTCATTTGAGAATTAAAGACCCTTAATGTATTTAGGTGCTTATTATAGTTTATCCACCACTAGCCCAGTGGTGAAATCCAATTTTTTTTACTACCGGTTCTGTGGGCGTGGTGTGGCTTGGTGGGTGTGGCTTGGTGGGCGTGGCTTGGTGGGCATGGCTTGGTGGGCGTGGCTTGGCTTGGTGGGCGTGGCAGGGGAAGGATACTGCAAAATCTCCATTCCCACCCCACTCCAGGGGAAGGTTACTGCAAAATCCCCATTCCCTCCCCATTCCTGGGGGAAGGATATTGCAAAATCTCCATTCCCACCCCACTCTGGGGCCAGCCAGAGGTGGTATTTGCTGGTTCTCCGAACTACTCAAAATTTCTGCTACCGGTTCTCCAAACTACTCAAAATTTCCGCTACTGGTTCTCCAGAACCTGTCAGAACCTGCTGGATTTCACCCCTGCGCTAATCCCATATCTTCGCTGAAATCACTGTACTTTTTTGCTACTGTTACTTTTTAATTGTTTTATCCAATCAGCAATGTCAGGAGATGCATGGAGAATTCATAGGATCTACATGTGGATCCGCAGGGCCTCTTACCCCTGATGTTCTTTTGTGGTGCTGCATCTTGTTCTTTACTACCTATATTTTGTCAAGCACACTGAAGAAATTTAGGAGCACTAACTATTTCCCCACAAAAGTAAGTAGATTCCAGCAGCTTAACACTATTTTTGAAACCCTAACTAATTCCTGCTGTCTGCTTTTCTCTATAATGGTGATTAGCCAGATGGATTTCCTCAAATGCATAATTACCTCTAGGAGAGATGGGTGGCATAAACAGTAAATTTTAATAAATAAATAATAAATACCATTGTTGGAAATTGAAAGGAATCCCTCCCCTCATTTCTAGGCACTGGAACCAATCTGCATCCAGATGGAACTCTAGTTCTCTTTGTTTCTCTGTTTTTCTTGTCTTACCTGCAGATTGTGGTTTGAAACTCAGTGTTATCCCTGGGTTGGGAATAGGATATCTTCATATACCAATTTCAGGGGATCAGTGGTGGTAGTAGAATATGTTTCTGCCTTCTCCTTTCAGGTACTCCAGAGGCAATTGTTGGTCACTGTAAGAAGCAAAAGGCTGGGCTAAGAAGGGCATTGACCAGATTTGTTTAAGGCGTTTATATAGCTGCCCATCTTAAAAACAACTAAGTGGCTCACAACCACTAAAATAACATACAGTATAAAACCAAAATACTGTGTTTCCCCAAAAATAAGACCTCCCCCGAAAATAAACCCTTCCCCAAAAATAAACCCTCCTCCGAAAATAAGCCCTCCCCCCAAAAATACCATTTCCTCTGGTTAAGGTTAGGGAGACAGAGCTTGAAATCAGGTAAGACGGCAAGAGGAGCCCCGTCTTGCTCCACGCACCCCAAAATAATAAGACCTCCCCGAAAATAAGGCCAAGCGCTTATTTCAGGGTTCAAAAAATATAAGACAGGGTCTTATTTTCGGGGAAACACGGTAATATAAACACAACAATAAAACTAAAAAGAGAAAAACCTGGTGCTACAGCCACACTTCTTTGATGCAGCCACATTTCTTGTCCCACCCTAACCCCATCCTCTCCCAATGTCTGGGGGAAGAGCCAGGTTTTAAATGCTCTCTGGAAGGATAGAGGGATAGGAACCTGTCAGTTCTCAAGGGGGAGACTGTGTTCCAGAGGGCAGAATTTGCAATGAAAAAAGACATGCTTGCCGGAACCCATTAGCTGGCAGGGTTTAAGAAAAGGAGACCCAGAGTGTTCCCATCTGGTGGGATGCACAGTTGTCCTCGGGGAGAGAGGATTCTGTAGATAACCTGTTTCCATGCCATGTAGTGCTTTAAAAATAAAACAATAACCAGCACCTGAAATTGCACTTGGAAAAAAAAACTGGGAGTAAATACTGCTCACATAACGGGTGTAATATGGATGAACCTAGGAATGTCCAACACTGTGAGTTCCACTGCATTCCTGACCAGTTGTAACTTCTAGGTGGTCTTCAAGGGCAGCCTTATATAGAGCATGTTGTAATAATCCGAACAGGAAGTGACCAAGACATGAGTGATCATGAGCTAAGCCTCCTGGTCCAGGAAAGAGCACAGTTGGGCAGAAGATGAATCTGTGGAAAGCCCGCCCCTCTCTGCCAACAGTTACCACCCTCTCATCAAGCAGTAGCCACGAGTCCAGGAGAACCCCCAAATTATGCACCAGCTTTGTCCAATGAGTCAAAGATGACGTATCTCCGGGCCCGAAAGGGCCAAAAACCAAAAGCCACTCCATCTTCCCCGGATGGAGTTAAAGTCAATTCTTCTCCGTCCATACCCCAATAGCTTCAAGGCACTAGGTCTATACCTCAATAGCATCACCCGCTCAACCCAGGGTGAAGATATACAAGAACATACTGAAGATGTTGCAATCCATGCTGGCAAATAACCTCAATGACCAGTTTGATGCAGATGTTGGAAAGAGGACTGGAAAGAGCCCTAAATGGATTGGAAAGAGCCCTAAATCCCGATGCATCCCACATTGCAGGGACCTCCTGCTCCCAGTCCCTGAAGCTGGTTTCAGAAGGATACCATGGTTGATCATACTGAAAATCTCTGAGAGATCCAGGAGTGCCAGAATGGTTGAACCTCCCTTGTCCCAAGTCCTCCAAGATAATCAAGAAGCATGACAATATCATACTGGTACTTTACCCGGGTCTGAACCCAGGCTAAAAATGGTCCAGATAATCCACTTCATTCATGGCCCTCTATAGCTGAGCACTAATCCTTAACAAGGTGATGGGAAAGGGAAGGTTGAAGACTGGATGAAAGTTGTCATGAGCCGTTGGTCCAAGGATAGCCTCTTGAGAAAGAAATACCACTACTTCCCACAAAGAGGCATTGACCACCGCTTAGACCCAACCGCATGCCACCTCCCAGGAGACCTTAACCAACCAAGAAGGGCATGGGGCCAGAACACAGATGGCAAACTCACAGCCATGAGGATCCTTTCCACTTCCTCAAGACCTTCTGACTCAAACTCCTTGCAGATAATAGGACGTGTCTCAGTCACTTCCAACTTCAGTTAGACTTTGGCTGAGAAGAATATGTCTCTTTGGCTCTAAGAAGAATGTTCCTCCAAGTGTTCCTGCAAGAACTCTCTTGCTCCTCTCTGCCAAGGAAGGACCCGATCACCCACAACAGGGCCACTGATAGGGTATTTGCAAAACAATAAGGATGGAGAAGTAGGGCAGGGGTGTCAAACTCGATTTCATTGAGGGCCGCATCAGGGTTGTGTTTGACCTTGGGGGGCCAGGGTGGGTGTGGCCAGAGTAGGCGTGGCCAGCTCGACGTCACTCGTGTCAGGGGCACCTGTGGTGGCCCGAGTGCTCTGCCAGCAAAAACGGGCTCCCGAGCTCCGTTTTCAGCTGCGACGGCCTCCTGCAACCCTCTGCCAGTGAAAACGAGCTCCGTTTTCCCTGGCAGAGGCACCGTGGGCCAGTCCGCTGTTTCCAGGGCGGCCCTGCAGGCCAGATCTAAGCATCCCGCAGGCCAGATCCGCCCCCCGGGCCTTGAGTTTGACGCCCCTGCCTTAGGGGCGTCAAACTCAATGAAGTTTCTCAACCTGTGCTCAATTGACATTTTGCCTTCCTCCAGTGAAGTTCTAGGTATCTTTTGGTAACTGCTTGGTCATCTCTTGGAGTTGCTTGGTAATTCAAAGTGCTCTATGAGATCCATACCCACAGAGAGTCTCCACAGGTGCAATTAAGTCCAGCACCTTCCTCACCTACTCATTCCAAGCCACAACAAAGGCCTTGGCCAAAACACATGCCAGATCTTTGCGAAAAAACTCCAAGCTCCCTCTAAAACCACACTGGGTCCATCAGATGCCTGGGGTAGGCAGATCCCTATACTTATATTCTTAAACCTTGGGACAGACTGTTTGATTAAAGCCAATTATATACAAATAAAAGGATATTATTTGGTTAGCTTCAAATCAAACAATAACTGTGTTTGATAAACCACAAATAGACTTACCATCCATAGTGCCTAAGCCAAAATCGAAAATTAACTTCCCTGTGCTTTAATGTGTGAACCAGACCACCACAACACTACTTCAAATTCTATATGTGCTTAACAGATTGAAAATATTAGACACCTGCAATTGCTGAGATGAATCGGTGTCATGCCCTGTCTACTAAATCTTCCCTTCAGCAATGGGTGGGAAAAGGTTGGAAGAGAAGAACAGATGATGTTTGACTAGATTTGTTTGAAAGCTGGCTCTTTCTGAATAATGAAAACACAAGATATAATTTTTAGAAGTAACGTTTCTAAAATGTTTTCCTGCCTTTTCCTGTGTTCCAAATTTTTCAAAACAGCTCATATGATGTCCGAGTTGTATAGAAGATCTTGTACAAGGAGTTGAAAGCCATTTTTGACTGCCTTGCACAAGCACTGAAATTTCATGAAATTTATTTTCAGATTTGGGGAGCAATTATTCATCAGGTGGACAGTGCATCTATTCAATATCCAGCAGGTGTCCTGGTTGGCAATATGAATATCATACATCCAACACTTGGTTTATCTGGAACTGATTATTTAGGTACATAGATCAAGTCCTATGCATCCCGGTAGAGACTTGTCTGGTTTTTTTCATCTTTAGATACGCTACGTGGTAGGTGATTTTGCTATTTTTATAACCATTGTTACCATGGTCCTAATTGACTACTTCATTGGAATCCCATCACCAAAACTGAAAGTCCCAGCTGTCTTCAAGGTAGGTATTTTACCTCATCTTCTTGAATTCCTCTAAGTGCAGGTAGTGGTATGTGGAAAATATCCCTTGCCTGAGTAGCTGGAACAAGAGAGTCCAAGGCCTGCCCTAGATGATTTCTCGTATCCTTTAGGGAAGAAGGGAGGATGCCACACTTTGTGGCTAATTGTGGGTGAAGGGCATTGAGGCTGCATGTATGGCTGAGTGGGAACTGAGATCCTCTTTGTAACATTCGGGATGTGCTGTACTTTGTTTCTGAAGTGGGAAAAGTACTTTAGAGTGGGTGGGAATATAAGTAGGATACAAACCTGAGATTCTTGAGTTGCATTTAGCTCCTGAAAGGCTTGAATGCCCAAAAAGTGCCCCAGAGTGGCATAAAATTGTGATTTTAAATGTGGTAATAGGAGAAAAAGGCTAACTTTAGAGGGAATGATCGAAGTAAGGATATTTAATGAGTTTAAATTAAATTAAATTTCACTTTTAATAGCCAGACTCCTTTTATTTCATTCGTTTAACTCCTCCTCCTTTTTACAGTGAAATCTCTAGCATGTTACTCAAAAGGTTCTGTGGGCTTGGCCCTAGAAAACATGCATAACCAATATTTTAATTCCCTACCAAAGAGGAATCATAGGTTACATTCACAATTGAGTGGCCATAGCAAGGCCCATGTTCATCATCCAGTGAAATTCCTATATCATTGTCTACATATAGCTAAAACAAGGGTGGGTAGAGGGCATACAAACATGGCACAGTTCATTGTTGTATCTGTGTATTTTTCCCCCCCTGCAGCCAACAAGTGATGACCGTGGATGGCTCATTAGCCCAATAGGCCCCAATCCCTCGTGGACTGTGGTAGCAGCTATCATCCCAGCATTACTCTGTACTATACTTATATTTATGGACCAACAAATCACAGCAGTTATTGTGAACAGGAAAGAACATAAACTTAAGGTAATAGAGCCGCATTTCCAGGATAATTTGCCAAGCTTTTCTTTCTATGGCTGTCACGTGAAAAGTAAAATCACAGTGGAACAGCAAGCATAATCCAGACTATATGGAATTTTAGTTTGAGTAAAATCAGCAGGTTGTGCTATTTCAAACAGGTTTTTATACGAGTGACATAGTGAAATGTATCCTATTACAGCTATAATCCAGTGTACACATACTGTATGGAGTGGAGGTGGGGGACCCATAACATACGGTAGAGATTAAAACTTTAAATCTGTTCTTGAAATGGCAATCTAAAGTTCCTGTGGAATAACTTTATTTCCAGTTTTCGGAAACCGGGTGAGCCAGATTTCCATTTCAAGTGACAAATAAGGCTGCAATCCTATATTGCTTGTGTGAAAATATCTTGGGGTCTGCTGCATTTTTCAGATTGCTCTGATCTCGCAGGGAGGAATCAGTGTTGAAACATTCCCAAATTCAAAAGTAATTTTGAAGATTTTATATAGGAACGTTGCTGTGCAAGTGGAAGAGATATGGCTCTGCTCTACTTAACATTTGTTTATCTTCCAGGCTTACAAAAAAAAAAAAAAAAAAAAACCAACAGAGCGAAAAATTTAAGCAGCCTATAGCTTGGTATAAAAGGAAAATTAAATAATAAAAGTGCCTCTCTCCTGCTTTTCCAGACTCCCATATCAGAACCTCTTAAATTGATAGGAGACTTGGTGTACCAGCATCCCAATCTGCTGCTTTAAAGTGGAAACAAATAAATCCCTGTGGTTTATGCACTGTAGTCTGTTTTGTTCGCCTCTTCCACTTTTGGCAAATGTGCAGTATATATGCAAGGATCAGCATAGGAAGCAACAGAGCCAGTCAAATCAAACCCTGAAGGAAAAAAGAATAAGAAATGCCAATACAGATTCATGTTGATGATTGTTTAGTAATGTCAAAGATGGACCATTAGAACAAAGGGAGAATTTCTGGCTCTATCACTAACCATTCCATATATGAGGGGAATATTCCTGCCTAATTTCTGGAAAGCTCAAACCAGTCCTGAGAATATTGAATTCCAATATGATGCAGCTGCCAGTAGTGCATAATTGTCACTATTTAGTGAGCTGCATTTCTGCTCATCACAAATGCATACACACAATTTTAAAACATGCCCCATAGTCGGAGCTAAAGTGGGAGAATAAGTAAATCAGGAAAGAGATCTGATAAAGACCCTGTTCACAAACCTAAAGAGCCTTGGAAACAGCAATTAGATCTCACTGCTAGTTAAATGAGTGTGAAGCCAGAGGTGCTGAAATAGGTTTCCTTTGTCCCAAAGGATAGCATCTTAGTGAAAAGTCCTTATTCCATACCACGATTCTCTAGTTCTCAACCATATGAAGAAAGATTGAGCAACACGTGTGAAGGAAAGTTGAGTCATAGCAAAGTGTTCCTAACCAATCTCAATGCAGATGAACATATTTTCAAACATGAAAGAATTTTGATTATAACAGATATGGATAAGTTACTTTTCTCCCTTATCACCATACAGAAATAAGGCACCGTACAGACTTTTCTAACTTTTCTAACTTTTGATGATTCTAGTAACCTTTTCTCTAGTAGGTATCCAGTGATTCACAGTGAATGATAACAGGGTTTCAGTTGACCTCTGCTAATGATTTCTGTTTTCACAGAAAGGATGTGGCTACCATCTGGACCTTCTCATGGTGGGCATCATGCTTGGTGTGTGTTCAGTGATGGGGTTGCCTTGGTATGTTGCTGCCACCATCCTTTCCATCAGTCACGTGAACAGTCTTAGACTTGAATCTACTGTAGCAGCTCCTGGGGAGCAACCTAAATTCCTGGGCATAATTGAACAAAGAGCAACTGGAGTGATGATCTTTGTACTAATGGGCCTCTCAGTCTTCATCACTAGTGTGTTAAAGGTAAAAGCATGGAAGAACATTCAAGGGTATGTCAGGGCAACCTCCTCTCCCTCTTTTAAATAGTCTTAGCTTTAATGGAGTTGTGTTGGCTTGAGACGTCAACCTTGTCCCATTCTGAAAGTGCATATCTTTAGTAGCATTTATCCAAAACTACTTTTGACTTTCGCAAACCAAAGTCAGGAGAAGATTTGAAGCCTATTTAAAGAAAGGGGCCTTAGTCCTTTTGAGACCCCACCCCCGAAGATATTTCCCCTCCCCACCATTCAGGTTGGTATCTGATATTCCTTGTGTATACAAAAAGTAAAGATATATCTTTCTGCATCATTTCCCAGAACAGTGAGCAAATTCTGCCCATGGAGTTGCAAGACAATAGAGTTAATAACTGCTTTCCACATCTGGGTTTAAAGCAGGGTTAAAGAAAGGAGCAGGAAGTAAGTGGTGGGATGATTACATTTCAGGTTAGGCCACACTAGCTATAACTTACGGTATGAGCACAATTTTCTTATTTATTAGAATTTTTTTTTAGCCCACCCTTATTATTTTATAAGTAACTCAAAGCAACGAACATACATAATACTCCTTTCTGTTCCTATTTTCTCCACAACCACCGCCCTGTGAGGTGGTTGGGTTGAGAAAGAATGATTGGCCCAAAGTCACCCAGCCGACTTTCATGCCTGTGGGACTAGAACCCACAGTCTCCTTGTTTCTAGGCCATCACCTTCACCACTACACCAAACTAGTTCTATTATGTATAGCCATGGTATCCCAATGCCATCCAGATAGTCCTTGGCTTACAATCATTCATTGGGTGACCGTTCAAAGTTATAGAGGCTCTGAAAAAAAAAGTGTCGTGGAAGTGGTCATATTTACAATTGTCACAGCGTCTCTGTGTCAGTTGATCATGATTCAGGTGCTTGGCAACCGTTATGCATTTATGACAGTTGCAGCATCTTCTGGTCACGTGATCACTCTTATCTTCCCGGCTCTAGCTTCCGACAAGCAAAGTCACTGGGGAAGCCAGCAGGGATGGTCGCAAGTCATTGTCATGTGATGTCTCGCTTACCAATCACAATGTTTTGTTAAATGACTGTGGCTAAAAAGGTCATAAAATCACTTGCCATCATGTGATATCCCACTCAATGACCACATCGCTTAATGATTAATTTTCCAGTCCCTATTGTGATTGTAAGTCAAAGATTACCTGTAGAAAGCTCTGGCAGCCTGTGTGGTACTCCATTAATGATCTCATTGTTAGATTGTCTAGTATCCTGGAGTCATCATCACAGAGATGCAGCAATTTGGGTTTGAAGGGCGTTTGAAAGGGAAAAGGTGCTTTGGCATACTCATAGGTATGCACGTAGCTCCTGTAAGCTGCTCCTTAAAGCTTGTGTTGCTGTTGTTGAGGACATCTGGATGATCCTGGGAAAAGAAACAGCCGCTTTAAGGATTTGCTGGCTGTTGCTGTGTAAGCATCCCCAGAATGTATCCATACATTCTGAAGCACCATTCTTTTCTCCCAGTCCAAAGTGTAGCCCAGCCTGATAAAGACGTGCAAATCCTTTAACATTTAGAGATTCCGTAGAATGTACTTTTAGTACACGAAACAGAAGCCTGGAAAATGACTGGGTTACTTTGAAATGTTCAAAAACAGGTGCTTCCTTATGTGTTCCTTAAGAGCACTCATTAAGAGCCGCGGTGGCGCAGTGGTTAGGATGCAGTTCTGTAGGCTACTTCTGCTGACAGCTGGCTGCCTGCAGTTTGGCAGTTCAAATCTCACCAGGCTCAAGGTTGACTCAGCCTTCCATCCTTCCGAGGTGGGTAAAATGAGGACCCAGATTGCTGGGGGCAATATGCTGACTCGGTGAACCGCTTAGAGAGGGCTGTAAAAGCACTGTGAAGCGGTATATAAGTCTAAGTCAGTGATTCTCAACCTTCCTAATGCCGCGACCCCCGCCCCACTGCCGCGACCCCTGCCCCGCCCCGCACGCGATGAGGTGACAAAGGGGGCGTGGCACCAAGATGGCGGGCTAGCGCGCGCTTAGGCGACCCCTGTGAAAGGGTTGTTTGACCCCCAAAGGGGTCGCGACCCACAGGTTGAGAACCGCTGGTCTAAGTGCTATTGCTATTGCTCCTGCACATTCTGAAATGTCTCGTTCAGTGGATTTGCACCATGCATGCATAGACATGTATGTTTATATAAAGGCCTAGGCATTGTGAGGAGGAAGGAAGGGCAAATGATGAAACACGCGTTGTGATACAAAGTCTGCTATTTATGTATTTGCATCAGATATCAGGATATCAAGACAGAGCTTGCATCCTAAAGTTACTGCATAGGTTATCATTTTGACCCAGTCTGTCAGAGATGCCTATCTGTGTATACGCGTATACATACAGTACACGAGGTAGAAAAAAAAATACACAATAAAATCAATTGCTGGTGAAATGCACAAAGCAGTTGAAATCTATGTGACTTCCCAACAGCAGTGATTGGCATTATCAGTAGTCATATTCAGTGAAATAACATAGTGAAACAGGAAAGCAATGCTGTGTTCGTGCCTAAGTAGGTTAGACTAAAATGGTTTAGTGCAGCAATTTTATTTGATCTTAAATCTCCCCTTAAAATCATTCTCTTGTTCATTTTATTTAGAAGCATATCCACAGATACCTTCTACAGCAGCGGTTCTCAACCTGTGGGTCGCGGCAACCCCTTTGGGGGTCGAACAACCTTTTCACAGGGGTCGCCGCGCGCACTAGCCCGCCATCTTGGAAATGCTCCCAGTTCGGCCGTGCCTGCGGGTCGCCGGAAAGCCGGTAGCCACGGAAGCGGGAGCCTTTGCCCACCCGCCCGGATGCCGCCATTTGGGTTCTTTTACCCTCTGTGCATGCGCAGATCGCTTTGCGCATGCGCAGTTGACGACCAACTCAAGGCTTTCTTTAAAAACACAATGGGCTCTCAAGAGATCGACTTTTGAATTCTGGGAAGGGGAGACCTCTTTTTTTTTTATTCCTGCCATGAATCTGATCAAGATATCCCCCAAGGGCCTGAAGCAAGAAGCCTCCTTCCTGTTCTACAGGATAGGTAGTCCTCAGCTTATGACCACAGTTATAACTTACATATACCTCAGCTGATGACCACTGTTGCTAGGCAAGGTGGTTGTTGAGTGAGCTGTGCCTGATTTTATGACCATTCTGCCACAATTGTTAAGCAAATCACTGCAGTTGTTAAGTGAATCATGTCATTCAGTGACACCGGCTGCCCCCATTGACTTTGCTTATTGTAAAGCCAGCTGGGAAGGTCACAAATGGTGATCACAAGATCCCAGGACACTGCAAGCATTGAAAATACATACCAGTTGCCAAGTGCCTGAATTTTGATTGTGGGAATGCTGTGACGGTTCTAGGCGTGAGGACCAATTATAATTCACTTTTTTTAATGCTGTTGTAATTTCAAATAGTCACTAAACAAATGGTTGTAAGTTGAGGACTATCCGTACTTCTCAGTAAACCTCCACGGCCAGAGAAACCTGCAACTTGTTAATGTGTGATTTTCTGCATTCAATTCCAAAATAAAATGTGTAAATGCAACACTGTATCCCGTGGCACAGATTAAAGGCAGATTTGATACTAAAATTAACTTTAATAACTCCTTGGGTATAAAGATCAAGAGTGACTATTCTCTTCATTCAAAATAAAAGCTATCGTAATTGTTCATAAACACGACCCTTGGTGTTTAAACATAATACCTTATTCCTTACGTTCAGAATGCTAGCGTGGGGAGTAAATCAGATCTCCTTTTCTCCTTCTCTGAAAACTAATTCAGAACTCTGCGATTCAAGAGTGCAGAAATCTACTAAACCAGCGCCCCCCCCCCAAACTTTTGGGTGCCAGGGACCTGTTCCGTGGAGGGAGGTTTTTCCCCAGACCAGGGAGGGAGGGGCGTGGTTTTGCACACTGCTTGCATCCCATGTGTGTGCGGATGAGGCTTCGCTCACTTGCGCAGACTGGTTCCTGGCGGGTTAGGAACCCCTGTACTAAACCACCCCTGATAGGTGCCCATCAAGCTCCTGTCTAAAACCCTCAAGAAAGGACAGTACCCTGCTGTTCTCGACCTTTGCAGGACCCTGGCAGTCACCACTCAGTTGAACAACCATATTAAATTAGAGTTGCCTTGTGTGGTCGTGCCTCTTTTCACCAAGTAGAAAGGTTACATTTCCATGCGGTATTTCAAAGGCCGAAAACAATAACAGTGCGGTTGCCAAAACGTACTAATTTCCCCCAGTATGGTTAACAGTGATTGAATAGTTTTTTTTTTTTTAAAGATGTCATATTGGTGAGAAGCTATACAGGTAGTCCTCGACTTACGACCACAATTTCTGTTGTTAAATGAGACAGTTGTTAAGTGAATTTTGCCCTATTTTATGACCTTTCTTGCCACAGTTAAGTTGGTAACATGGTTGTTAAGTGAATCTGGCTTCCCCATTGACTTTGCTTGTCAGAAAGACAGAAAGACACAAAAGGTGATCAAATGACCTTGGGACACTGCAACCGTCATAAATATGAGTGGGTTGCCAAGTGGCTGAATTTTGATCACGTGCCCATGGGAATGCTACAACGGTTGTAAGTGTGAAAAATGGTCATAAGTCACTTTTTCCAGTGCCATTGTAACTTCAAACGGTCACTAAACTGTTATAAGTCGAGGACTACCTGTATTTTTAAACAATATAGTATTATTTTTTTAGTTATAAAGAATTTAGTGATATACCTAAACTCCATCTCATGTAGTACTTATGTTCTTTTTCTTTTTAGTTTATACCTATGCCTGTTCTCTATGGAGTGTTTTTATACATGGGTGTTTCTTCTCTGAACGGAATACAGGTATTTATATATTTTTACGTTAGCACAGCAAGGATGTCTGGGCCTTTGAATGGTTAACTAATGTTTGTGGTGAGACTTTCTAAGTGGCAGGGACATCAGAAGATTGAGAAAAGCACTTCGCATTTTGAACAGAGAAAACATGTATTCCACCAGATTTGCCATAGTAAAAAAAAGTAGTCAGTCATGTCTGACTCTAAGGCACAGTGCTCATCTCAGTTTCTTGGCTGAGGGGGCCAGCATGATCTGAAGACAATTTCCGACAATAGTTTCAACATTGTCCGAAGATTTTGCTTTAAGTATCAAGACTTACATTTCTCCATGGTTCAGTCCCTTGTGCTTCCATAAGATGAGTTACTGATCTGTTGGGCTTTGATCTTGTAATTCTGGCCCAGACGTCACTAAGCTGGACAAAAGAGGTTTGGATTTTTGTTACATACTAGGGCCTGGATCTCTGGGATGTTTGCCTCTTAATGGAACAGAGCACATAACCTTCCCCATCACCCTCTGAGTTGGACATCATAAAACCCTGAGATTTGGACCATTTTTCAGGTTTTTAATTTTTAATAATTGGCAATAAACTCTCTCTCTCTCCTTCCCTCTCTCTCTCATCTATCTAATCTATTATATTTATATACCGGTATATATATATATATATATATATATATATATATAATGTGAAAGAACGAAGTAACAAGCTTACTGCCAAGAAAACTGCATGGCCATGATCAACTAATAATATTTAGTTGATC
>QLTV01003097.1:1760284-1788873 GCA_003457575.1 Thermophis baileyi
CCGCTGCTCCCGGGTCGGGTCGAAAGGCGCCGGTGGGTGGACGTTGGACATCGCGGCAGAGAGTAGGCAGAAAGGCAGCTGCCTGGCTGGTTGGAATCGCTGAAGAAGCAGTCACGGTTCTCCTGAACCCAAGCCCTCGTCGCCACTGTTAGATAGTGGGTAGAGATGACAGGAGACAGACTTCCAAGCAGCTCTTTATTTCAGCTCTTGTATCAGCAACCAGCAAAGAGCAGTCTGACAGCTTGCCCTTTTATAGGGAGCTGTCAGACAGACCAGCCAATAGCGTTTGAGCTTTTTCCCGCTCAAACGCTGGACCTGGTTGGAACCATGTAACACAGTTTAAACAGTTAGAACATAACAGATCCTATTGCTGCCGGTTCGCTCAGGGTTGCGCCACCGGCGCACAGGTGCTTCGCGCACGTGTACCCACAGCAATAAAAATATAGCTTCTGCGCATGCACAGAAGCAAAAATTCGCTTATGCGCATGCGCAGAAGCAAAAACCAAGATGGCGGTGCCCACGGAGACTGGCGAAAGAACCGGTTCCGTGACATCATCACCGGTTTACTAACGGTTCTAAAGAACCGGTTAGAACTGGTAGGAACCCACCTCTGCACAGTTGTGGCTGTATGTGTGTTCTGGCCCTTTACCAGCAACTGCGCTGAATGATGATGTAATCAGAGGCAGAAAACTGTCCAACATTCACATCATTTGCTTTCTGGCCTCTGGACACTGTACTCCATCTCCCTTTTTCCTGTGTGCTGCTGATCTGATGTGATCACTGGCTTCTCCAGGCAGTTGTCCAATGCTTTTGGGAGAGTAAGTCAGATCTTATCCAGGCACCTTACTAACATAATCACCACTATCGTGAAACAGCGCAAGGATGCTTTCATGTCTTGCTTCTATGCTCTCATGAGTGACCACTAGAGGGCAGCATTAGATCTGTCTTTAAAAACAAGACTGGCTTTCTCTCCAGAAATTTCACCAGGAAAAACAGTTTTTAGCAGAAAAGGTTCTTCAGCTAACAAAGGAGAGTACTTTCTACTGTTTTTAATTTGTTTGTTTTTACATAGTTATTTCAGTCCTTTTTTCTTATGTTTCCATATCTTTTTTCTTATCTGCTGTATTGAGGTCCGGGACTTTTTTTAAACTGAGGTTTCTTGTTCCCTAGCCTCTCTGGATATGATCTTTTGCCATGTCTCTCTGTCTCCCCCCCCCCCGTCTCTTTTGGGTGGCAACTCCTGTGGGCATAACTTTCTGGCTCTGGTGGTAATTTCCAGGAAAGAGATTCATGTCTTGGGCCATCATGGATAGAACGTCACTTCGTCCAGGCATGGACTGTGTAGGTGCTAAATAAACTGGAACACTTTAATATAGTAATGATGGAATTCAGATAAAACAATATGTTCGGGGCATAATGCAGATCGGTTGAATACTTCGGTTGAAACTTGTTTGTTTATTTATTTAGAAAATTTATATTGCCGCCTATTCGCACACGGCGACTCAAGGCGGCTTACACGAATATAAAAACATCATATACCGGTATGAAAAATAAAACTAATAGAAGAAAATAATCAAATAATAAATTAATAAAATAATATAATAGCCCCACCCCAGTGACAACACATCATACAAGCCATTTAATGGGCTCCATTCCGCTCTGGGTTCCCCAGGCCCGCTGGCAGAACAGGTCTTCAGCGCCTTCCTAAAGAGTGTTAGAGTCGGGGCCAATCTAATCTCTGGGGGAATGATGTTCCAGAGAGAGGGAGCCACCATGGGAAAGGCCCTTCTTCTGGGTCCCATCAGGTATATCTCCCTGGGGGATGGGACCTGTAACATTCCATGCCTCCCCGCTCTAGTGGGTCGAGTAGATGTGACTGGCAAGAGATGGTCCCTCAGATAACCTGGTCCCAAGCCTTGAAGGGCTTTAAAGGTGACAACCAGCACCTTGAATTGCACCCGGAAGCAAATCGGCAACCAATGAAGCTCCTGCAGTGATACATGTGCATACCGAGGTTATTGTCAGCAAATGTCATGAAAGTTGATAAAATACCGTAAATAAAATGGTGAAAATGTTATCCAAAGGGTAACCATTATCAATTTGGTCATAGAAAACTTTGGTTGGTCTATGTGCAGATTATTTTATCACAATCTAAACCAGAATTTCTCTGTTAAAAAGGAATCTCAGACGACGATTGAAGATGGTGCCTCGGCTGTAATTGAAATGTCTCCAATGACTTCAAATTATTTGACAGTTCCAGGAAACTCAAAAAATATACCAAAAATTGACATTAGGTAAAAAAAAAAAAAAAGCTAAAAGCAATTATCACATTGTTGTTGTTTGTGCTGTTGTTGCTGCTGCTATTGCTATTTTAATTCTTGAAGTAACCTCTTTGGGAAGAAAAAAGCGGAATACCCTTTGGCACATCATTTGAGTGGTATCAACCACTTTTACAACTGTGCTCATATGCAGACACTCATGGCTCCATCACTGGCATTTTTTTAACAGTAGCACCTTAAATAATTTCCAGCTTTGTAAATATATACAGGGCCTAGTCGAGCTGTGTCCCAGCTGCATGGGAAATGATATAGATTGTACCTGCTGGAATTTCTATTTACAAAACTCAGTCCTTAAAAAGGACCAAGTTTGCCCCCCCCCCCCGCCAAGATCTTTAAAAATGTGGCCTTGTTGTTCAACAGTGTAGCACCACCCACACCAGTTAACATCACAATAGCATCCCTCGTGTGCGTGTGTATGTGGTGGGGGGGGAGGGGGCTTCTCCTTCCATTTAAGAATGCCTCAGGTACTAGCATCAGCCACAACTCTGTCCTCTTCTTTTTTTAGGTTTTTAATTACTTAGCTGGAGGAAGAATTTCAACTCAAAAGCTTGCAACTGTTTTAAAGCATTGTCCTGTTAAAGGAACTATTTCTGTAGATTGTTCTTATTCAGATTCCACCCCCCCTCCCCCGTGAACAATGCAGCTATTATTATACTTTTAAAAAAAAATCAAAACTGTTTGTTCTGCAGGTACCCTTTCCTGACTAGTTCTTGAAGCTGTACTGAAAACATGTTTCTAGAAACAGATCTAACAAAGGATTGAATTTCTCCTACTCTTTCCCAGATACACATTATTGAAGGAAAAAAACGAGTCCCTTTCGTTCATGTCCAGTTGCCTGTTGTATTGTGTTATGCTAGAATTTCCAGCGTGTTCTGGGACAAGATATTTTGCCCACAGAAGGACTCAATAATCTCCAATTATTGTTGAAAGAAAAAAAAAACTGTTTTTCATTTCAAGGCCATTTTAAAAGATTTTACTTAAACTATAATTAAGTTCGCTACACTATCACCCATGCTTTCTTATTCCTTTATTTATTTATTTATTTATTAAATGTATATGATGCCCATCTCACTCTAAAAAGAGACTCTTTGGAGTTTGGAGTACGATTGAAGAAAGTAAGGCTTGCATTGAACTAACTGAACTTTCTATTCCAAAGTGGATACAGATAGTCCTCGACTTACAACCATTTGTTTAGTGACCATCCGAAGTTACAACAGCACTGGGAAAAAAAGTACTTATGACTGTTTTTTGCGCTTACAGCCATTGCCGCATCCCCATAGTCATGTGATCAAAATTCAGATGCTTGGCAACTGGTTCACATTTATGATGGTTGCCGTGTACCGTGGTCACCTTTTGTGACCTTCTGACAAGCAAAATCAATGGGGAAGCCAGATTCACTTAACAACCGGGTTCACTAATTTAAGACCTGCAGTGATTCACTTAACAACTGTGGCAAGAAAGGTTGTAAAATGGGACAAAACTCGCTTAACATCTGTCTCACTTAGCAACATAAATTTTGGGCTTAATTATGGTCGTAAGTCAAGGACTACCTCTATCTAATGAGGGCAGTATACAACTAAGAAAAGGATAACAATATTATAAAAATGGATGTGCTATTCCTTACCTCCACTCCCCCCCATACAGGGATATATGTATGAACTGTATTTGTTCATTGACAGTCAGCTTTTAATATTTAAAAATTCTGGCATTCCACACTTCTGGCTTTATAATTAGTATAATCATGGCTTCGTTCATGTAGTCAGGGAAAAAAACAATTTTTCTAATCATAAAATATAATTTAGTGTTTTGAAAGCAACTGAATTATATGTGTTGTATTTGTAAATAGTCCGTGAATAATTCCTATCTCATTTAAGGCAGGGGAATCAACTCTACATGATGAAAATAATTTTATAAAATAAGAAATTATCTTAATGAAAATGTTGTTATAGGCCTGATCCTGCAGATATTAATATCTCAGAAGAAATGTCTAAAACGACTGTGTGGAAGACCCTCACCATGAACACAGAAAAACTCTGAAGTTAAAAGGAATAGGTATGGAAATTTTCCATAGGGAAGTCTCAAATCACTACATGCAGTCTTCAAGAAATAATAATGTCACCTAGATTGGTAATGAAACATCTGCAAGAAAACCACCAAACTCAGAGAGCACCAAGAGCCCCACAATCTTCAAGGAAGATTATATAAAGGGGATAGTTTTAAAAATGGCATGCTGAAAATTATTATTCACACCTCTCCGAATACTGTAGCTTTCCTACATTTATTACTGTGAACTGAATATAGTCAATGTATGCCCACAAAATCACCATACCATCTATGTAGCATGGCTGGTCAACAGTTGTATTATATATAGCTTATAAAGGAAGACCAGTCATTTGACTAATGATAGAAACTTCTGGTCCAAAAGCAGATGTTTGCAAACTATTTCTCTATATATTTTTTCTTTTGACAATCTTGTAATCCCTTGCATTGGGAAGGAGTCAGGGCGACTGAAAGGAGCTCGAGCCTTTACTAACTGGATGCCCTTCCTGATGCCTATGCAGAGTTCACAGCAGACAATTACTCATTGTGCCCAGAGAGAGAAGTATCTGCCGCCACTACCTAGGATTGAACTCACAGCCTCCTGATTGTGAGGCGATAATTCTACCTCTAGGCCACTGCACCGTTCTAAACTATTTCTATATGCCAAGGATATAATTGGACAACCATGACAAGCACATTCTAAACCTGTTTCATTTGCTTAAAAGTTGGGTTGGGGGAAAATAAAAGATATGGGAAAATGTCTTCAGGGTATCCAGGACTAGTATGTGTAATGTCAATTTTTGATTTACAGCTTGGCCGTTTGGGACTTGGCTTAGGACAAGGAGCTTGCAGCACATGAAGATGACTCAGGGAAGAGCCAAGGTGTGCAGGCAAAGGAGAGAAAATACTTTTGCAATGGAAAAGGCACAGACTCACTAACTGCCCTGGTACTTCCTTCATACAAGTAACTGGGTTCATATTAAAGCCATTGAGAAGTGTTTTGATTATCCTTTGTGTGCTTCAGTGGGCATTCTAATTATCTTTTGACCAGCAAGGTAATAGAAGTCTGATGTTAAAGCCTCTCTTGTGTGTGCATACACACGTTCATATTTGCTGTATTACAATTTCTTAGTAGTAGAGAGATTGCTGCCACTTTATTTTTTATTTTTGGCCTTCCGGTGTGTGTTCAACAATTTCCACTTTGAATGTATAGCAACATTATGCCACAGTTATTTTCTGTTTGGTTTTGGTTTAGTGGGCGCTACTTAGAGATGTGGGTGTCGTTTGCAAAAATCTAATAATAAAATGTTACCGAGTTACCATGCAAGCAATTGATAAAAGGTAACCCAATATTACAAATAAGTGGGAGAAATGTCTCTACGTTTCCCTCCCCGTTTTTATTTCCTAATCATGCTGCTTAAATTCTTTTTCGGTTCCTTGTTTATTTGACAGCCAATCCTGTGAGGAGGTGTTTTTTTTAAGGAAATGTGTTTGTTGCTTTGTTAATGTGATTTCATGTCTAGGTGAATTCAGCCAAGCCATTGATCTCAGCAGTACAAATTACTTAAGGGGAGGGAAAGGTGATTAACAGAAGAATTGTCAGTGTCACTGTTTGCACTATTTTGATGGTTACTAGCTGCCAAGATAATGTGTGAGCAAAAAATAAAAGAGATATTGGAGCTCAAGGTGTGTACAAACGAAGAGGTAGTGTAGTGTGTTTAAGTGCAGTGCAGACATCTATTATCTCTCTTCATCCATGTGATAAAATACATATCTGGCCTTGGGAATAGGAAGGAATGAGTGAACTGCAAAGGGTAGTCATTCACAAAATATTACTCAGACGTGAGAAATAAGGAAACACGAGAAAGAAAGTCAAAATAACACACACATACAAACTAACTTCGCTCGTTATAAGATGTAGTACAAAGAAGCTCTGACAGTTTTCAAGATTCTGTTCTTATTCTCTAGAATAATAAAGATAATCTCAAGTGGTCCTCACAGTCTCATTTCAAAAAAGTTAAAGTTATAATGTCATAAGATAATAAAATTATTTGGCAAAAGTGATTCCTCCCTTTCCACACAGCCTGCTTGGTTGACAGGGAAGAAGGGGAGAGACAGAAGGAGAGAGAAGATATCAAGAAATAAATCAGGAGATCAGGGTTGCAGAGAAAATGGATGACTTTAATCCCACAGAGAGCTTGCTTCTATTCCATCCACTAGCATCATGTGGCCTCCATAGTTTAACCTCCCTGGAAGTATGACTGTGGACAGAAAAATAAATTGTTCATGCCTGCCCTATAGTTCATGCTAAACCAGGGTTGTCAAACTCGCGCCCCGCAGGCCGGATGCGTCACGCGCTAGCCACGCCCGGTTTAGCAAAGGGGAAAAAAGTCGGGATATGTCAATGACAATGCCGTGACGACACGAGTTTGACACTCCTGTTCTAAACCATTGCTTTTCATTTTCTTGTTGTTGATGGTCATAGAATATTTAATCTCGCATTACTAGCATTCAAAACAGCTTACAAAAAGAAGGACCAAAATGATAAATATGAAAGCACACTTTGCATACAATCCTAAGGAAAACTGCTTTAAAGTAACGCCACTGAACCCCTGTTGTTTACGAGTTCACTGTGTTTTGGAGTGTGGTCATCATATTGGAATGGGGATTTCTGTTTTTGGAGAATAAGATAAATATTTTGCAGGCTTTTTAAAAAGTACAGATGCATATCTATTTTTTTAGTATACAACAAATTGTACACCCTGTAGTACAATTCCATTTAAGGCAATGCACAGTGTGTTACGTGGATATTCTCTGCTTTAAAACATTTAATCTGATGTGTTAAAATTCATTTCCCAAAACCATTATCCAGTATCCTGGCATGTCACAATGTTAAGGAAGATTGGTACACATAGTTGCCTGGGAGTAAGTCAGTTAGATTCAGTATAGCATTTCTAAGCAGCTGAAGCTAAAGCTCCACTTGGAGCTTTGGACAGTTAAGTATGCAGTAAAAATTACTTTATATTTAGTTTATTTACTTTATGCATTTTAGCTCCAGTACGTAAAAACTAAACTGAAAAAAGCTACATTGATGAGCAATGTGATTGACAATGAACAATTGTTTCTCCTTATTTTCTCTAGTAGCATAAATTGCTGCCTTTGTTAGGAACTGGGAGGCATCACTTCCTGCAGAGAACTCACTCTTAGATGATCCACTTTGGTCTGCATGCTTGATGCAGCCAAATGTCTGTTGTGTCTTTTGTGATGCAGTGAGACTAGCAAGGAAGTGAAAGCAAAGTTACATACACTTAAATCCCAGGCTTCCATATGGGCTGCTATTTTTGGAAACCAAGCTGGCTCTGTGTTCTTTATGCTCTATACCAGGAGTGTCAAAGTCAAATTCATTGAGGGCCGCAGGGTTCTGCTTGACCTCGGGGGGCCAGCGTGGATGTGGCCAGGGTGGGTGTGGCCAGCTCGACGTCACTCGTCGAGGCTCCGTTTTTGGCCGTGAAGGCCTCCTGCAGCCCTCTGCCAGCAAAAACGGAGCCTGTGGTCCTCCCAAGCTCCGTTTTTGCTGGCATAGGCACCGCAGGCTGGTCCTTTGCTATTTCCAGGGCAGCCCCGTGGGCCAGATCTAAGCACTCTGCGGGCCGGATCTGGCCCGTGGGCCTTGAGTTTGACACCCCTGCTCTATACTTTAGAACTGTGGGCCAAGTCATCTTGTAAGCTCGTCTCTTTGGTAGTTCATTTCTTAGGCTGCTCCACTATGGGATTTCAAATTCTTATAGTGTCACTACTAAATATAGAGAAGAATCAAGCAATTGGTTTTTGCTGATTGATGTAAGACAACTTAACATTATGCCATGGGTTTCCAATCGTTTGAAGCCAGTAGGCATATTTAACCTTCAGAAAGCACGTTATGGGTGAAATTCACAAAATGGTCCATATGCAAGTGTGGTTATTCATACAATGACCACTGCATGGAAATGACAAACCTTCCTCAAAAAAAATCTGCATCACAACACAGATTTTGAGGGTTTTTAAACAAAAGCATTTAAATCATGTCACATATTAAAAATAAGATAATATTTAAAACAATACCGACTGTCCTGCCTACCTAATAATTACAGGAAATAATAAAATAATGGCAATTTTAATAAAATTAAGAGAATTACACACATTTAAAACTACAGGGGATGAATAACGCTGTCTTATGCCTGTATGATGTCTGAGACAGCATACCATCTGTAAGTTTCCCATAAATTAGTTGCAGGTAGTTCTCGATTTATAACCATTCGTTTAATGACCATTTGAAGTTACAATGGCACTGAAAAAAGTTACTTATGATCGTTTTTCACATTTACAACCGTTGCAACAACCCTATGGTCACATGATCAAAGTTTGGATGTTTGGCAACTGGTTCACATTTATGATAGTTGTAGTGTCCCAGGGTCAAATTCATTTAACAACCATGTTACTAATTTAACAACTGCAGCCATTCATTTAACAACCATGGCAAGAAAGGTCATAAAATAGGACAAAAGGCACTTAACAACTGTCTTGCTTAGCAACAGAAATGTTGGGCTCAACTGCGGTCATAAGTCAAGGACTACCTGCATATATAAAGACAGTACTTTTCAAACAATCATTCCAGTGTCTTTCAGTAAGACATTCGGTTTCTTGGATGGATTTCGTTGCTGAAAAAAGGAAGTCACAGAAATTTGAGCTTTGTAGCAGTGTCTCTCATCACCACCCAATTCCAAAACTCTTCATGAGTTTAATTTGGGTGGTAATGAGAGACACTGCCACTGAAGACTGGTTTGCATTACTATGAGTTTTCTTAAAGAGCAGTGGGAAAGAAGCAGTGCTAAATATAAAGGCAGCATTCCGCAACTGTCAACTACAAATAAATATACATTATTATTTTATTCTGCCTAACTTAATATAAAATAAAAATTATCACCGATTTATGGATGAAACCCATTTCATTATCAGATACAGTATATTCAACCTGATAAGCCAGTTTCAGTAGTTGGATAATTTGATGTCCCCATTGAGAAAGAACCCAGTAGTAATTACTCAGTTGGGAAGGAAATCTTTCAAATGATTTGTTGATTTGAGAAGACAACTCTATCTCACCTCTTGTAGAATCAGGTCTGGTAAAGAGAGTCTATCAGAGTTTGTTGCAAAAATCATTTCCAGAAAGCACACACAGGTAACTGATTCAGCTGTATTCATTAACTTCTTTATATACATAACAACAGATGAATTTACAATACCAGTAGTAGATTCTTCCATCGTGATATAAGTTACAGAGATCAGTTTCCAGTTTAGAGTTCAGAGCAGGCTTGTTTCACTTTAGCACAGAGCAGCAGACTAGTTTCGTTTCAGAGCTGAGCACAGAGTTTAAGCCACACCCAGACTCCAGACTTAAGTTTCTGTTTCCAAATAAGCCTCATTGGCTGAGCCTGTTACCATGCCTATTCATTGGCTGACCTTGTTACCATGTCTCTGCCAGTTCATGAATATACTCTGACAGAGTCCAAATCATTTGCATCTTAATTTTCATAAAGGAGTTTGTCTTAGTTGTGGCAATGTATTTTATTTCATGCTCATAAAAAGAAAATGCTCAGCTTTGTGTCCAAATGTTCCGAAGGGTTCTTCTAAGTTGGTAGAACCTGAGTAGGAAATAGCAGAGCAATGCAGGTAGTCCTCACAATATCCACCACTCATTCAGCAATCATTCAAAGTTACAACAACACTGAAAAAGGAGACTTGCAACTGATCCTTGAAGTATCAGCCATGGCAGCATCCCTACAGTCATGTGATTGTGATTCGGGCACTTGGCGACCGGCACACATTGCAGTATCCCACAGTCACGTTCTTGTCATTTACAAACTTCACAGCAGGCTTCGAACAAGCAAGTCAATGGGGAAGCCATTAGGAAGTCGCAACTCATGATATGATGTCATGCTTAATGATCCACAGTGCATCTCTTCACCACCACTAAGTTGGCCATGATCACATTTACTTTACATCTGATAGCAATAGAGTTGCCAATCCCAACTGCAGTTGATAAATGAGGACTACTTGTATTAGGGGCTGAGAGAAGAAGGCCGAATTGAATGGGTTATGGACAGTATGATGATGGAGTTCTGCAAGGGCACAGCTAAGGCAGAAAATACACTAATGTGTGTATTGTGGCAATTATTGTTATTTACAGAGCACTGCTATATTAGTTGGTCAAGTAAAACACCAACAACCTCACCTAACACATGGCTAGATTCATACCACAGAGCCAGTTTGGTATAGTAGATAAGGTATCAGCCTAGAAACCAAGAAACTGAATTCTAGTCCCACCAAGGTTCAAGCCAGCTGGTTGATCTTGGGCCAGTCATTTTCTCTCAGCCCTAGGAAGGAAGCAATGGCAAACCATTTCTGAAAAACCTCACCAAGAAAATTCCAGGTGGTTTTGGACACGATTGAATGGAAGAAATAGACTCATATGGTACCAAACAATCTGTTCTGGAATAATATTGAAAAGTGCCACAGATGGATCTGTGGAGCTATGTATTATTCCAGGTACTTGGGATCATTCTGAATTAAAGCATAAACCTCAAGACTGGAAAAGGTCCAAGCATTGAGAAATAAGCCTATTGTGTCTTTCGCTTACATAATCTAGACCAGGGGTATCAAACTCGATTTCTTTGAGGGCCGCATCAGGGTTGTGTTTGACCTTGGGGTGGGGGGGTGGGGGGGAGGAGTGGGCATGGCCAGAGTGGGCATGGCCAGCTCAACATCACTCGTGTTGGGGGCACTAGTGGTGGCCCGAGAGCTCTGCCAGAGAAAACGGGCTCCCGAGCTCCGTTCTCCGCTGTGACGGCCTCCTGCAACCCTCTGCCAGCGAAAACGGAGCTCGCGGCCCTCCCGAGCTCTGTTTTCGCTGACAGAGGCACTGTGGGCCAGTCCTTCGCTGTTTCCAGGGTGGCCCTGCAGGCCAGTTCTAAGCACCCCGCTGGCTGGATCTGGCCCCCGGGCCTTGAGTTTGACACCCCTGATTTAGACCACTATTCATTGATGAATAAAATATTTTTGGAAAAAACAGGGGAATTAATATTTGTTTGAGAAATAGCATCCAAATGGATAGTTTTTCAATTCAGAGGGTTGACATTCATTTGGGGTACCAGGAGGAAGGAGTCTAAAGTTCTGGGAACTGAAATAGAGCAGGACAGGACAGGGAAGAGGAGAGATTGCAAGGTGGCAAATTTATCTTTGTTGCCTCTGAATGCCTAACAGTTTCCACAACCACAGCATAGGTGTTTTTTTTTTTAAATTTTATTCCAATCTTTTGCAGAGTAGACCAGAAAAATACAATTAAAGGCTAGCTGGAGGTAGGAGATCCATATCATTCATTGGGGGCTAAGGGACTGTAGACTTTGTTCCAGTTTCTTCCAGAACATTCATGAGATGTGCTCTTGATCCATTTTAGATTAATCTCCCACAAACTGGAAATCCTAGGACGATGGAATCCTAGGACGATGGAATTGCAGTTCCAACAGACAGGGAGGCAGTAGGGAAAGATGATAACACACTCTGGATTAAGTTGTTCAAGCATGTTGGCCATTTTTGAAAATTATGAAGAATTTCATAATCTTAACTGAAGAAGGAGGGGAATCCAAGAAAAGGTGCTGGCACATTTTTCTAGTGTTTTTTCTTCCTCCTATGACAACTACATGTAGAAATAGAGAAACTATTTTCTTTTTAGATATAAAAGAAGAAAATATTTTGTTGTAAGAAATGTAATTTTAAAAAAACCCACCCCATGTTGTAAATAAATGTAATAATGGGGAGAAGGACTCTTATTGGTTCTGTAGAAACCAAAATACATTTGCTAAAATTTTGCTCAAAAATGAGTTATCTAAATAAGTATAGTTTTGTTGTTTTATGGTTAAAAAAATAATTGATTCTGCTTCATACTTCATGTCTGTACAAACTCTGTCAGTAATGATAACTGATGATTGAGAATTGTACCCATTTGTTGATCTATATGTTAAACTTCAATATTAAAATATTATTCTAAGTGTGCTCTTTGTCATGTTATTTTCAGAAGACAGTGGTTTCCATTGAAACAGGTTTTAAAATTTTATAGTGCTTTCCCAAACATTTTCTGATTTTTTAAAATTATTTTACTTGTATACTCAACATACTGTATTTTTAAGATACTTAATTTTTTTAATCTGCGTGCTTGCCATGAATAAGGGAAGCCTTCAGTGACAAATAATGAGCTGATATGGAAAATATCATTCTCTGCTCTAATTGTTCTCTGTTCGGTGCATGTCATCTTTTTTTTTAAATTGTGTACAAGTCTCCAATGAAGTGGCCTTCCTGCCTATTCAGTGTTTTCATTCTGAAGGAAAAGCTGATCTAGACCAATAAGTGCTTATGGATGGCTCATGTATATCAACATTTTCTATTTAATATTCATTGTAGGAGGGAGGAGGTAGTGATGATGACGGTGAAAAAAATGCACACATATATTGGGATCCAGAAACGAGTGTGAAAGTCCACTCAAACTATTTGTGTAAGAAAATGAGAAAGAGGAACCAATGCATGGTAGTGGCATGCTATAGATGGCCAAACCAGGCAAAAGGACTGGATAATGCTGTCCCAGACAGACTACAGAAGTTTCAGGAAGGAAAGACATAGTAACCGAATCAACCAAGGTTGCAAGGTCTTAAAAATTCCTCAGAGATTTTGCTGACAGTTTCATTTTCTGGCTGGTTGAAGAAGACACTATTCTTCCAGACCTGATCTTCACCAATAGGTAACAGCCATCTGAAGAGGTAGCAATAACTTTGGGACCCAGGCAGTGATCACATCATCTTGAAGTTCAAATATTGCAGAATGAGAAATTGGTCCCGCACGTTCTCAGGAAAGTCAGTTTAAAACAAACAGAGAGAGGTACTAGGTGGAATCTCATGCTTATAAAACCTTAGGTTAAAGGGAGCACCGGATATATTTTCTCATTGAAAACTAATCTGTTTCAGTGCTGAGCAACTTAATTGACTACAGGAATGCAGTTTCTTCAATATGGCCTTCAACTACATCTCATGAAATTTTATTAAGGAAGCCCACAAAATATGGTTTGGACAATGCTACTGTTAGGTAGATATAAAACTGATAGAAAATACTCCAAAATGAGTGTCAACGCTGGAGAAGATTCTGATGGGCCATTGGCTTGTTCCATCAGGGTTCATATTGCTTTCTGTTCTTTACGTCTTTTTGCAAGATTACAATGATTCTTCATTCACTATCTGTGAAAGAGAGCTCTATGTGTTCTTTGGTGACAGCAAAAACTTTCCTCTTGGGGCACCGATGACAAATCCTTTGTAAACAGAGAGCTGGGAAGCTGACTTGTGAGTAACATTGGACTCTTCAAAAATGTAGTAAACCTGCTGTAAATCATTCTTCTCAAATCTTTAAGCATCCAGGATCAGGAATTGAAAATGAAAACAGACTCTGGAGTATTAGCAGTCCAAGCCAAGAATTTAAAAGTAAAATTTCAAAATAAGATATCAAACCAATGGAGAAAATGGGTTAGAGTACAGCAGTTTGAGGCTTGTTAGCTTCCTTTTGCACCAACAGACTCAGTGGGCATTTTAGCCTTGGAGACCTGATCTTCACCAATAGGTAACAGCTATCTGAAGAGGTAGCAATAATTTTGGGACCCAGGCAGTGATCACATCATCTTGAAGTTCAAATATTGGAGAATGAGAAATTGTTCCCGCACATTAGTTCTCAGGAAAGTCAGTTTAAAACAGAGAGAGGTACTAGGTGGAATCTCATGGTTATAAAACCTTAGGTTTTATACACATACACACACACACACACACACACACACACACACACACACACACACACACACACCCCTTTGATAAGGGTATTTCCAGCTGCTACTTCCTCAGGCTTTGTTAGTCCTCCTCCTCCTCCTCTTCCCCCCTCCTTTTGACAGAGCAACCTTTAAGCTTAGTCAGCTCTAAGTCTGCAGGGATATACAGCCAGCAGCTGTGACAAGAAGACTGGTGTTTTTCTTTTTCACCACAAACTATCCTCTTGTGGCATCTAAAAGGCAATTGTCTTTTGAGTCATTTATGGGATTTTCAAAAGAAAAGGCAGTTTCCAGTAATGGGTTTGATCCCTTAAATCCCTTCTCCCTAGTTGCTTAACATCCAGTGCTCTCCCAAAATACATGGTAAATAAAAAAGAAGCAGAAATAACTGAAATAAAACATGTTTAATATGACATTTACTGTAGATACATTTAGGAACAAGGAAAAGGAGGGTCTGTAATTCACTGGGTTGGAAACAACAGAAAAAGAGCATCAAAGTATCAGCAAAAGTTCTCCTTGCTGGATGTGCTTAAATGCGGCAGGTGGGAATGTCCAATTCCTGTCTTATCCTTTCAATTGTACCTGTAAAAGGGACAGAGTGAGGAAATAAGCTGAGTTTTGTGATCAGGGGGAGCTGAGACGTTCCATAGAAATCGCTTTGATCTACTGTGTGCATTTTAGAAAAATTACAATAATGATGAGAAATTATTATTCATTTGGCTTTGCCAAAACCATTTGGATCACTGTCTGTCCCTGTAATTACAGTATAAAATTGGTGATTTAGGAGATTTGAGTAATTTCTCTGCATGAAAAGACTGGGACAATTGTATCAGCCCTACGCTTAGTTCTTGATTAATAACAATTGGGACTGGAATTTCTGTTGCTAAGCAATGCGGTCATAAAACATGATGTCACATGACTGCACTACTTAATGATGCCAGTTTTTGCAGACCTGGTTGCCATCTTTAAGCAAGGACTGTGTGGGTCATTAATTTAGTCATGTGACCATGACTTCTGACCAGCTTCCCTATTGACTTTACTTTGTGGGAAGCTGGCAGACAATGTTGGAATTTGAGGACATGCAATTGCAGCTCATTGCAATGTTCTAATTGTGTCCCAGACACCAAGCACCCAGAACTTTGAGGACCTGTCATAACACTCATTCAGTCCCACCACAAATTTGGTCACTGAATGAATGAATGAATGAATGAATGAATGAATGAATGAATGAATGAATGAACGTAAACTGAGGACTACCTGCATTAGACTAAGGTAAGAAGGTAAGAAACTAAGAAAAGACACTCTGCAGACCTAATCCCCCTTTATTAGAACAGCTATAATAACAATCTTGTAACCACTCTTGCCTAATTTATAGTATCTTCATGAGAATTGGGATTGGGGTGTGTGTACTGTCTAAAGCATTTTTGGTCTGGGCTCACATTTTATTTGTCCGATTGTTAATAGCAGTTCTTCCTTCTGTCCTTCAAGGCTGAAATGTTTAGCTGCCTTCATTCCCAGGTAAGGGAAATGATATTAGAAGACAAATCATGCATAGTACAGGCAGGTAACCCTCGACTCACAATTGTAATGGAGCTTGCCCATTATGGTCTCAAGTCATGGCAGCAGAGGTGGGTTCCTCCCGGTTCGGACCAGTTCACCCAAACTGGTAGCGACTTGCTGGTGATGTCATGGTGACGTCACGGATCCGGTTCAGTCGGTGCCGGTCCATGGGCGCCATCTTTTTTTGGGATTTTTTAAAATTTTTTTAAAAAAATGTTTTAAAAAATTTCTTCTGCGCATGCGCAGAAGCCAAGTTTCCGGCACTGTGCATGTGTCGCCATCTTGTTTTTGGCTTTTTTTGGGGGGGGGGTTGGATTTTTTTTGCACTGTGCATGCGCGCGCCCACGAGGCACGTCCACGCGGCGTGGGAGGAAGCGAACCAGCAGCGAGGTAAGTTAGAACCCACCCCTGCATGGCAGTAGTTAAGTGAGATGGCCATGTGATTGCCTTGCTTAATGACCTCATCCCTGCTCTCCCTGATGCAGTTGTTAAATGGATCATGGGGTGGCTTACAGGTGGGGGAAGCCCTGGGTGGCCTAGCACAAGCCTGCAGGGACCTGGTGAGGAGGGGGAAAGTAGGCCCAAAGCCTGCGGGGACTGGGTTGGGCAGGATGGGGCAAGAGATAGGTAGGGGAGGCTGCTGCAGTGCCTCTGCAGTTGGTCATAAGGGCAAATGACCATAACTGAATGGATGCTAAGCAACCAGTCATAAGTTGAGGACTACCCATATAGAAAGTGTTGTTTCTAAAGGCAGTTTAGAAAGATCCAGAAAGATGCATACATTTCTTGTATTTATTTTGATTCCCCCCCCCCCAAAGGAGGTGAAGGTGGCCACAGCTGACCTCCTGCCTCCATTTCATTCTCACAACCATCCTATGAAGGAAGTTTGGATGGAAGTATATAACTGGCTTTGGCTACTAGCATTCAGTGAGCTTCAAAGTTAAGCAAAGAATTCAGCTGAGGACTTCCCAGTCTTAGTCCACTTTTCCAAACTTGCACTTCCATCCTTTCCCAGAAAGAGAGAGGCCTTCAGATAGAACCAGGGGTGGGTTCCTCTCAGTTCGGACCGGTTCTCCCGCTGGTGACGTCACGATGATGTCACCGAACTGGATCAGTCGGTGCCGGTCCGTGGGTGGCACCATCTTTTTTTTATTTTTTGTTTGGATTTTTTTAAACCGATTTTTGGGGGATTTTTTGTTACTGCGCATGCGCGCAAAGCGCGCGCACCCACGAGGCATGCCCACGTGGCGCGGGAGGGAGCGAACCAGCAGCGAGGTAAGTTGGAACCCACCCCTGAATAGAACCATGTTTCCCAACCTCAACAACTTTAAGATGTGTGGATTTGAACCCCCAAACTCCCAGAATTCTGAGGTTGCGAAACACAGAGAAACATGAACCGAAGCGTAAAGATGCAATAACATATTTTACATACTGTGTAGCCTTACCTCAGCCAGAAAGAGCCAGGTGGATAGCCTAAGAAGATGGGTTTTTCTTTAATGAACCGCTTTGTAGAGCTGTAAAAAGAATGAGGCAAAGGTTATGAGAGCAGCAAAAGTAGTGTGATCTTAAGCAGGTCTACTCTGAAGTAAGTCACACTGCATTCAGTGGAACTTAATTCCAGGTGGAAGTTCAGAGAATTGCCTGCTGAAAGTGCTACATCTACTCTGAACAGCCAAAATAGAAAGGCTGATTCATGGTTATACATACTGTCCTCAAAAGGATATTCAGGATATTATATCTTGAAGAGCTGTCAGTATTCATTTCTGAGGTTGGCTTCCTTAATGGGAAGATTTATCTAGACAAGAGACTATTAAAAGATAAAGGCTTTTATCTTTTAGATATAGATCTTTTATCTATTCTGCCATTTGCAGAATAAGCTATGGATGTCTATGGATGCCAACTTTGCAAAGCAGACCAGAGAGGAAACATGGCCAGGTGAGCTAATACTACATTATTGTAATATATTAATTAATAATAATTAATATTATTGTCCCAAAGGTGCTTTTTCAAGAGGCAACTGGACTTTCTGATTTTTCTTTGAAGACTTTTGCTTTTCAGCTGTTGCTAATATTATATTAACAGAATCTTGCAAGTCTGAAAGTATATTTCTCCCCCCCCCACCCCAAATCCCCTTTACTGCTAAAGATACTAGGGAGAGTTTCTTCTGAGCTTCTTGTCCTTTCCACACTCTTTTTGCAGGCTCTTTATATCTGACCTTTTCCTAGCCAGTGTCTTTTTGCCCTGTCTCTCAAAGTCATTCCCACGTACCTTTACACATGGGAGGATAGCTTGTTAGTATAGATTTGCATATATAAGTACACACACATTATACCCACATATGTTCTCCTTTTTGGTTATGCATTTCTGTCTTGTTTGGGTTTTTCCTGAGTTATTAGGATTAATCAAATCAATCCTGGGAAACTGGAGGCTAGTCTGTGAGGTTTGAATAAATCAGCCTTTGATTAAAGTTTCTCAAATCTGAAGATCTTGTGATGTGCTTGACTGTGTCTCCCATTATTTTACACAAGAATCAGGAAGACTTGGCAGGTATGATGTAGTTTAAAATAATGTGGTGAGCAAGTGGAGAAAAGGAGAAAAGGGAATTAGATTGTACTGAAGAGTGACCTGCATCTACAAGTACAATCTAACAGATATCTAACTTAATACACATAAGGATCCCAATGAACCAATTACAGTGAGGAAAAACTTTTCATGTTGCTATTAAACAACAAGCAGTCAGAAATCACTTATAATTTTATCACAAGCCATCCATTGACCAATCATTAGAATTGATCACTATCTGCAGTATTCAGTCATCATCTACTTAAATGTAAAAGATGATTTTCAAGAATTATTTTGCTTTGGACTCTAATCTTCCTTCTTACACACATTAATTCTTATTCTGAAATGCACAGCAATTTAAAGGACATCCCTCACCGTCTTTTTAAATTGCCCAGCTTAACTCTGTTGAATGTATTTTGAATCACTTCTGACAAAAAAAAGTATTATAGTCATTGATGAAACTGAATTCTTATTAAAAACTCAGAAGATGGTTGTCCCATGAAGGCTAGCAGTTTTGTTCAAGCTGTAGCTGATTGTCATAAATAGCTCCTTTATAGAGTCATTCAATGTAGTTACTTTTATCTTTTTAATGTAATTTTTGAATGGCTATTCATTTAATTTTATATAATTTTTAACATTTGCTTCTTCATTTACTGTTTTAATTGCTCACCCGATAACTGAAGATTGTGTTATACCCTATGGGTTGGAATAATAGGTTAAATAACTATACTATTATGGAAAATGGATATTTTTCTTAGGTAAAAAAAAAAGGTTCAACTCAGGCACAAAGAATCAGGACCACGTGTTAAGATCCAGTTAAACTGATTTATTACTTGTGCCTATATTCAAGAATATAGTCAACTAATAGTCAGCACTAATTTGGTCCTAGATAAGAGTTAACAGAATTCAAGAGGGGTTGGACTTAGACTGCTTGGAACGTAAGGACTCTAGGCTAATTACTCTCTTGACGCCACCCTCAGGCTCTGCCTGTTCTTCTCCTACAGTTCACCATCTTCTACCTGTAACGTTTGGCATTGATGAGCCAATGCACGAAATCTCTGGCCTTCATGTTGTCCAAATGTTCAGTAAAATCGCTGGTAAAGGTTCCTTCGGAATGGCGTTTGATGTCGGAAGTAAAGCTGTGGGCACTTTTCATGTTGTAAGTCTGCTGCCATCTGAGTAAAAGCCAAGGAAAAGAGAGAGAGAGAGAGAGCGCGAGAGAGAGAGAGAGAGATTAACTTTTCACTTTGAATGTACACTAAAATGAAATTTCGTTAGATACAGCTCTCAAAGGGTCACCACCTCCAATATACACTACATAAATATGGCTAAATAAATAAATACAAAATTATGCATATACCCATATGTATTATATGACACAGAAAAACAACACAGTATTCTCCCTCAAAGAAGAGTATAGTCATTGCTTGCAGTGATACACCAAGGACATGTTTCTAATACTAGCTATACTATACTTCTATAATACTAGCTATACTACGGTATACTAATACTAGCCAAGCGATATATAATCAATGCTGTGCTTTCAGTGGTTAGATGGCCTAGACAGGTATTTGAACAGAGATCTTTATAACATTTACATTTTGTGTTTTACTAATCTAGGTAAAATGTAAATATATATTGTTAGTCCATGTATGATATGCCAAATGCTTAATAATAACTAGCCAAACTTCAAGAAGATTATCTATCTATCTATCTATCTATCTATCTATCTATCTATCTATCTATCTATCTATCTATCTATCTATCTATCTATCTATCTATCTATCTATCTATCTATCTATCTATCTATCTATCTATCTATCTATCTATCTATCTATCTATCTATCTATCTATCTATTCTGGGAGTTGGCAATCCACAGATCTTAAAGTTGCCAAGGTTGAACGTTCCTGTTCTAGCTTCAAAGCATCTGACAGTAATTTTTTGTACATAGAATAAAACCATGAAGTAATATGATATAACTGATAATCCAGCAATGATACTGATATAGTTTGATGTTGTCTATGGATGTCATAGTATCTGCCGTACTCTTGATTGTGCCCACCAAGGACATTCACAGGGTGGATATGTGTGTCAAAAGGTAAAGATGGTAGTTGTGTCAGCATGATCAAAGCCCTGCCTCTTTTTTATGGGTGCAAAATAATACCTTTTGAAAATGAAAAAAAAAAAGGCTGAATTCTGCATGTTGGCCAGTTCTGATACGATCTCACTAGATATCATGGCTCTGAATTCCTAGTTATTTCATTGCCCTGAATTTTCCAGTTTTAGTTTTGAATTTTGGGATTGCATTTTCTTGGACATAAATGGTATGCAGTTGGGGGATTTTTCTAGACTGGCAGCTCATCCTCAAGATGGATATGGCAGCAATGGCCAGGAGGGTCACAACTCAGATTCATCTGATACACTAATTGAACCTCTTCCTGAAGCAGGAATGCCTCCTCAATGTTACCCAGTGGACTATTGCAATATGCCCTACATGGGGCTGCCCTTGAAGACCACTCAGAAGCTGCATTTGGTCCAGAATATGGTGATGCAGATAGTGATGGGTATGCCTCATGTAATACATCTGTTTTTGGGATACATGGAATCCAGGAAGTGTGCCTTCTCTAGCTCCGTGTCTTCCCTTCAGAATAGTATCCCCCAGAAGTTTGGGTACCCCCAACCTTGCAAGCCTTTGAAAGGGCCTTTTTCGCCAGTCTCTGGGATACGTATATGTACCCTAAGTGGTATTGAGTCCATGGATTGGTGTATGTTCTTTTCCTTGCATTGTGTTGTTTTTAACTTATACATCACCTAGAGTTATCATCAATTGAGTGGCCTTGTAAAACTGATAAATTAAACAAACAAAAACACACTTTAACTTAGCATTTTTTACTTAGTCTTTTAAAAAATATTTGTTTCCTTCCACCAAGTTATCTGAAATTACCTATGATCCAACCCTTCTCCAAAAGGGTCATTGGTCTGTGACAAGACCAAAGCTACCTTAGATAGCATAATTCTTGATCATCTCTTTCATTTTCACATTTTCCTTCACTTCTTGTCTCATCCTATCTATTGCAGAACATCTCAGCAACCTTCCTTCCACTCCATTCTCTGCCTGTGCTTTCCTCAGATTTTCTTTTCCCCAAATTTAGTTTGGGGAAGATTGTGGTAGGAAATTGGCAAACACAGAGTCTTCTGCAATTCTTCCCTCTCCCCATACACCCCCAGCTCAAATCAAATATATTAAAAGTTTCTTCATACCTAGACTTATCTGTTGAATCCTTCAGGATCATTTGCCAACTAACAGGGAGTAAAGCTGCAATGATCATTCCACAAATACAAATCCACCATGTTTTCTTCATCAGATCTTCTGAAGCAAGGCAAACAAAGGCATGAAAAAGAATTGGACCACATTTTTAACTTTCCTACCAGTTTAGGACTGGATGCTCATAAGAAAACACAGTTCAAGCTTTTCATTACCCCAGAGATGAGTTGAAATTGTTCTTGCAGGCATTGAGCCTACAATCCCAGTTTTGTATACTCAAGTTTTTTCAAAGCTATGCAGATGAATCCAAAATTAGATAAAGTAAAACAGTTGGTCAGAAGTTGATTCATGTTTGCATTATTTAGAGGCATTGGCAATTTCTAACACAGGAAGAAGAACAATAATAAAGTTCATCCTCCACAAAGAATGAAGGTGATCAGATAAGATAGGAATCATTGCTCAGTGTACTTTCATGTCCCTTTTGGTCTTCTTTTACCACTTTTTTTTTTAAAAAAAATATGTGACTGCAGAAGACACTGAAGCAGATTTGATCAGATTGTCTTCTAACCCCAGAGAGCTTTGAATTATGTTAACTTGTGAACAAAAACTGGTGTGTTTTCCCCCAAGTGGTTCCATTTAATATGATTGATCGATTTGGAAAAGAGGCACCCAACCGAACAAGCTGTGTATCCGTATAACATGAAAATGCCTTTCTCATACCACTTCCAGTACGTGAAATAGATAGAACATCGTCCCTCAAGCTTAGTAAGACTATTCTTCACAAATCTGCCTTTAAACAGAATTAAGCAATGCAAAGGATTTCTAGTTAAACTGATAAATACAACGGCATCTCAGAAATAGCTCATGTTTCTTATGTTATTCCTTTAACAGAACAGCTATCCCATCTTAGAAAACCTCAATGGACAACAAACAACATTCTTTCATTCTTGACTTAGTAGGAAAATAGACTATGGTGGGAATAAGAGATTCTCCTCCAACTGTGTTTGAAAAATAGATATTTTGACAATGATAATGCATACTTTCATGCTACAGGTAGTATGGAATGGGATGTGATGAAACACACAGTGCTTACCTTCCAAAAGATGAGAGCTTCTCCTTAAATCCTGTGTTCCTTTTCTTTGTATGAGCTGTTTTGTGTCTTAATGCTATTCTTACCAGTGCTTTTAAGCTTGTTAGTAGAATGTTAAGGGCTGACAGGTCATTAGCGTTCCAGGTTTTAGTTGGATAGGTCAGTTATGAATCATTACCGGATCTTTCCTTGCTTTCTTCTTCTTCTAGAAAGCTTGATTAGTGGTTCCACAGAGAAGATGAAGCCAACCAACTCCTTCAAAATGTCTTGAGCAATTGATGGAGAAAGAACACCATGCATTTTTTGTATTGTCCTGCTAAAAAGTCTACCATCTTCAGATATTAACTGAGCATAGAAAAAATATAGGCCTGGCTTACTCTATCTTACATATATGTGGGATGTTCTGATCTAGGCTTCACAAAAACACGAAACAGACTCCTTGTCACAAAAAAGCCCCTTTTTATTTGGCTAATGTGAATTCCTAGCATTCACATCCAGCGAAGTCCCGGCAAACAGTCTTTCAAGGGTGACTTGCAACCACAGCCCTTATCAGTCCTTGGATAGTTGCCCGGCCGATAGCTTCCAGGCGTAACGCTGTACAAGGAAATACTTGGCAAGGAGTCTCTGTGAGGCACAACTCAGATAAGCAAATCTTCACACTAATAAATGAACTAATTGTCTCTTGCAAATACCACTCCCCTTTCGCTCCTATTTATTCCCTATGGGAGGGGCCATTCAGCGTCCCCTTGTGCCTTTACTCCTGAGTCGACCTCTGTTCCTTAATTGTTCCCTTCTCCTGACAGCTCTGCGCATGCGCACATCAGGAACAGGCTCCATCTGTTCTTCAGCCCCACTTATCTCTGACTCCAAAGGTAGCTGATAACTGTCAGACGGCCCTGGCCCCATCTCTGCCTCCGGTGCAGAGCACTCATCAGAGCCTTCCCCAGACTCCAGGACTGGCCCATGTTCCTCCCCAACCTCCTCACTGTCCGAGTCTGCCGCCAGTTCCGTTGGCTGCTGACGCGCCACAACATGGGACTTGCATTAAAAAGCAACGGTTAGAGAGTTGGGCTCCACCATTTGTTTATATTCACCCTGTGCACTATTAAGCTATATACAGGTAGTCCTCGACTTACAACAGTTCATTTAGTGACCATTCAACCTTACAACAGCACTGAAAAATGTGACTTATGACCATATTTCATAGATACGACCTTTGCAGCATCTCCATGGTCAGGTGATCAAAATTCAGATGCTTGGCAACTGGTTCATATTTATGACCGTTGCTGTGTCCCAAGGTCATGTGATCCCCTTTTGCGACCTTCTGACAAGCAAAGTCAATGGGGAAGCCAGATTCACTTAACAACCATGTTACCAACTTAACAACTGCAGAGATTCACTTAACAAATGTGGCAAGAAAAGTCGTAAAATGGGGCAAAACTCACTTAAGAATGTCTCACTTAGCAACAGAAATTTGGGGCTCAATTGTGGTTGTAAGTCGGGGACTACCTGTACTCCTATGAACAATAAAAGGGGTAATTCAGTATACATTTGATGAAATAACTTCTAATCCCTAAAACCTTATGTTGTAAAAACAGGGCTGATATTGTTACAATAACATGAAAAATATTTTCATCAGAATTATTTTCCTTCCATATAGCCTTTATATTGTCTGGAAAAAAGGGCCAACTGATCATAAGTCTAAATGCTATTGCTATTGCTATTGCCATGTGGATTTTACCAGTCCTGGTCTTATAACAGGGATAACTCTTCTTCTCATTCTGAATGCAACTGCTATTCATAGTCTGTACTTTTCACTTCAGACTTTTCCCCTCCGCTGAGTTTGTTCTAATATCATTTAAAAAGTATCTGTTGGGGAACAAGAGACTCCTACTAATTAGACACCTTCTAGGGTACAAGTAAACTGACCTTCACATATACAGATTCATTAGTGCAACCTTTGGTGAACTGAACTTCCTATTAAGCTAATATTTTAGTGCATCATTGGGTGCCTCTGTTATGATTGCTGTCAAATTAAGTTGCAGTGTGATAATTTGGTTCTTGCAGATGTTAGGCATAATAGATATTAGAAGCTAATACGTAATTCTGGACAGACTACTTTTTCAGAGTAGAAATATGGAGAAGAGAATATTAGAAGCTAATAAGTAATTCTGTACTGACTATACTTTTTTGCAAAATAGAAATATGGAGAAGAAACAGGGAAGTAATACTCTACCCCCAACTAGGGATAGGTGAATCAATAAACATTTGACTGTCCATGTAAATAAGGAATATTCATCTTATCTCCCAGCCCTGCTGCCATGCATACGCAGAATAAAATGGGTCTCTTCTGGAAGATTTTTTTTCAATTCATTTTGAAAGGTCTTTGGAATTGTTTACATACCATTCCAGTTCTAAATTAATGCTGAATTTTGTTTTTATTATTTATATTAAGTATATTTTTATTTGGACCTTGGACATGTACTTTTTAGCTGTCAAAGTTAATGATTGAAGTGGTCTAAAACAGGGGTCCCCAACCTGTGGTCTGTGGCCCACTACCGGCGCCATGGGCTATTCGCAACATAGTCTGTGGAAGTCTATGCCACTTGAGAACAACGTACATACACAAGAAAAATGGCAACATGTGCTATAGTCATATGTTCAAATTGAAATCACTTCCTACATTGCAGCTTTGCATCCTTCCTTTTTGAACCTGTTAAGGGGATCTTTTATGTATACTCAGGTTAGTGGGCTCCAAAACTCCAAGGTAGCCAACACAATCCCACCTGGCCTCTACTAGATAACACACCCACAAGTACCCAAAGGCTAGTACTCACAACGTACTCGATCCCTCTTCCCTTATTCTACCACAACTTCTGTTCTTCCACATCTTCTCTTTGTGAGCCCTATTTTTGGAGAATAGTGAAATAAAGTAAATTAGCCTTCGGCTGCTTAGGGGTCCCAAATAAATGCAAACCACCTTCCTTCTCATTCTCCCTCCAATCCCTGGTCAGGTTTATAGACACCAATTGCTGGGCTGGCTAGGAAGAGGTCTTAAAGGGACAGGGCACCAGCAGCCCAGGTACTGGCCATTTTGCAGGAACTATGTCCTCTCACACCACTATTCCAGTTGATGCCCTTTAGAACAGTGGTCACCAACTGGTGGTCCGTGGACCACTAGTGGTCCGCGAGAAAATTTTGGTGGTCCACAGAAAAATTATTTGCATTTTTTATATTGCACTAAATCAGGCAATATAAAATCCTCAAACTACGGCCCCTGGACTGGATAGGTGCAATGAACGTTTGTGTTGCTGCAGAGAGTCTCCCCCTTCGGGGTCTTTTTGTGCGGGTCGGAGGGGGGCAGAAATTCCGACTTGGGGTCTGCTTCAGCCTCCTGGTGCGGGGCTTTGGGCGAAGGCTGGAGGGAAGTGCTGCTGGTGGCGAAGAGCCGGAGGGCCTTGTGCCAGTGGGACTGCATCATGGCCTGGAACTGGCTGACCAGCTCAGCCTGCTGAGCCTCCAGGCGCCGGTACCTGGCCTTGCACTCCCACAGGTCTTCGCTCTGCTTGGAAAGCCTATGCTCCTCAGAAAAATTATTTGCATTTTTAATAGTGCACTAAATCAGGGGTCCTGCTTCTCGGTCAGATCCAATTTGAACTGAGCCAGCTGTTTTGCCAACTCTTTCTCATGGTGGCTGCTTAGCTCCAACAATTGCTTCCTATCGGGGCCCTAAGGAGCCCGGGCGGGCAGGCGAGGAGTGGCTGGGAGGGGAGGGGCGAGTAGAGGCTGGCGAGGCACCCCTTGACGTGAGTGACATCGAGTTGGCCATGCCCACCCAGTCACATGACCACCTAGCCACACCCAGCCAGCCAGTCATTAGGCAGATCATATTAGTGGTCCGCGGGATTTAAAATTATGAATTTAGTGGTCCCTGAGGTCCATAAGGTTGGTGACCCCTGCTTTAGAATAAGGGATACAATGGGGGCAGGGATTAAATGTACATCTCTGTTGAGAAAGATCAATAGTCCAAAGGTTCAAATAAATCATCAGTATTTCTCAGATAAAGCAAGCGGCCCAAACCATTTCTTTGTATAACAGGCAGTCCTCAACTTATGACCATCATCGGCCCCAGAATTTCTGTTGTTAAGCAAGGTAGTTATTAATGTGCCCAATTTTACCATGGGTTTTTTTTTTTTTGGCCACAGTTGTTAAGCAAATCACTGCAGTTTTTTGGTGAATCATTGAGTTATTAAGTGAATCTGGTTTCCCCCATTGACTTTGCTTGTCAGAAGCCTTCTGGGAAGGTAGCAAATGATGATCACATGATTCCGGGATACTGCAACTGTCGTAAATACATGCTGGTTGCCAAATGCCCGAATTTTGATTATGTGACTCTGGAAATGCTGCCAGACTCGTAAATGTGAGAGTCACTTTTTTCAATGCCACTGTACCTTCAAACAGTTGCTAAATGAATGATTGTAAGACCTGTATATTAGTAGAGGAACTGACAGCTTTCTTTCCCCCACAAGGTGTCTCTCCAATCCAACAGACTAGACTAGACCTCTGAAGCTAGGCAGAAAAAGTAAACATAAATATAAAAAAAAGTCTGTATATTAGCTGAAGCCATCTCTCATTTTATAAATTCCTGCTGGGTGGTTATGACGCAGATTGGACTTACTGGGGTGTGGGGGAGGGAGTGGAATGACATGATTTTTTTTTAAAAAAAATGAATTTACTTTTTATTCTGTGTTTGCTTGTTAGATTGATTGCCTCTCGAATATCCTATCCGGCCAGCTTTTATTTATTTATTTATTTTTGCTTTTTCTCCATGTCTCCATTATTGTTCCTTGGTGGAAAGGCAGGATCAACATTCCAGCAAGACACAAAGGCAGCCTGAGCAAATTTTAGTTACACACTATTGTGAGCCATGAGTTGTCTATTCACTCACTTATTTATTTAGTATTATTTCAACAAGACATTGAACACAAAAAGAATCTACCTTTAAAAAAAATAATAATCCAGAAAACCTTCCTACTCCCAGGAAAGTACAAAAAAGTGTACTTTCAAAATATAAAAATACAAACATAATCTTAAAGAGAAATACAAAATGCTCAACTTTTGTAGAACGTGCTTTAGATAGCTGGATGAAATCTATTAGGAAATGCTTAATTAGATAACCCAACAAGAAAGGGACAGGGCTACTGGCTGGATTCTGGAATTCCTCCCAATTTAAGAACATCTGTGTCCTGGGTCACATCACCAGGAAGGGGGACTGAGAATGGAGGACATGGAATCATTCTGACTCACAGATGTCCTACCATGTAATGCAGGGGTGGGTTCTAAATTTTTTTTACTACCGGTTCTGTGGGCATGGCTTAATATTGTGGGCATGGCTTGGCGGTCATGTGACCGGGTGGGAGTGGCTTGGCGGTCTTGTGACCAGTGGGAGTGGCTTGGCAGTCATGTGACCAGGTGGGAGTGGCTTGGCGGTCATGTGACCGGGTGGGAGTGGCTTGGCAGTCATGTGACCGGGTGGGAGTGGCTTGGCAGCCATGTGACTGGGTGGGAGTGGCTTGGCAGTCATGTGTCCGGGTGGGAGTGGCCAAGTCGATGTCACTGAATTCTTTGCCCCAATGAATGATATAAAAAAAAGGAAACACCACCAACTGACCACCTTGCTCCAATGACCTGCACAAAGAAGAGACACAAAAAGGAAGACTTTCTTTCTTTCTTTATTTATTTATTTTGCATGCCCAATTCCCGAAGGACTCAAACCCTAACTCTGTTAGGGTTAGGTCTCCTTGAATTCGCACTGCAAAATAGAGGGAGCCAAAGGAAGTGTA
>QLTV01003097.1:1790056-1802303 GCA_003457575.1 Thermophis baileyi
CATACCGTGGTCGACGGTAGCAAAAGCAGCTGAGAGGTCAAGCAGCACCAAGATGCAGGAAAAACCTCCATCGCTGGCTTGCCAGAGATCATCCATCAGCACGACCAAAGCAGTTTCCGTGCTATAACCGGGCCTGAAACCCAATTGAAAAGGGTCCAGATAATCCATTTCATCCAATAGCCGTTGGAGTTGGAGCGCCACCACTTTCTCAACAACCTTCCCCACAAAGGGAAGGTTGGAATATCATCCATCAGTGCGATCAAAGCAGTTTCCGTAATATAACCAGGCCTGCAGCCCGATTGGAAAGGGTCCAGATAATCCATTTCATCCAATAGCCGTTGGAGTTGGAGCGCCACCACTTTCTCAACAACCTTCCCCACAAAGGGAAGGTTGGAGACTGGACGAAAGTTTTTTTAAATCTGCTGGATCCAGGGAAGGCTTCTTGAGGAGGGGCCTCACCACCGCAACCTTCAATGGTTGTGGGACGGACTCCTCCCTCAAGGAGGCGTTGATTACAGCCTGGAGTCAGCCTCGTGTCACCTCCCTGCTGGCAGAAACCAGCCAGGAGGGGCACGGGTCCAATAAACAAGTGGAGGAGCTCATTGATCCAATAGCCTTGTCCACTTCCTCAGAAATCACAGGTTCAAATTCATCCCATATAATTGTATGCACTTACACCTTACATAAGACTAACACAATCAAAGAGATACACTCAAGTACTTACTTGTGTTGTTCCTTTGGTGGTTCAGGATGTTTCCACATCGTTATTTCATTTGGGGCCTCCCCAGGAGCATTTCTCTTAATCTTCACTCATGGATCATTGGCCGTGCGATGTTCTCTGAGCCACTCTCTGACTATAGGAAGTGGGTCCCACCTTGCCACAGGCATGCCAATGATGCTTATTGTCATCAAATTGCTTATGTTTTGAATAGTTAGGTGGGTTCTTTGTTCTGAACATATGAGGTTCATTTTTGAGAACCCCCTTTCCACCTCTGCTGAACTAACAGCAATTGTCCTGATAATATCTCTAGCTTTTCTGACAGTGTCAGGAATTTTATAGTTCTGTGAATTTTTGAGTACGTTTTCCAAAAAATCTCTGTAGTCATTCAAATCAATTTCATAATTAAACATTTTGCCAAATTCAAGCAATCCTTCCTCTGCTTCTGCCCATGGAACAACTACATCTGCAATGTTCCAGTAATCCGGCTCCAAATATGTGAGAAATTGTAATTTGTTTGCGTCTGGCAATTGGCTACCTGTTTTTAGGTGTTCGCAATCCATCAGCCTTTTCTTCAAATTTTTGATGATGCTTTCCAGAAGTTTTTCACGAGGAAGTGCAACAAATCGTTGATTGTTAACAAATTTTATATTTTGGTAGGGTTCTGAAGTTATCATTCTGTCAACCTTTTTTTCTTTTGTGACCTTTTTTTCATATGGGCCCTTTCCCCAGCTAAGCACTTCAAATGCTTTAATTGATCGCAATACCAATTTTTCGGCCGTGATGATGTCTGTTTTTTTCCCTTGCAGGGCATTTGACAGAAGAGAAATCTTGTTTAGAATGTCAATCATGAGGGCCAAATCAGTTAAAAAATTTAAATTTTCAAGATGGGCAGCCATGCCTGGGTATTTTTCATTGCCCAGAAAAAACTGATGTAGCGCTGGATAAGCATGCCACACAGCTATGGTCTATGCGAGCCTCAGGAATGGCGGCAAGGAAGGCCTCAGCCAGTCCCGGGGCTCGCGTAGACCGTGAAGCCCGGCACTGCTCTCGGTAGTTTCTTCCCACCCCCCTACTGTCCGTGCCCGCAGCCGTAAGCTTACTTACCTTTAGGCAGCCGCAGGAGGAGGCAGCAGTAACTCACATAGGCAAGCCGGGAAGTCAGGATGTGACGACGCGAGGGCAAGAGGCCAGACCGCGTGGTGACTGCAGTATATATAGGACTCGGGGCGGGGCGATTGGTGAGTCAGTGAGCGGCGGGCGGGTAGGAAGGCAGCGCATGGGCAGTGCTGAAAACTCGGTGTGGACGGGTGTGGCGAGTGAGCGAGCGAGTCAGTGAGCGAAGGGCGGGTAGGGAGGTGGCGCATGTGCAGTGCCGAAAACATGGTGCAGATGGGCGGGGCGGGGTGAGTGAGTGAGCGAGCGAGTCAGTGAGCGACAGGCGGGTAAGAAGGCGGCACATGCGCAGTGCCGAAAACTCAGCTTCTGCGCATGTGCAGAAGAAAAAAATCAGAAAACATTCCAAAAAATCAGAAAAAAATCCAAAAAAAAGATGGCGGCGCCCACGGACCGGCACCGACAGAGGAACTGGTTCCGTGACGTCATTGTGATGTCACCAGCGGGTCGCTACCAGTTTGGGCAAACTGGACCGAATCGGGAGGAACCCACCTCTGATGTAGTGTTGGAAGGACATTAGGGAGAAGAGCCATAACCAGGGGAACAGTTGGAGAAGAGGCGCTTAGCCCAGAAAACAAATGTGGATGTGGCAAACATCTCAGAAGGGACTCTCCATGTTTTCTTTGGCTGTAAAGGCATGGTGGGGGAGAGAAGTACTTTCAGACTTGCAAAACCCTGTTAATATAACCCTACAATAAAGTAGAATTAGTCTATCCAGGTGGACTACCTTGCTAAGCTGATATCAAGCCCCTCTCTCATATGATTAATTGGGTGATACTTTTTTTCCCCTGGATTTGTTGTTCCTTCGAAACCTTTAGTCTGATCCAGTCCATTTTCAAGCTTGATCTTTCTTTGGCCAATGTCTCCCCACACACCAAATCTGGTCCTATTCTGTTTCCCAAGAGTGCTACCGACAGATAATCAGATAGAAAATCAGACTCTTGAATCCCTATAACTAATTGGTTTCTAGCATACGGTTGAGCTGGAAAGAATAAAAACCGAGACTAGAAGAATAGAATAACCTTTAATTAAAAGCTTCTTCAAGACTTTTTTTTGTTGTGTTCATTTTTCAGCCAGTGCTATGTCCAATACTTTTAAATACTGTTCAGCCAAATTAAAGCTACTTCCATGTTCTGCCGCAGCAAATCTGGTAACTAACAAGAAAATGTGGATTACTTTCTTGTATTCATCAAGTTATCATTCTTGAAGAAAACAGACATTGAAACTATAGACTAATTTATTATAAATGTAATATCCCCCCAATTTACAGTTTGCTCTCTGAGTGTTTTGGGATCTATACAAACAGGGATCGGGTTGCATCTGACATCACCATCTACAAATTGCCTAACCCTGTAAGACAGTAATGGCGAACCTTTTCGGCACCGAGTGCCCAAACTGGAATGTGCATGCGCACACCGGCCACCTGGTCTTCTGGTTTCCGGCACACGCATGCGCGCCGGCCACCTGGTCTTCATGCGTGCCGGAGCGCCAGAAACCCGAAGACCAGGTGGCCGGTGCACGTGCCCACAGAGAGGGCTCTGAGTGCCACCTCTGTTACGCGTGCCATAGGTTCGCCATCACGGCTGTAAGAGATAGTTTCTGTCTTCAATGGATGGATTGTTTTCTTAGTTATGGTAAATGGCACCAGTCATTCAGGACTATTTTTCTGATGTTTGCCCCTTGGAGAGGGAAGGACAGTAACCAATCCTGTTATGTCCTTCTCTACGGTAACCAATCATGTCAGGTAGCACTTTCCTGGTCTTACATGATGGAGTAATCAATAGTTTCAGTGAAGCTTGAGGCTATTCGGCACTTATTAACTTGGAGTGGGAGACTGGCTGGAGGAAGATTAGTGGGTGGGAATGCCTAAAGCCATAAAATAAGCAACTGGTTGAGATGGAGGCAGGCGAATATGCAACCAACCGAGGATACGAGGTATGCAAAGAAGGCAGAAACACATGGCTTCTCTTTTGTGAAGTAGAGTGTGTTGAAGAATGAATCATGGGAAAGAATTGGATTGCTCACCTGGCTGGGATTGAAGGCAGTCCCAATTTTTGATTCTGCCTATGGGAAGCCTATGGATTGACAAATGGGGGAGTAGAATCTAGAACCCCCTCCGACTTTCCTGGTGCTGCTTCCCCTTCTCTTTTGTATTCTGCCTCATGGGGCCCCATCTCTATCCATCAGTGTTTCCCTAGTCTCACTCCTGAGACCACATTCATGTGAATTTTTCAACCCTGAGTCAGAATAAGGCTACCTTGGCTCTCTTTGAGGAGTCCTTTCATTTGTTAACAGCATGTGCCTCTCCTTGGCATCTCAAATAACTTGATATATATTCAGGATTTAAACGTCTTCATCCACAAACCAGTTTGGTTAGTTGATTAGTCTATCTGTCCTTTGTTTCACTGTGCTGGTTTTTGGTATTTCCTGGTATCAAAGTACAGTGAAAAATGTGGAAAAAACATACCCTGAAATGAATTCCTGCAAGCCTTATAGCTGGAATTATTGTATGTGAATTTGTAGCATTAAAACAGTTTTCCTCAACCTTGGATCATCAGATGCTGTTACTGGCTAATTCCCATTTTTATTAGCCAATATGGATAATGATAATGACTATGCAGTTGTAAGCCCAACAGTATCCAAGAACCATGGTGGGAAAGGCTTGTTTTAAAAGCTTTGGGGCAGTGAAACTAGATTGGGTGCCCAATCAGTTGACTTGCCCATCTATTCCTTCTATTTCTTTTGCTAAACAAAACTTTAACTGTATCTCCACACCAGAAAGAAAGACAATGGGCAACCTGCAGCATAACCCGGAGCCCTTCTCCCTCCCACCAAAGTCATCTCACAAATGGGTGTTGGATCTGGGAAGGTCCAGTGCCAGCAGGGTTCTGACTGTCCTCATGAAATGCTGGCTCATCTTCCCATTGAACTGGCATCTATTTATCTACTCATATATAACATGCTTTCAAACTGCTAGGTGGGCAAAAACTGAGGTGAGTGATGGGAGCTCACCCCATCGCACAGTGCTAGGACTTGAACCAATGGAGCAAAGACCATCTCCAGTGTCATTAAGCCACTGAGCCACCACGCTTCTGATTCAGGTGACTGGAAAAATAGGGAAATAAACTTATTAAAAAAAAATTAAAGCCCAATATGAGCAATTTATGAAAGTGCTAAATTCTCTGTCACTGTAACTTTTTGTCTATTTGTTAGGCAAAGCTTTCTCATATTAACTCCAGATAATAAGTTGCCTTCTATCAGAAGGATGAAATTCTTTTTGGACTAAGCTTGCCAAGACAAGTAGCCACTACACCACAAAATTGTCCTGGCGATCCAGGCAACCCTCAGTTTGATTTGAGTTGATTTAATTTTAATGAAAATTAAAATTCAACGAATAAGGTGTAGTTTATATTACCATGCAACATGTCTCTTCTGGCTGATGCAAAATGACTGCCAATCACTTTGGGAGTGCTCAGGAGAGCATTCCCATGAATTTTGGGTGGGGTGCAGTTTATGCATGCCTACTTTACATGGTTAGGTTGTTGGTCCACCTAGGCCCTCCACAGTTTCAAAAAGATCTCTGTGACATTTCTCCTAGCTAAATGTGTGAGAAGAATTTCTCAATGTGATATAGAAATCCTGGAGTCTGAACTTGACAGCATGTTTAACCAGCAGAACAAAGAGCTCATAGTTGGCTATGCATCATACCAGGCCCGTCTCTCATGCCAGCCAATGCCCCTTAATCCCCTGTGATTAAATGGTATGGCTTTTCTTTTGACATATCTTGGGGATCTATCTATTTCTGCGGTACATGAGGTAAGAATAACAACAGGAGTAAATGTCACATTACCACCCCCTCCCCCGACTCAGATGGAAGGAGAGACATACCAGGGGTGGGTTCTAACTTACCTCGCTGCTGGTTCGCTTCCTCCTGCGCCACGTGGCCGCGCCCCGTGGGCGCACTTGCACCTCGTGGGTGCACGCGCGCTTCTCGTGCGCGCGCATATGTGCAGTAAAAAAATAAATAAAAAAATTAAAAAAATTAAAAAATGCCAAAAACAAGATGGTGACGCATGCGCAGTGCTGGAAACTCGGCTTCTGCGCATGCACATAAGAAAAAAAAATAAAAAAAATTTCAAAAATTTTTGTTTTTCAAAAAAAATTCAAAAAAAAAAAAAGATGGTGGCGCCCATGGACTGGTACCGACCGAACCAAATCGGTGACATCATCGTGACATCACCAGCGGGTCACTACCGGTTCATGGAGAACCAGTCCAAACCGGGAGGAACCCACCTCTGAGACATACCAATCTGAACCGTAAAGTAAGTTCTTGTCCAAGTGGAGATTTCACAATTTTGATGAGTCCAGAGTCTGGTATGATTAAGCAGTGTGATTAAACAGGAACAATTTCCCTACTTTCACACAATTGACCCATTCAGTATGAGGATGTCCGGGTCACAGTTAAAGTAAATACGTAAAAAGCAGGCTACCAAAATTAGTCTGTAGGCTACATGGTAGCTTAATCTCTGGCAGAGTTAAACTGCCAGGATTCAGTGATAGTTTTGAAAAAGTTTGCTTTGAAGCTTAGCATTAATGGGAGGTTCCCTCCCGACCTGCCTTAACAGTCCTTTGGATTTATTACGAAAGGTGGATCAAAGCCAAAAGCAAATATTGGATTGTAGATTCATTCTACTTATTTCTGATCGTGGAGCGCAGGGCTGGGAATGTGACATATGGCAACAAATATGAAATAGCTAATAAGGTAGAATACCGTGGGCAATGCATGAAATTATGTAACATGGCAATATAACAACAGTTTCTGGGTGGTGCAATACGGTGGAAGGGAAATTCTATATGGGGCTACTGGTTTATATTGTGATTGCACACTTGGTGTCATGTTGCAATCTGCTTTTAAGTAGGATGTTTTAGCAATACATAGAATTTTTCAGATTCTTGAAACCATCAACAAATGAAATAGACTTGAATTGCATCCCACAAGCTATAGCAAAAATCACTTATGTTGCATACTTCATCAACAACAGAACATTATTTTCAAGCCCAACAGCCATATTTCTGAATAAATCAAGGAATAAACTTATTCCTGGGTGTTGGGTCTTAATGTTATTTACCGTAACTATTTTTATAAAGTCTTGAAATGAAATTGACAAAAAATGTGGGGAACAATTGGAGAAAAATTTATAGTAGTGGCATTAGAAGATGAGAATCTCATATATCTTTTAAGAAAAAAAAAAGCTGAGAAATTTCAGTTGAGCTCTAACTTATTCCTCAGCTCAGCTCAGCTCTAATATATCCATCAACTCCACTCAATACAACTTACTTTGACTGTCTGCAGCTCTTTAAGTTACAGACAGAAGTGATTTGTATGATCTTTGTTGTTGTTGTTGTTGTTGTTGTTGTTGTTGTTGTTAACTTGGATTGCAAAGCATTTCTGGTGAAATCGGTGATTTCTGATAAGGACCATAAACAGGAAAGATTTTCAGGCATTGTTTAAATATAAAAAAGATATGATGGTTTTATGCTGAGAGGCCGGTACATACACACACACACACACACACACACACACACACACACACACACACACACACACACACACACACACGTGTCTGTGGTTGGGAGAGCTGCAAAGGAGAAGAAGGCACCTTGTCACATTTGGGGACTGTGTGTGGGTACCCGGTTTGATCCAGGAGCTGGGAGTAAACTTGATGCAGAGTTGCCTTTAGTAATTAATTCTCCCTTTCTCCTGCAACTGGGAAAAGCCCAGCCGAGCTAGAGAGAGAAGTTGGTTTTCCTTCTCTGGCCAAGAAGGCAGCAAGAAGGAGAGCAATAGGAGAGGGGAAAAGAATCGTCTACATTACAACATCTGGCTTTGCAAGTGAAGACCCATGAATATCCTGGGAATAAGAACATAGAATCATAAGGCTACCAGGGACCTGGGAGGTCTACTAGTCCAACCCCTTGCTCAAGGCTTGAGCCTTATACCATCCCAGTCAAATGTTTGTCAAGTCTATTTATGCATTTCATTTAATTAATTTAACATAATAAAGCGTATCGAATGTCTATTTTTCTCCCCTTCAAGCAATGACAGGTGCTTCTATTTGTTAGCAAGTTAGAAGACCAGTTATGGGAATGGGATAGGAGTTGGCAGTGGGCAGTGGTGAAATCCAATTTTTTTTACTACCGGTTCTGTGGGCGTGGCTTGGGTGTGGTGTGGCTTGGGTGGGCATGGCAGGGGAAGGATACTGCAAAATCTCCACTCCCACCCCACTCTGGGGCCAGCCAGAGGTGGTATTTGCCAGTTCTCCGAACTACTCAATATTTCCGCTACCGGTTCTTTGAACTACTCAAAATTTCCTCTACCGGTTCTCCAGAACCTGTCAGAACCTGCTGGATTTCACCAGTGGGGATAGCAAGTTTATGCTGGTTCTATTTTATAAACTAAAGCATGGATTCATCACATATTCACTCAGCAGTGAGTAAAGGCCCCGTTTCTGTCTCTTGCAGCAAAAGTAACAATTTTTGTGTCCCTATCAAGGCCACTGTAAATCCTATGTTAATATGCAACTCATAATGGGGACTGTGACATTGAAAATTATATAACTTTTCAGCATTTAAATGGCCACAAGATTCCAGACAAGCAGTTGTTAATAGCAAATAAAAATAGGAATGTTTGTTGCCATCTAATGGTCATCTGGACTTTTGCAGCCCAGATTTGATAGCCCTATATTAATTTAAGATCATCTTTAAGATCATCTTTTTTTGCATGTTGGCGCAGGAAGTGTGAACTGTGCATATGCATGGAAGAAATTAGATCAAATGGATTCATGTCCTCTTTTCTTTAATTTATTCACATAAACAAAGCTAGGAAATCAGGAAATGTGCAATAAATGAGATGTCAACCTGATTCTAATTAACCACTCAAAATTAGTTACTACATGAATCACTTATGGCAATTAACAATCAATAAACATGAGAGCAACAGAGAGAACATACCTGAATAAGAAAACATTTTCAAATCAGTGTCAAAAGCAGACTTAAAAGGATTTTTTTAAAAAATATATAAAAAAAACTTCTTGAAAAAAGTTTAAAACTTAACTTAATTTTTGGCTGGTAAGGTATCACAGCCTGGTTTATTTTAAGTTATGTTCTTAAAATCATCTTGTTATTGTATTATTTTTAGATATAATAACTTTGATTTTTGGTAGTAATGTTATCATTGTTTTGCATTCTTTTGCATTATGTTCAGAACTTTTTATTGTTCTTAAAAGTATGACTGCAATGAGAATTCTAGTGGTGGCGGCTCTACAACATTTGGAGGACGTCATGCTGATGAAAAATGCAGAGGTTGCTGAAAATAGACATTGCTGATTGGATCCCTGGACAAATATATTGCCACTTTTTTTAAAAAAGGATCCTTTAATATTGTCAGAAGGGCAAGACAATGTGAGGCGGAAAAGGTACCCTGCAATATTACTTTCTATGGTATTGTCCCCCAGTTGTAACAACACCAAGGATAGGCAACCTTCTATCCTCCAGAGCTTTGGACCTCAACTCCCATTAAAGGATCATGAAAATTGCACTCCAAAATCTGGTGCTCTGCCTATCTGCTCTTGCAAACGCAATTCTCATATATACCCAGAGAACATCCCATTCTGAACGTTGAGGCACACAGCAGTGCAGCCGAGCATGGCAATCCTACATTTCTTTATTAATTCCCACATAGCCAAATGAGACTTTCTCGTAAGGAGGTGAGAGGAGCATAGGTAGATCATGAATCCCAGCTTGCACAGAATACTGTGAGCATGCCTGTGGTAAATGTGGGCTCTGGTTGTGCACATGGCATATTGACAAAATGTGCCCGGTTCTGTTCTTAATATTAGCAGGTATGTTTCGTGTGGAGCAAATAGTTTGGCAAACAGTGAAGATCATAAAACAGGGGTATCCAACCTTGGCAACCTTAAGATATGTGGACTTCAACTCCCAGAATTCTCCCAGTTGAAGTCCACTGTTTCAATGTTGCCAAGATTGGACATCCCTGCCATAAAGGGAACATAAGCAAAGACCAGCTTGAAGTGAATCCAACCACCTTTAGCCAACAGAGGTCTAACATATTCCTTCTCAGCGGAATTGCAGGTGAAATTTTGATTCCACCTTTACAAATAAGAGACAGAGGTATTTTAATAGGGCTACTGGATAGTACATGAAGTACAGTACTGGATGACTATCTATGGACATCATAAGAGAAATACTGCCCTTAGTACTTTTCTGTAGACCTTAATAGCAGCTGTAGGTTCTGTGGTGGGTTGCTACCGGTTCGGACTGGTTTGCGCAAGCTGGTGGTGGAAATTTGGCCCTGTTCGCCGAACCTGTAGCGATGGCCGGCTTGCCACGCCCCCGAACCGGTCGCCGCTGCTTGAAAGCGGCTGGCAACGGACCCTCTGTGCATGCGCAAAGGCTTCTGTGCATGCGCAGAGGGTCAGTACCCGGATGTAACGAGCGTGACGCGCGCACTTCTGAACCGGTAGGGAAGGTAAGAGAAACCCACCCCTGTTGTCCTTGGTGGGGTTTACTTCTCATGGTCCACCGATGATAGGCATTTCTTCTCCTATTTCATCTCCTTTAGCTTCTTTGTAAGCTGAAGGAAGCCCCAGTGTCCATGAGAGTAGAGAGGCAGCCTAGTGCAATCAAGGCCACAGCCACCCCTTCATTTCAAGTGAAGACTAAGGTCTTAGTTGAACTTTGCAGCAGACCTTCAGGGACATCCGAAGCTTTTTCTGGAACTCTTCCTTAGGCATCTTAAGTGGAAATCAGACACTGGCCTTACTATAACATGGGAATAATGGTGATCTCCCTCAATTCCAGATGCTGCTGCCGATGCCCAAACAAGGAAAACAGATCATGCATGTGACCAACATTATGTGATGAGTCCTCAATAACCTGGATCAGACCTAAGGTTGACATAGTGGCCATGAAATCCCAAGCTACCTCAACTCCACCCCCAGAGAAGGCAGATTGAATTACTGTACCTCAAACAATATACCTGAGAAATTCTATTGCCAATCTAGCCATGTCAAGATGCTCAGGTAGAGAGTCAAGATGCTCAGGTAGGTAGACTGTAATGCAGTTGGGGAGGGCTGGTGATATAGCAGCAACTATCTTAACAGGTCCCTAGAGCCCAACCTAAGAAACAGGGTCTCATATCTAATTATCTGTGAGGCAGTGCCTCTGAACACCAGTAATATATCCCAAATGACAATGGCTATTACACCCAAGTTCCTGCTTGATGCTGTCCCCCAAACCAAAACAGGCACATCTTTGAGAGGGGTACTCCCCACCCCGACCCTCCAGATCCCAGGAGTATACCCCACGTCTATGATTTAACCATAGATGAGAGAGACCTTATTATAAACGAATTTTATTTTGATCAAAGCTAATTGCCAAGCAAATTACAGTGCTCTTTAATTCAGGGTGGATTCAATCTTCATATCCTCATGCTGACACAAGATTTCAAGTAAAGATAAAATCAATTGAATATGGAAATTTCTCCTAAAGTGAAACATCATAACAAGGATGGGAAAAGAGTTTCCTTAAACCAACTTCCTTTGTGTTGCGATAGATTTGCAGATACAGAAATGGATTTTGTAAGAGGTAGCCAATCTTTTCTAGTGAGAGCTGCACTCCTGTTTCAGATTTAAGTTCGGAGAACTTGTAGGATGTCCTGAATACAGACACTGGGTGGTATTTTAGCAATTATTTATCTCAGACTGAACTGGTTCAATGACTATAAACTTTTCCTGAGCTTGTCAGTTGGAAAGCTTACATCCTGTGTTCGAGACCTGAGTGCCGTGTGTTGGGGTGAGCCCCCGTTACTTGCCCCAGCTCCTGCAAACCTGCAGTTTGAAAGCATGCAAATGTGAGTAGATAAATAGGTACCACTTCAGTGGGAAGGTAACAGCATTCTGTGTGCCTCAGCATATAGTCATGCTAAGCCACATGACCATGGAAGTATCTTCGGACAACGCTGGCTCCCTCAGCTAAGAAACTGAGATGAGCACAGTCCCCTACAGTCGGACACAGCTGTACAGGGGAAAACTTTATCTTTCCCTGTACATTGGTAACATTAGGAATAATTGGCTACTGAGAGAAAATAAACTGTTGGAATAGATAGGCCTTTGGTCTGACACTCTCTCTCTCTCTCTCTCTCTCTCTCTCTCTCTCTCTCTCTCTCTCTCTCTCTCTCTGTCTCTGTCTCTCTCTCTCTCTCTCTCTCTCTCTCCCTCCCTCCCTCCCTCCCTCCCTCCCTCTCTCTCTCTCACTCTCCAATTTTCCAATTTT
>QLTV01003097.1:1802517-1812831 GCA_003457575.1 Thermophis baileyi
TATATATATATATATATATATAAAGCAAGGGAAAAACAATACTCATTTCCACTCATTTATTTTTAATGGATAAAAGATCACTTTCTGGGTTATTAACAACAATATTATTTAAGAGAAAGTACATCTAGTACACCATTAACTTTCTATATTACATACCCCACGACTGCTGCCTGATTAATTCCACAATCCAGAGAAGAATTTGAGCCATGGTTTTGAAGTGGAAATGCTTACAAGTTAATGGGGCTCAGAGAGAGGATATGGTGACTTTGAGATGGACGTGGCCTCCTCCTTCACAGCGTGAACCTATCTTTGCTTCCTCTCCAGTGCAGTGCCAAGTCTTTAACCAGAATATTGTCACAGGGGCTTTTCAGGAATATGAGGCTTGACGGACATCTCTTCTCAGGCTGGTAAGGTAAGTATCACTCTGCAAAGCTTTCCAAGTTACATGTGTGAAGTATAGTTCATGGGGTGGCTCTCCTGACCAGAGGGATCTGAAATTGGCAGAAGGTTAGTAGTTCTTTTTAAGAGAGCTAACCATAGTACAATAGAGATATTACTGGCCCAAATGCACATGCACACACACGGGACAGTCACATTTTAGAGAGCCCCGAAACTGTATTCTCATAATCTTTCATGTCCAATCAAGACTGAGAACTGCATAACATAATTTGCCAGTTATCACACTCATTTGCAAAGAGTTGTACAAATGACAAGGGAGTCGCATGAACACCTTTTGCGACCTTCTGACAAGCAAAATCAATGGGGAAGCCAGATTAATACTTAACAGCCGTATTACTAACTTAACAACTGCAGTGATTCACTTAATAACCTGTGGTAACCTGTGGTAAGAAAAGTTGTAAAACGGGGCAAAATTCACTTAAAAATTTCTCAGCAACAGACATTTTGGGCTCAATTGTAGTTGTAAGTCGAGGACTACCTGTAGAAGGCAGGGCTGATCTGATGTTTTGCTCTCTGAGGTGGACAGATGCTCCCAATTTGAGAAGCCAACAGGACAATTTAAGGGGTCCCAGGAAGCACAATTATGGACACACTACTGTTTTTCAAAAGTACCTGAGAGGAATGTCTATCAGTGCTCGACCCGACAAAGTAGGAACCAAGTCAGACATAATCGTAAACATTGAGCTGATGTCTTTGACTCTCAAGGCAGGGAAAAGTATGTCCCAAAGTCCATAGAGTCAAAAGGATGAGAGGAAAAGGGCTAGGTTTTAAGCCTTGGCATAAATATAAGGATTGATATATATATATTGATTTCTATATACAGTACTGCCTATATGTTGGTTCGTTCCATTGGGACAGCTAGTGTCCACCTAAATGGACAGCCATGAACTCATTGGGCTGGTTAGCCTATGCTCTTCTGAGAGCAGCTGTGGCGTCCCGCGCCCCCCCCCCCAGTATTTGATGCTGCAGTCAATGTGGGCAGTGATTTCTAGAAGCAGCTGGGAAATTTTAGATAAGGAAGGTAGGTAGACGCAGATCTTATTGATCAGATATATTAACAAGTAGGACTTCTCCATGGATGGGGGGGGGAAAATAATTGACTCTGAACATAACAGAATAACAGAGTTGGAAGGGACCTTGGAGGTCTTCTAGTCCAACCACCTGCCTAGGCAGGAAACCCTACACAACTTCAGACAAATGGTTATCCAACATCTTCTTAAAAAACTTCCGGTGTTGGAGCATTCACAACTTCTGGAGGCAAGTTGTTCCACTGATTAATTGTTCTAAGTGTCAGGAAATTTCTCCTTAGTTCTAGGTTGCTTCTCTCCTTGATTAGTTTCCACCCATTGCTTCTTGTCCTGCCCTCAGGTGCTTTGGAGAATAAGTTGACTCCCTCTTCTTTGGTGCAACCCCTGAGATATTGGAAGATTGCTATCATGTCACCCCTGGTCCTTCTTTTCATTAAACTAGACATACCCAGTTCCTGTAACCGTTCTTCATATGTTTTAGCCTCCAGTCCCCTAATCATCTTTGTTGCTCTTCTCTGCACTCTTTCTAGAGTCTCCACATCTTTTTACATCGTGGCGACCAAAACTGGATGCAGTATTCCAAGTGTGGCCTTACCAAGGCATTATAAAGTGGTATTAACACTTCACGTGATCTTGATTCTATCCCTCTGTTTATGCAGCCTATAATAAATCTTGGCTGGCAGGCCAAGGAAACCAAAGAGTCTAACCCTCCTGATGCAGTAGTTATAAACCATTTTAACTAGAAGCAATACCAATGTTCATACATACACACATAAGCATCAACTCTGGTCTCTAGCTGTATAAAACAGATAACATTTATGAGCATTTGGCACTCATGGCAGATCCTTTTATTAATCTGGCTTGCAAGCACGGTTTAAACCCTTGGCCTGGAGTTAAATCCCATGTCTGCTTGTGGTGGACTAAGTAGGCATGGCATTAGATTAGACTTTAATTAAGGAACACCTTAATTTATTCTTTTTCTTGCAATGGTAAGACATTGTTTCTCTGTGTTCTGCATAATAAGAATGGGTGGTGAAGCCATTCACACAGAATTTGATATAATCACTCATGCACACTCACTGTTCCAGCGTGTGTCAGCCCTATTTCCTGGTGGCTGCTGCAGATTATCTTCAGGGGCAAAGAAACCTTTAAAAATAGCCAGTCTCTCCTCCCTGCTCAGTCTCTGGGGACATAGGACGTAGTTGTAAATTACAGCAGCCAAGACAGCCCCTAAGAAAGGTCCCATCCAGAAGATCTGTAGAAAGAAGCAAATGAAAAGCAGCTTTGAAGAATACAAAAACGTTGCTTCGTCAGGCTAGAATCCTTTGTATACCTTGGGTTACATGTTCCATTGCTAGACAAACCGCCAAGAAGCAAATCTGACCCAAATATTTTGACACCTGAGAAGAACCAGTGATTTCTACCAAGATGCCATGGTTCCATCTCCTCTCCACGTACTTCACGGCAAAGTATGTTCTGAAGACAACTGCTGCAGTTCTCCCTCTGATTTTCATATTCTACTTATAGATCAGATTTCATGCTTAGCTAATACTTGGCTGTTTACTAAACAGAATATATTTATGAAGTCCTTGGTGCTCTCTGAGCTTGGATGGTTTTGTTTTTTTTGCTGACGTTTCATTACCAAGCTAGGTAACATCATCAGTGTTAGTAGGGAGTGGAGTCTGCCTTGTCCATTTTGGTAGGAGTCGTCTTAGTGGTTCCTTGATAATATATTTGCTTCTCTGAATCAACCATTTAAAACATGAAGACTTGTAAATGTGATACACTTGAAATGCTGACATCATCAAAGCAAAATTTAGATCGTAGAAATAGAATCAGAGTCACTGTATAGCACAGGGTTTTGTTTTTTTATTTTTATGCCTTTGGGTCCAGTCTCGACCCTTTGCCACTGCTTAGACAAGTCCCTGCAGTTTTCTTGGCAACATTTTTGGAAGTGGTTTGCCTTTACCTCCTTCCTCAGACTCTCTAACAGGGGTGGGTTCTGGTTTTCTTTGCTGCCGGTTCGCTCAGTGTTGCGCCGCACGGACGCACATGCTTTGCGTGTGCTTTGTGCATGCTTTGCGCGTGATTTGCACGTGCTTTGCGCATGCTTCGCACGTGCTTTGCACGTGCTTCGTGCATGCGCAGTGCTTAAAAAAAGCTTCTGCACATGCGCAGAAGCAAAAAACAAGATGGTGGCACCTATGGTGCCGCTGAAAGAACCGGTTCAGGGGCATGGCAGGCTTGGGTCTCTGCCTGTTCTAGCGACCCAGGCCGCCAAGTTACTACCGGTTCTATAGAACCGGTCCGAACCGGGAGGAACCCACCTCTGCTCTCTAAGGACTGAGAGAGAGGGACTAGCCCAAAAATCACTTAACTGCCTTTGTACCCAAGGTAGAATTTGAACTCACAGTTTCATGGTTTCTAGCTTGATAGCTTAATCACTACACTAAATTGGCTCTCAGCATATGATTAGTGGTGTTATTTCTTGGAGCAAAGGGAAACAGGGCACTACAATAGCTCATAAGGGCCATTGCGGATCAGCATTATTTGTTTGAATGCCTGTCTAAAAATGAAGAACTGTAAGAAGACAAAGCAGAATGAAACTGTCTGTCTTCAGGGAGCACTGGGCTGATTGAATACTGTATACACACAGGTGACTTGAACAGTTTCCTCCACCATGGTGGGTGCATCGAATAACTACTGAAATAGCAATTATTTCTAAGTATTAGCTTGTGAATACTATACATACTGGTGTCTTGTTGTCATCTGCACCAGTTATATATTTGCTTATTTTTGATGACAGCTCCCCATTCCTATGACTCAATTTCAGAGCAAAATCTAGAGTATTCAGGACGAGTCTTTCTCACAAATTGATTAGGCCCCTTATAAGCCTTTGGTGATTGTAAGTGATGAACATTTGTTTTTTTAAGTGATGAAATTCTCTTGGTTCAGGCCTAGAGAGCTTGAAAAAGAACTGTGGTAGTCTTAGATTGGCAAATAGTTATTAAACTTGTATGCTGTTGATTCTCAACAATTCAGGGCCCTCTCAGGGTTTTCCCTGCTTTGTCTTCATTACTGATTAGGATCTTCAGCTTTGCCACTGTTTTCAAAGTCTTCAAATGTAAACCAGGGTTAAGACTCTTGACAAATAGAGCATCTAATGATGGAGCTGGAAGAAGGTTTATCAGTGAAGGAAGTTTGGTGTGAAGGAAGTTTATGTAATCTAGGCTAACAATTGAAGATCTGGGCTGACAGAGTCCGCAAGGAGAATCTTACCCAGTGAAAAGGACCGAATGTTCCCAGTATGACAGCAGGGGCAAAGGATCTTGCTGGATTTATGGAGCAGCCAGTATAATAAATCTGTTAAAGGAAGAAAAGGCATTAGTTTAGATTGGTAGTGCTCTTCTGTCAGGAGACTAATGTTTCCCAATGCCTGGACTTCAACTCCCAGAATTCCCCAGTTTGCTTAACCATTGCTAAGAATTCTGGAAGCTGAAGTCCACATATCTCAAAGTTGCTCAGCTTGAAAAGCAAAATTTGACTTCAAATATTCTATTCATGGGGGCCTTTTCTCTTACTTTATCCCCCGTCCTGCATAATTTATTATTGCCTCCTTTGTGGAGATTCTTTGCCTCATTTAGATAAACATCACTGTCGGGATATTTCCCATTTCTTATTGCCCATTGCAACAACATTTGTATATAAGTTATCTACAGACACTTCCTTGAGTTTTCTCCTGTAGATATAAATTTGGGATGATCTTGATATTTGGCATCCAGCACTACTTCCTTTCAGTACAACAGTGGAAGCTGTGTTGATCCCTATCAGAAACATGCAAGGTTGCCATGTATGCACCTGTATAGGGAATAGCTCTCTGTATGAAGGGATCTCATATAAGGGAGCAGAGGATTATATGCCAAATCCAATTTAAAGACAATACATTATGAAGTTGAAGTTATTTATTTGTAGGAGCATCTAGACAGCAGACTGGGCAGATCCATGAGGCATTTGGTCATAATCACCTACATTATGTGAGTGGTTTTGAAATTCTATTGAAAATATCAAAAGTATTTCTAAATTTGCATGCATACATATAAATTAGATCCTGCCCTCACTTGGCCTGCTTGTTAATGCTTTCCTTAATATTGTATGCATTACAATGTCACACATGTAAATATAATAAGAAAGACGGAAACAAAATTATCATTCCAGCATATGTGTTTATTCAGTTAGATACACATTCCAACTCTTAAGAAATTGGTAGAAATTGAGGGGGAAAGACCATCCTGCAAATAAATCCAAATACAATTAACTACTGTTTGCAGAGATTCATCTCTGCACTTTAATAACAATATTAAGGCAGACCTATTCTGCATGGTTTTTCTGAATCAAGGGTGTTGGTTATATCGATTTCTGAACTGAATTGTTTTGACACTAATTAAGGATGTCAGAAACACTCTGAGAAATTTCATCAGCTGGATCAAAACATCTGTGGCTTCTCAAATTTGCTCAGTGTTTACCTTTTACAAGTTTTTCTTTCACCAAGTTTGAATCTGAACTGATCTAGAGTCTCTCAAAAGCAGGGGTGAAATTCAACAGGTTCTGACAGGTTCTGGAGAACCGGTAGCGGAAATATTGAGTAGTTCGGAGAACCGGCAAATACCACCTCTGGCTGGCCCCAGAGTGGGGTGGGAATGGAGATTTTGCAATATTCTTCCCCCTGGAGTGGGGAGGCAATGGGGATTTTGCAGTATCCTTCCCCTGCCACGCTCACCAAGCCACGCCCACAGAACCAGTAGGGAAATTTTTTGAATTTCACCCCTGCTCAAAAGCATTTGGCCTTCTACCCAGCCTCCTCAAGTAAAGCATTGTTTAAAAAACAAATCAACAAATCAACTTTTGATAACCTTGAAATGCCACATTATAAAAACAAAATCAAACAAGTGAACACAAAGAGTGATCCCTCCCCCCTTATTCTCATAAAATCTTACCCAACTCCTGCCTTCTTTCCTTCATCTTTCTTTAATAGGTGGGAGATGTCTTCTGCTGTATTTCCTACAAGTGAATCCTTCTGCTTAATAACTTGTAAAGAATAAAATGAAGGGACTCACCCCGATAAGGTGAGCCATAGAGACAGCCAGGCCGATAGACAATGCTGCATAACTTCTGCTCTCTCTCCTGCGCTTATCGGTTACAGAGAAGATGCACATAACCACAGAAAAGGTTAGAATGATTTCAATCAGAAAGGCTTCACCTGCGGATACCTCTTTGGGGACCTGCCAAAGTGTCAGAAAGGAGAGTTAAAGGGGGGGGGGGAAACACAGGCACAACACAAACAATTTGTTATGGTGTCCTTGTAAATTCCTCACCAACACAGTCTTGGTGTTGTCTTCCCAAAGATATGTTACTAGGAAGTAAACTCCATTGCATTGGAGGAGGACATGTCAATCCCCCCCCTTGACTGCAAGTTTTGTTGTGTATGTGGAATTCTTCAATAATTGTTGTAGAAGTAGCACACTTTTTCAGACAAAATAATTTCCCTAAGTGTGAGTGGCCGGCTGCTGATTCAGTCATAGGAGGACCATGGAGGGCTACTCATGAGGGCATCTCAGCAGTGGTAGACTCTCTTTCTTGCCACTGCAGGGTCATCTCTGTCTAGAGACTTCCAAAGGTAGTCAGTTCCCTTGCTTGGGTCTTCTTTAATTAAACCTCACAGTGCCTCTATTCCCTCCCGTTGTCCCACAAGGAGATCTCAAAGACAACTTCTAATACAAGTACCGTATACTGGCTTTAATATAAAGGTTCTACATAACAATTATGCATAACAATTCGTTATTACCTTTCTTCTTTTTAAAGGAACACATCTCACGGCCTAAATACACGTCAACTCTAAATGCTCTCAACAAGACCAGATTGATGCTTCTGTTGTGGAAAGTTGCTTCAGAAAGGAATTTTGGAAAATTGGATCTGGCTAGAATCACACCCTTTGGTTAATTCCTTAGGAGAGCACCCAGATAACTATATCATAGGGTCTTTTGGCAAAGTCAGAGGGACTCTTAAAGAATTACCTGTTTGGCTTATGTTCATTCACTGACCCAAAGCAATAGGTTGGGAGTCAAGCTTCTTTCAGATTAATTGGCAAAGAAAGACTTACATGATTGGCAAATAGCGTTGAGCGGACATCTCCGGGTGTCACTGCATAGATGATTCCTGTACCAGCAAGGGCTCCCAGCACCTGTAGGATGATATAAAATACAAAGCGGACGATGGAGATCTGGTTCCCCACAAAGTAGGCAAGGCTGACAGCTGGGTTGATATGTGCACCGCTGATATGACCAAAGATATGAACCATGGTTGCGACGGTTAGTCCGAAAGCCAAAGAAATCTGGAGAACGCTAGGCTGTTCCAAAGGCCACTTGAAGGATGAGCCCAAGGCAATGCAGAGAAAGATTGCAGTTCCTACAAATTCACTTAAAATAGCCCAGGCAAATTTGGGGCTCAGAATCTCTGCTTGTCTTTCAGTAGTAGTAGCCATGGCTGGTGCAGTAGACACCGAGTGGGTGTTAACATGGAATTTGTAGGCACCACGAGCAAGGAGTAAATTTATTGGGCCATGCTGCATGCATTTATAGAGAGAAAGGGATGGGTTTAACCAAGTGTAGGTGGGGCCAAAGAGAAACCTGTCAGTCATCCTGAGGATAATTTTGGAATCAGGACTACTGTATTTCGAGGTTAAAATATCCCAAACAATTTCCGTAGCTAATGAGAAAGCCCTAAAGATTGGGGGAAGAGGGGGCATTCTTCTCAAAGCATTAGCCTGTTTTTGAAAAGTCTTTTAGAATTATTTCAGAGCATTCATAACATCATAGAATTATAGGACTGGAAGGGACCCTGGAGGTCTTGAAGCAAATAAGACGGTTCATTGTCTTTCTTTTCATTCTCGTTCTCTGAAAAGTGGGAGTTCTCATATTTTATTTCGTAACATGCAAGTAAATGCAACTATATGCATTTAGATGGAGTGTATAAAGCTTTGTCTGCTGTAGCAGGGGTCCCCAACCAGTGGTGGGTTGCTCCTGGTTCTGCCTGGTTCTGCGAACCGGTAGCGGCAGCGGTGGGAGGCTCCGCCCACCCGCCCGGGACGCTTCTACACATGCGCAGAAGCGTCGCGCACCGGTAGCAACGGGTTTTAGAACCCACTACTGTCCCCAATCCCCAGTCCATGGACCGGCACCGGTCCGTGGCATGCCAGAAACCGAGCCACGCAAACAAGCAAAGCCCCTTCTGTGGGATGCAGGCAGCATGCGAAACCACGCCCCCTCCAGTCTGCAGAAAAACCTCTCTCCATGGAACTGGTCCCTGGTATCCAAAAGGTTGGGGGCCTCTGCTATAGGACCAAGTTCTCATATGTCCTTATCAATGGGGTGATCTCGGAGGGACGTACCACAGGTCCATGGGGATGTCACAGGTCCATGTGACATCCCCAGTTCATTTTGGTTTCTTCCTGGCATAGCTCAGGCTGTAGAAGAGAAAGCCACTTGAGCGTGAAGCTGAGGACCCTCATGATTAGAGTTGAGGAGAGGGTTCAAAACATCCTTGTTTACTCAGACCTTCTAATTGAATCCATCATTTTCATAAGTGTAGCTGTTTTAGCCCCTTAATTATATGCTTTAAAATGCATCATGTAATTGCGTTGATTGTTTGTTTACATGGTATTTCAGAAGTTTTTATTCACTTTCTGAAAGGTGCGGTAAGCCATTAAGGAAGTGAGGAAGTACAGGCATATTTTAAACAAACAAATAAGTTATTGTACACAATTTGTAACTTGTGCTGCACATTCAGCAGCAGAAATTTGGGGATGAAAAGGAGAAGTTTTTGTGGGCAGGGAATATTGTTTTTCTACTCAGCATATGTTTCCTCTCTTTTCTGCTGATCTGAAATTATCTTGCCTTCCACTGCTTTGGGCTATGTTGCATTCTAGAGTCACAGATGCCAGTCAGAGTAATACCAAGTATTATGCTAATAGCAATCATATTTCCCTATGTGATGATGTCACAAAACCTATTCAGATTGTGGCCAGATTCTTCACTGGTTTCTAAGAATGAGCTATGCGTCTTTCATTTTCATAGACTTCATTATCCAAACAGGATGGATAATGCATGTATGGGGCAGAAATGTTTGTGAAACCTACTCGTATAAACAACATTTCATAAGGTCCTATTTAAACATTTTTGTTCACAGACTTGAGGCACTGAATAGATCAAAAGGACCCTTTAGTACATTTGCCACCAAGTTGCACATAATGTGAAAAATTCATTTTGTTGTGTTCCGACTTAACAAGCAGGTATTTGCATACCCGCCGCTGATTGGGTTAAATCAGTGGCGGGGAGTTTGAAGCGTTGTCACTGGCCAAGCTGGCTGCGGGGAGCTCCATAAAGGCGGCTTCCCTGCCGCCAGCCGCCAGCCTGCTGTAGTTAGTGCTAGCCGTTATTAAAGTGCTGAACGGGTCTTTTCGTCTTGGCTGTTATTCCCGCGCCTATCTAACACTGGCGACGAAGGCAGTGGGAGAAGACGACTGAACAAAGGCACCTCGTGGCATCCATCGGCCATCTTAGCAAGTTCCGACCTGCACCGGCCAAACAACAGGATGGCACAACAGCACTCTCCAGCACCAGCCTTCTTCAATCCACAAACAGAAGAATGGCGCACATATATGTCCAGATTTCGCATGTTTTTGGAAGCGAACAATGTTCAAGACTTGCCGGACAACAGGAAGAGAGCTCTTTTCCGCACAGACTGCGGACCCAAAACCTACAAACTAGCCGAG
>QLTV01003097.1:1838326-1863492 GCA_003457575.1 Thermophis baileyi
AAGTCTCCCGCTTCTGTATCTACCGGCTGTCCGGCGACCCGCAGGCGCAGCCGAACCGGGAGCATTTCACCCCTGCAAGTGACGGTGGCACCAAAATGGCGGGCTAACGCGCGCGGCGACCCCTGTGAAATGGTCGTTCGACCCCCAAAGGGGTCGCGACCCACAGGTTGAGAACCGCTGGTATAAGAAATACTAATGATCTGATGGTCATTTTGAAAAATCCTTTCTTAGCGAGCACCTAGAAGCCAAGAGGAACATACGTGCCAAGTTTCAAGTTTGTAGGCTTTACAATTCTGGAGATTTCGTGATGAGTGAGTGGTATTTGGCTTTTATATATATAGAAGATAAATAATTCAATACATAACAAATAATGACAAAGCCCCCAAGCAAAACACATTCTTCTTTTGTAGAAAAACAATAGTTGGACATGGCCTGTTCCCTCCAAAATTAAGCTATAAAGCAGACAAGTATGTAACATTTGTTCCGGACTTTTAGGTGGAGAATGAGGGCTTTTCTCCCTCATAAAAGGTAGGCTTTCTTAAAATTCAACTTTTGGCTTGGCCTTTCATCACATTCTCTTGAACCACAGCTGTTGTCACTCAGGGAACTTTCTTTTGGTCTGTAGGCCTGCCAGATAAGGTTGTCTTTCTCTGCAAGTAGATTTTTTCCCCCTATCAGGCACGCACTGAGCTCAAATTATTTTATTTAAGACTTCTAGGTGGAGAATGAGTCTTCCCCCTGGCCTTATATATCAATCAGGCTTTCCTAAGGTCCATCCGAGAACCCTTTTGGAGCCAGTATAATTTTGTCCACATGGATGTTATCTGGTCCTGATCTTTCCCCAGAGTGCTAAGAAATATTGCATCTTTCTCATGCTACGGGAGAATTCTGTCTAAAATTGCATGTCTGTATAGTTATTTTACATACGTCCTTATTCTTTTTTTTGGGGGGGGGGGAATTCATTTGGTGTTACCCTGAGGCGGGAAAGGGAGAGTGAAATGGTGACTCATCAGGTGTTATGAGTGCATTGCACTCCCGTGTTGTTGCACCTTCCTGTGCTGCTTCTCTCTCTGTATCTGGAATCCAAGCATAAGTTGAACGCTGTTGTTAGCTACCAGAGCCGCCTTCTATCTATTGTTATTGGTTCTACTCCTGGTGCCATTTCTACCAATTAATTACACTTCTCCTCCCCTGTTGACTTGTTCTAAGCAACACAAATGATGGCACCTCTCCTTCATTCCCAGCTCCTTCTCTCTCTCTGCATCAGAAACATGCAAGAACTGAGTCAGGATAATCTAAATGGCTATGGGAGACAGACTGAGCTCCACTGAATAGCCCTCAAAGAATTTCTGTCTGTTGCTTCTTGGAAGCTACATAAGATGGAAATTAAGCCAAAGCAAGGAACTTTGATGTACTGTATTCCCTTTGAACCCTGAAATCACTTTAGGAAGGGAATGGCTGCAGGCAGTTTCTGAGGACACTTGCTTGCTTTTCCCTTGGCATTCTATGACAAGAACACCATTTATGGATCTTAAAGTACTACCTTCTTTTAAAAAGATTTGCCTTCCTGGGACCTCCTACAAATCCTCACAGGTTTCAGTGCAAAGCTGCTGTCAGTTTTTCTCTTTCACAAGCCACATAACTACCTTCAGCTCGGGGTTTCGCTTCATATTTCGGCTGCCTTAAATATTAAGATTAAAGACATCCTACGCATATTGGACAGATATTGGTGCATAGATGAGATGAGATGAAGCCACTGTGCCCCCCCCAAAAAAGCCTGGAGCATATCAATAAACTTGTAGTGACAAATTCTGGACTCCTGCCATGAAGTCAAATGTCAATATCTAAACAAATGGAGAAAAAAAAAATAGAAATGTGGATAGAACAATCCTGGAGCACATCCAGATTTTTGCAGCCCCAGGAGGTGAAGGTACTGTCCTTGTCTGATTTTGCTGTTTGAATGAGCCACATTTCCTCATGCACTCACATACATACACCGTGGGTTCAAGACAGTTATTTAGGCAAGTAAGCTGTTTCCATTCCCTCTTCAGGTCCTGGGCACTGGGGGTAGTTTCTTGGGCTTACAACAAGATATACAGTGAGTGTTTATCGTCATGCAAGCCATCGGGTTCCTTCTCTCCCTCTCCTTCTGATCGCTTTTGTTTATGGAGAAGACATTTCCATGCTTTTCTCTTTCTCTTCCCATTCTTCTTCTGACTCGTAAGTACCTTTGATGATGGCCACTCTTTCAGACATATTCATTGAGTGAGGAAGCAGAAGGTAGTTGTACAACAGAGAAGCTAGAATGGCTCCAGAAATGGGTCCAACCCAGAACACCTGAAAAGCCAATACAAGGAATTAGTTAAAGACTTTCAAATTTCCCCAACTAAGCCAGCTAGCACAGTTAATACAGTTATTGGTGGGTTTGCACAACACACGGGTCTTGGTTAAATGGGACCGAGTAGGTTTGGTAGGTTCTGAAAAGCTATCCATTATTTTAACAAGTTGTGTGAATCAGAATATCCTATTAAGACATAATAATATTTGTTTTGACATAGCATATTATGTGATACAGCCTAGTTCATAATGCCTCTGAATTTCAGAAAAATTGAATTGTTTCTGCTTGTGCAAAATCTCTGTGACTTTTCAGAAGTTAGTATGAAATGTATCCGGGCAGTGATGTATATATATCCATTCCTTGATTGTCTTCAGATTCTTATGAAATTACATCAATTTGAAGGTTCTTTTTTTTATTTATCAAAATACAAAGACAAACAAAAAAACCCCACCGTTTCCAAGGAAGGAAATAATGTTTCAGTGATACTTGTGGTGATTGTTATGGGCTTTTGCATTTCACGTTTTTTTCAGCTCACATTTTAAGAACCACAGTTTCAGTTGAGATATGAACATGTGAGATTAGAGACAGAGAAATCCTGTTCTGTTACGAACGTTACAGAATTTTTGGCTCAACATGGTTGCAAAGCAGAAGAGAATAATGCTATACTTTTTTTGAAATATTTCTGGGTATTGAAATATATTGAGTTATATATTAGATCATGATGTTACTGATTTGGAGTAGACCATAATCCAACCCCATTTCTACTTAGCGCAAGAATCCATTTCTTATGATTTGGAAACTATATTTCTGTTGACCAACCCTCACTTTGATAAACTACAATGTCAAGGTCCTTTTCATATGTAATGTTATTCAGGTAGGTATTGTCCATGCTATACCTGTGGAGTTAGTTATTTTTAATGAAGAACTTTGCATTTATCTGTATTAAATTCCATTCTGTTCTTTTCATCCCACTTTTCTAATTTATTATAATATCTTGAATGTTCTATTTTCTTCAGTATTAATTATCCTTCCCGGTTTTATGTCACCTGCTAACTGAATAAGCATTCCTTCTTCTAGAAAGCTGCCATTAAGAATATGGTTCAATCAATTTCATTTTGGTTACTATGAGCTATGCCGCTATCCACTAAATCCACTTCTTACCCAATGAGCAGAGGTAAATCTTTTCATGACAACCGCAGGTCCAAAAGACCTGGCAGGATTCATAGAGCAGCCAGTGAAATAGATCTGTAGAGGAGAACAACAAAATAGGTTAGGCATGTAAACTTCCCTTGCCACTTCAAGGCGGACTTTTCTAACAATCTGTTTGCTCCCTCCCCTGGAAGATCACCTGTCAATTGTCCTTCAGCTAGCATTTCTCTTGCCATGTACTATGGGAAACCTGGTTTTCTGTATCACAGCAACCAAATATTAAAGGGCCTCCCATAGATCTTGCTCCCAGCACCAGTCACGGAGAACACAAAAGGTCAGGCAATACACATCAAGGAAGAATTATTGTTTAAGAGGGATGTTGGCACTTCCATCTGTGGCTTGATGCTACAGAGGCTTTGCCATCTGTGCTGATGTTTGGAGGAAAGACAGCAGTAGTGGGTTCTAAAACCCTTTACTACCGGTTCGCGCACGTGCTCACACACGCGCGTGATGCTTCTGCGCATACGCAGAAGCCTCCCGGGTGGGTGGGCGGAGCATCCTGGGCGGGTGGGTGGAGCCTCCCACCACCGCCGCTACTGGTTCTTAGAACCGGGCCAAACAGGGAGCAACCCACCGCTGAAAGACAGCCAGCATGAAGTTCAACACAGGCACTAAATGGATTGTGAGGACTGAGTATTTTGAATTCTGTTAATTACACCACTCACAAAAGCTTCTGCCTACAACATGGGTGTCCAACTTTTTGGGTTGCCTGGGCGGCATTGAATGAAGAGGGATTGTCTTGGGTAAATTACATAACACAATTAATATGTAATAACAAACTTTATTTTTAAACTATTTTTATTGTGGGGCCACTTTACTAGTTGTCCAGGTTGTATGTGGCCTGCAGGCTGTGGGTTGGAAACGCCTGGTCCACAGTGCCTACAGTAGATCCTCAGTTTGTTTTGAAATTTTGTGCCTTAGAATTGGGAAGACATTGCCCAGGAAGTTATCCTATTCTCAGAAAATCCCCATGTTGACAAACTTATCTTTTCTTTTATGTACACTGAGAGCATATGCACCAAGACAAATTCCTTGTGTGTCCAATCACACTTGGCCAATAAAAAATTCTATTCTATTCTATTCTATTCTATTCTATTCTATTCTATTCTATTCTATTCTATTCTATTCTATTCTATTCTATTTGGTCAACTGTGCAGAAAAGATTGTAGCTACACATGCCTTGTTCCCCTGGAGTTCACACACAAGCTGCTTGCACAGGAGGACAAACAGACTGTAATAGTTATAGCACCTTATGATCTGAGGGTTGTTACCAGCCAAAAGTGGCAGTGATGAGTCGAACAAGTACACTCCCTCCATTTGCTCCTTTCTTCAGCTTTTGCACAATGAGCACAAACAACACTTACCCCCACCAGATGGCCCAGGGTGACTGACAATCCAATGGACAGAGATGGGGATCCCACGTTGTCATTTCGGCGGTTGTCAGTTGAGGCAAAAATGCACAAGACAAGCTGGAAAGTCAAGATAATCTCCACGACCACAGCCTGACCTGCTGTTGTGTTGTTGCTAAGCTGTTAGAAGAAAAAGGACACAGGTTTAGACTTTAGTCTTGTATGTTCTTGTCAGGAAGTCTCTTCTGCTAAAAATCAAGAAGAATTGTGAATGCTGAACTGTGGAACAGGGCTTTGTGATTGCCTTTTGGTTTAAATCTTTTGAGATGTGATCTGCAATTAACTCTGCACAGTGGCTTTTCTTGTGTCACTGGGGGTGTGTTCCTTAATCTCAAATAAACAATTCCATTTACCAAGTTTCAGCAGAGGTATGAGATTAGAGGCACCTTCCCAAAAGAACAAGCTAAGAGGCTTTTTAAAACTCTGCAAAAAATAGAGCATGGTTCTTTGGGCGTTAAGAAGTCCAACCCTGATTTCATAAAATCTCTTTCATATTGTGTCTTGGTCACAGAAATTAAGCCTCGTCTCCTTCATCCCATCTGGAATATTTTCATTTAGATAATGTTGTATCTACCGGTATGTCAAATGGCCTTTAAAACCATTGGGGCTTGTTGAAGATAACAAAAGGAAAGATAAGAGATTGTTCAGTAATTTGGAATAGATTTAAATTTTCTTTTAGGTAGCCTCAGTTGGAGGTACCCTGACCTTTAAATGGGTCCTGATATCATACTTAATGCAAGAGTCTGCGATATTTGACTTAGAAAAGACTGTTGTTAATATACTTGATTCTAAATTCCATTGGGGATTTACATAAATCTTTTTAACACCTAAAGCAATGCTTACATTAGTTGGGGTCATAATGCAAATAGAAAGCTTTGATGGGGCAAGAGGCTCTCAGTTCTCCCCCCCTTAGGTTTTTCTTCTAATAGCTGTAATTAGACAATTGATGCAATATCTAAATAATTGGGATAATGAGTGCTGAGGAAGTAAGAAGTGATGGAGAAATAAAAGGGAGAAATAAAAGCCAGTTTGACCTAGTGGTTAAGACACCAGTCTAGAAACCAAGACTTGGTGAATCCTAGTTTTGCCTTAACATGACAATCGGCTGGGTGACTTTGGACTGGTCACTTTCTCTCAGCCCAACCCACCTCACAGGGCTGTTGTTGTGGGGAAAATAGGAGAAGGAAGGTATATTAGGTATGTTTGCCACCTTGAATTATTTACAAAAATAATAAAGGCAGGGTCGAAAATCTAAAAAAAAGTGGTCCTTGGGAAAAGCATGGAATGAGGGGACATTGTCCATAACCTGAAATCATGGCATAATTCTGAATAGAAGCAGTCTCAAATTCTACTTGTAATTCTTAGAGATGAGACCTGAAACTCCCACTTGCATTTAATAAGGGAGGTTTATGGATATGGCAAACTATTTCCATTTTGCTGCAAAGAAAACATAAATGTGTCCCTGCAGTCACCAAGGATCATACAAATCTTGAGATTTGCTTTTATACTGTATGGTCCTTCAAATATTATCTCCATGCTGTTTTCTGTATCTTTTTTTGTCCAGCTCTAATAACGTTTCTCACAAGCTTCCCAGATTGTTCGTCTAATTTATTATGATGAAATCTTGGATTCAATGAATTTAATGCTGCCCTGTGTTTTTTTCCAGGGATCTTGAGATAGGCCTGTTTGTAGCTGTCCATCCTTTTCTGTTCAAAGCCCTCTTTCCTTGCATTGAGCCAGAAATGATTACCCGGATTATCAAAAGCTATTTTTCAGGCGGCTTGGAGGAAACAATATAGTAAATGATATGTATGTGTATGCTTGTGTGCGCGCATGTAAATCCTAGGCACCATTCTTTTGATGCCTTTCCAAGAACACACAAGCCAACGCACACAAATTTGCATCAAGTGTGAAATTACTGGGAAAAGGAAAACAATGAATCTTTAATAAGCAACCAATAACTCTAGGTAGATTCCTTACGCTGTTCCTGCTGATCCTTTGATCTATGGCAGTGATTGAGTTAATGCATTTCTTGCTTTCCTTTTTAAACCATGTCCCCTTAGGACATGGGGACATTTGCAAAGAGCTCTGTCTTGTAAATAACTCCATGCATGCTAGCAAACTTCTAGGGCCATGGATAAGAGAACATTTCCCTCTTACGTTCCATCTGTTGTACCACCTGCTCTCAGGGAGTGGAAAAGACACTCTTGCACTAGTATCCAGGAACAGAACAGCTGCTGCTACTTTTCCATTTAGATGCAAATTTTCCTTCAACCTGCCTGAGAATTCCTCCTACAGATTATTAGACCCCCACCGCCTCGTGAGAGGATGCACTTACCCCATTGGCTGCCAGATTACCACGGGCATTGGTGGGGGTCACTCCGTAAAGGATGCCTGCACCAGCAATGGCCCCCAGCAGCTGAGCCACCATGTAAAACAACATCCGGAGGAAAGAGATCTGGTTCCCAACGAAGAAGGCGATGGTCACCGCTGGGTTGATATGGCCACCACTGATATGACCAAAGGTCTGTACCATTGTGCCAATTGCCAAGCCAAATGCCAGGGAAATCTGAAGGACACTTGGCAAGGCTGATGGCCACTTCAAGGCTGAGCCCAAACCAAAGAACACAAAAATCATGGTTGCCAAGAACTCAGTGAAGACGGCTCGGAGAAAAACAACGGTGCAAACTTCTCTCCTCATGGCTGGGCTGGAGCTGGTGGACTGGCGATGAGAAGGCCAAAGATGTAAAAGGATTGTCCAAAACTTGGGGCCAATGCAGATATATATATATATACAGCTTTCTCTCTGTAGGTGTAGCAAGAAGGGATTGTGCCCAAGTGTGGGTGGAGCCAAGAAGGTGGCCAGTCCCCTTTTCTACCTGCTCTTCTGGAGTTTGGAAACTTTCCATCTTCAAGCCAAGGTCTAAGCTTTCCCCTTTTGCAAGCTCCAATTTGGATGCTAATTTCCTTATTTTTATCTCCACACAATGGAGCCCTGTTGAATGGCCTTGCTGTCATGAGATAGCCACAGCATTGCATAATGACATACCGATTAGCACCTAGTCTGTTTACTCTGCCCCTTCTCACTCCCCAGCCTTTTTCCTTTTCTAAGCATCTTTGATTTGTAACCTTAGGCTTTTTTTTTTAAAAGGAATTTTTTTTTTAACAGCATTTGGATTGTGGCACCTTTGGTCTACTTCTTCTTTAATCCTTTTATTAAAAGGAAAGTCCTTGGACAATCGTAAGTGGGCAGCTTTGCCAAACTGGATTCTTCGGGGAAATGAATATTTCCCCCCAATGAATTTCTTTCCATAGGAAAGAAACTGGAGAACCTGAAAGCCAGGCCATGCCCTCATGTGCTGATTTGTCCCAAGGCTAGAGTTCCTAAGGAAGCTGGTGAATCAGGTATAACTATAAAAAGAGCTCTTTGCTGCAGAAAACCTGAAATCTATTTGATTTGACAAGATTCTTCATGATTTACAATCAAGGGAATGCTACATCAGGAGTGCTGGTGCCTTACAGTTTAATTGGCCCTAGTTGATTCTCAGAGGTCAGTCTATATTTCTCAGCAAATATCTTCCAATCGAGTTTCTTCAAGCCTTTGGTAGATCCATTTGTTTATTAGATGGTTATCCTGACTTCCCTTCAGGAACTCAAGAAACTGCACTCCTTCCTCCAAAAGCTGTGATGGACACATGCAGACTTGATTTGGATTAACTGCCATTGCTCCTTGCCAAATGTTGTTTCATTTCACAGTCGTTATTTGCTATCAACAGTTATTACCGGTATCTGTCTCATCTGTCTTCTGAGATAGGTTGATGGACTTTCCATTTTGCAAGTAAAAAACAAACAAACAGTCGGAGAGACAGAAAGGCAGCAAAACCTTTACTCAGCTGTCTGGGCAAGGGTTTGTGTTCAAGGCAACTGTCTGGATTGAGGGTTTGTCCTCAGTCCCGCCACTGCTGTGGTGTGCAAAGAAATGAATGCAAAATAAAACAGACTGAAAATGCCACAGGTCAGTGGGGTCTGCAAAATGCATTGGCCCATATCAATTTTTAAATCTAGGCAATGCTCCCTGTCCCAGTGGGAGACATGTAACCAGCCTCCATACTATGTTTTTCCATAGCAAACATACAAACATACAGGACCTGCTTTCCATTAGTAGAGAATCTTAATAATGAGAGAATTGTTGCTGGGAGCTGGACTGATAACACTTTCCTGGCAAGGTTGCTTTAACTCAACTTGAGAGGAAGCTGGCAGCCTGCTGGCAAATACATATCCTCGTAGGCTTGGTTTGCCACTATAATCTTTCATGATTTGTACCTACAAAGGCAAATAAACAGTGCTCTTTTTCTGTGCATGAATGCATATGTCAGCCTGTCTCTGTGATGTGAGCACACACACACACACAAAAAAGGGTGTGGGTCTTTGCAGGAAGGACAGAGGCAGCTGTGTGTGTGTGTGTGTGTGTGTGTGTGTGTGTTTGTCTCAGTGATGGGTTCTGCCTTCTCTCTAAAGACATTCAGCAGCTCAGTGAGTCCTAGGAAGTGATGGGGAAGCAAACACGGAAGAAAGATTGGAGTATTAAATGAGAATTTGGACTATGTTTTACTTGGAACAGCTTACATCTTACATCAACAATATCTGCCTATCACAGGCTCTTGGGAAGGACTCGATAGGTAAATGAAAGTTGTCAGATGTAGTCTAAACATCTGACTGACTGTGCAACAAACTATAATCCCCATATAATTAAAACCGCAATATGTATAAATTAATAATTTAATAAATACCTCTAATTAAATAATCAATATAACATTGATAGTAATTATATATTATATTATTATATTATATAATATATGACCCCAAAACAACTGGAGCACCACTTGAACATCATTGGCATTGACAAAAATCATCATCGGTCAATTGCAAAAGGCAGCTTTACTTAGAACAGTTTATATCTTGCAATGATATCTGTAACACCATCAAACATCCACATCTGCCTCAGTAGTGGGTTCTAAAACCAGAGGTGGGTTCCTCCCGGTTCGCCCGAACTGGTAGTGACCCACTGGTAATGTCACAATGACGTCATGGATCCGGTTCAGTTGGTGCCGGTCCGTGGGCACCGCCATCTTTTTTTTTGAATTTTTTTGAATTTTTTTTGAATTTTTTTTCTTTTCTTCTGCGCATGCGCAGAAGCCGAGTTTCCAGCACTGCGCATACGTCACCATCTTGTTTTTGGCTTTTAAAAATTTTTTTTTAATTTTTTTGCACTGTGCATGTGCACGAAGCATGCACGCGCCCACGCGGCACGGCCACGCGGTGCGGGAGGAAGCGAACTGGCAGCGAGGTAAGTTAGAACCCACTCCTGTCTAAAACCCGTTGCTACCGGTCGCACGCTCACTTGCTCGCGCACATGATGCTTCTGCGCATGCGCAGAAGCGTCCCGGGTGGGTGGGCGGAGCCTCCCGCCGCCACCGCTACCGGTTCGCAGAACCAGGCAGAACCGGGAGCAACCCACCGCTGATCTGCCTATCCCAAGTCCTTGGGAAGGACTCAATCGGTGGACAAAAAATATCAAATCCAGTCTAAACATCTGGCTGACTGTGTGACCAACCATAATAATAACAACAGCAAGGCAGCCTTTAAATACTTTAAACAAACTGAGTTGAAATTAATTATCAAGTAACCCAAAATACATAAATATATACCTAATTTAAATGGAAAAGTCATGTCACCAGGCTGTTATCCATCCTTTTGATTATTATTGTGAAGGGCAATCAAGCCACAAATATAACTCCAAATGCCTTGTTTCCCATATGGGTACTGAGCAACAATTGGGGTGGGAAGGGATTGGAGGTTGTCAGAAAAATGGGTTAGTAAGCTGAAAATTAATTTGTTGGCAGCAAATATCAAGTAAAGGAGTAGAATATAGCTCCCCAGTCCAGGTGCCCATAAACACCAATAGGTGGGCTGAGGTTGTGGTACATGTGGTGATTAATTGTGAGAATACAATTACAGGTAGTCCTCAACTTACAACAGTTCATTTAGTGATTGTTCAAAGTTACAATGGCACTGAAAAAAGTGACTTATGACCATTTTTCACACTTACGACATTACAGCATCCCCATGGTCACGTGATCAAAATTAAGATGTTTGGCAACTGATTCATATTTATGATGGTTGCAGTGTCCCGGGGTCATGTGGTCACCTTTTGCGATCTTCTGACAAGCAAAGTTAATGGGGAGGCCAGATTCACTTAACAATCGTGTTACTGACTTAACAACTGCAGTTATTCACTTAACGACTGTGGCAAGAAAGGTCATAAAAGGGGGCAAAACTCACTTAACAGATGTCAAGGACTACCTGTAGTAGATTGAAGGACAGAAGCCATTTGTAGTGTTAAAAGGAAAAAAATACTCATGTAGTGCAAACTGGCTGTGAGGGAAAAGTCATAGTTGTGCCCTGCTTGTTCTCTTCACACCAAGAAGGAGTTCTAGAAGGTTCTACGTCATCTATGCCATGCCTTGTCCTAGCGTGCCATCTACAGAACAGACGCTGCACGTGGCAGATGCCTAGAGGATGGTGACTGATGGGGGCAAATCAGGTCCCACAGCAGAGTAGAGGAAAATAAAATCCCCATCATCAATGGCCCAAACGGCCTGTGGGGAAGGGATTCTTCTTGATTCCGAATACAGGTAGTCCTCGACTTACGACCACAATGGAGCAAAAAAAAATTCTGTTGCTAAATGAGACATTTGTTAAGTGAATGTTGCCCCATTTTACGACTTTCCTTGCCAAGCTGCTAAGTGAATCACTGCAGTGGTTAAGTTATTATCATGACTGTTAAGTGAATCTGGCTTCCCCATCGACTTTGCTTGTTCAGAAGGTCACAAAAGGGGATCATATGACCCCAGGACACTGTAATTGTCATAAATATGAGTCAGTTGCCAAGCATCTGAATTTTGATCCCAGGACCATGGGATTGCTGCAACAGTCGTAAGTGTGAAAAATGGTCATAAGTCACTTTTCTTCAGTGCTGTTGCAACTTCGAACGGTCACTAAATCGAGGACTACCTGTATAGCAGTCTAGAAAGTCCAGTTGCTCCATTGACAGTGCCAGGTTAACAGTTGTCTTTGTAGTGCCACAGACTTTAGAAACAGAGGGACAACACATAATCAGATCAAGAAGGATGGAATCTCGCAATCTGTGAGCAAGACTGATGGAGACATGCAGAATTAGCCTCATTGTTTCCCCTCATCTTGGAAGGAGGGAGGAAGGTGGATTTATGGAAGGTGTGGTTTCGTATGAATTCAAGCTTACAAGGAGTTGGGCATTGGGTATAGGCCTTGAGCTGACAACCAACGCAGATCTTGAGTATCTAACTCCAAAACTAGGGGCATCTGCAGGGGAGATGATAGAAGTCAAAAAAGGGTGATCAGGACTGTGTGTTTGAAATCCCCCTCCCCTTTTTAATATGCATCGTTAGTGCAATTGATTAGAAAACAGGTGGGGCTTTGATCATGAAGTTGTGACGGCCATCTTAATTTGTTTGCTGGCCCATTGTGAGTGGCTCTTTCTGAAACATGCAATACCTTCACACATAAGGAGTTCAGTTTCCCTAGTTCAAGAGAAAGTGATTTTAAAAAATGTTTTGGGAATGTTTTCTAGTTCTAATTCCAAAGTTTTTCAAGTCCAATTCCAGACTTTCAGCAGCGAAAGATAACAATGGGGTCACAATACAGTAACATTACAAAGAGTGGAGAGGCCCAAAATGTTTGTGGGTTTCTCTCTCTCTCCCTCTCTCTCTTCACTCCCCCTTTCTCTCACTCAGTCACTGTCTCACTCTGTGTGTGTGTGTGTGTGTGTGTGTGTGTGTGTGTGTGTGTGTGTGTGTGTCTCTCTCTCTCCCTCTCTCTCTTCCCTCCCTCTTTCTCTCACTCACTCACTGTCTCTCTCTGTGTGTGTGTGTGTGTGTGTGTGTGTGTGTGTGTGTGTGTGTGTGTGTTTGTAAGGAGCAGAGTGAAGCAGTGCTTTACTTTTTTAGATTTATAATGTCTGTCCAAAGGCTGACATAGCTTTTCCTTTTGCTTCTATTTTGACAACTGAAACCAAGCTTTTTTTATTTGTTGGTTTCTCACCACATTTCACAGTATCATCTCAAAGCAGTATTAGGCCTATACAAATAGGGTTTGGGGGTCTAAGGTGACCCATGGGGCAGTAGTGGGTTCTAAAACCTGTTGCTACTGGTTCGCGTGTGCGCTTCTGTGCATGCACAGAAGCATCCCGGGCGGGTAGGCAGAGCCTCCCACCGCCGCCGCTACCAGTTCTAAGAACCGGGCCGAACCGGGAGCAATCCACCACTGCCATGGGGTATGGAGGATTCCCACAGACAATTCTTCTTACTTCAGTGTCTTCCGTTCATCTATTCTAATAGACATTTGGGATGTGACTTTTGTGGATCTTGAGAGAAAGAAACTCTCAGTCAAGTTTCACCGTGGTGTCATTTCAGCTCAGCATGATATTTCAGTGTAGAGCAGTGTTTCTTCTCCAAAAACATTTTCTACACCTGTGAGCTGAGAACTTGTACAGAATTTGTCAGAGGGGGAATGTATCTGGATTATTGTTTTATTTGGAATACTGATGGCAAGATCTTTGGATCCTCAACCTATCTCATAAGACTTGTGCATAAATCCTCTTGAAACATCTCAACCCAATTTGAGGTGGTTCTTTACAAGATCTGGACCCAAAAGATGAGCAAATGTCTTTTAGGAAAAATTGCCCTTCTTTCTCTATAGAGAGTACGTAGGAAGGGTAAGGAATCCTGATTCATAAATTATTGGGAACAGTTAGGTTGTGTGTTTTAATTATTTTAAATACTATAAAACATAGGTATAATAATGGGAAGACAAAGAGACACAAACAACTGTAAAAAACAAAGACTAGGGGAATTTGGGCTACTACTAATCTATACATTAGGTATAGTATAGCTTAGATTTTTGAAAAATGATAGAGACCTATAAGGCGAAATTAGTGTAAAGATAATAACAAATAGTTCATGATGTATTTTTGGAAGTTTGAATATAATTTTGCCAACACCACTCTATTATAAAATTAAACACATTATGTATGAAAATATTTGACTGTTGATATCTTGTGATTTGGGGAATTAAATCATCTTCTCTCATCTGCCCATGACTAAACATGAGACATGAATCATTAAATGAATAGATGGGAAATATATAAAAAGGAAACTACTCAGGAACCATTTTAGCTCTCCCAAAAAACAACTCCTCTTTTGCACGTTTGATTCAAATAAGCAATTATTTTACAGGCACAAAAATAGTAGTTCTTTGGAACAGAAATGTATTACTAGCAGGGGTGGGTTCCAGATTTTCTTACTGCCGGTTCGCTCAGGGACGCGACACACGGGTGCGTGTGCGCGCATGCGCAGTACAAAAAAAAGCTGCACATGCGCAGAAGCAAAAAACAAGATGGCAGCACCTTATGGCGCCACCGAGAGAACCGGCTCAGGGGCGTGGCAGGCGTGGGTCGCTATCGGTTCCAGTGACCCATGCCGCCACATTACTAACGGTTCTATAGAAGCGGTCTGAACCGGTAGGAACCCACCTCTGATTACTAGTATGTGTTGATGTGTGTGAATTGGGCAGCCATACAAATTTGTTTAATAAATAATAAATTTTAACAAATGTGAATGTTATGCTATATATTAAGCTGTTGGCCATGATGTATTAGATTTTGAACAGTATTTATGTTAGAAGAAGAGAAGAGGAAAACCTTTTGCCCCAGAGAATGATTTAAAGATAAAATTATTGTATTTGTAAGACTCCATCAGACATGTCCCAAGGAAATTTGACAGTGTATTACAAAAACGGTGTCTTGTAATTTGTATGCTAATGGGTTAGCTAAACAGAGCTTAACTAAACAGTGTGATGTTACAACATTCTTTTTTTAATACAGAACAATTAGTCTTAATCTTCTCTTTCAAGAGGCTTGGGGGAATATAAGAAAGTTAAAAAAACAAAACCATCTTTAAACACAACTTCAATACCAGTGCTTTACAATGGAAATTTGGACCCTGGGACCAAATTCATATAGCCTGCTGAGATCTAATGCAATATTTTGTTGTGAGTTTGACTAGGATGTTGCATGAGTCCAGCCATGGTTCATAGCTTAACACGTTTATGTTAAGGATTAATCGCTGAGAGCTTAAATGTTACACAAGTCCAACAAATGCTACTTTTTTCAATACATTGTGGAAAAGCAAATCACGCTTTCCACATTCTGTTGAACTCAGGTCCACTGTTCTTTAGCTGCACTGAATTCCACAAGCATTTTTTTAAACGGACTTTGTACATGGTGTCTGAGCACAGATTTTATTTCCACTGGTGTCTAGTGTCACTCTAGTCTAGTACACCATGTTGCTACCTCTTGAGGTAAAAAACCGGCTTGCCTGGATTTTTTTTGGTAACTGGCCAGTTTAGTTTCCTTTCAAACTGCATGCAATTTCAAATGCAGCTCCAGAAGGTCGCAGGCTACAGCAGTTGCAAAGCTCCCAGTATCTTTAGAGTCTCCTGTTAAGCCCAGACCAAATGGATCAGTGAATGTCAGATGATTGGATCAAGCAATTCTCTTTCTCTAAATAAATGTGTGTCTCCTCCATTCGCGTTCTTCTGTCAAGAAGCTCCCATGGTTTACTAGAGAAAGCGGTTTTAATTGTCAAGGCCCAAATTTATTTCATCAAGTATAACTTCTTTCCTGGGTTTATGAAAGGCTAATTTTGTCCAGAGGGAATTTGACTTCACAACCCATCTTGAAAGCAGTAGGTGAAGCTCTTTGTATGTTAGGATCTGACAAGCTTAAAAAATAAGCTTTATTATTAGGATGGGGTCCAAATTGGATCACCAGTCATGCAAAATTAACATGAGGGAGGACCCTGGAGTCAAAAATAGCAAGGCATTCCTTTTATCAAAAAACGTGGAGTGCAGGGTGTGTATCTTAGTTAATTGGATTAGATTAAGAATTCTGTTTTTGGAGTGATTGCAACATAGGTACTTTTGCCCAAAAATGCAGTGTTATCATATCATCACTTAAAATGCCTTTTGATTCATAGCTCTGAGCTAAGAACCATTTTTTAGCATTAGAGGAAGTAACATGAGTTTTACAAAATATTAAGCCAATAAAGACTATTTATAAATGATTGTTAAAAGACACCAAATTTCAAGAATATAGAGCGATATGGATTAAGGAATAGCAGTTTGCAAGCATGAATGTTTGCTCAGATATTTAAGTTGCTTCAGCTCAGAGTTTCTGAGCAGTTTACAATCTGCCTACTATAGTAAGATTAAAAATGACAAAGAACAAAACAATAAAGAACAGCAAACATCAGAAATATACAGCAGCAACCACTTTAAAACATGCAGCTAAAACCTGGGGATAGTAGCAATCTCTTCTCCAAAATCATTTCTCAAACAACTTAACAGGGAGAGGGCAGGCCTTATATCTGGGGAGAGCTTAATTCCACAAGAAGGATATGTTGCCACTTGCACATCGTATTTCTATAGATCTAAAGTTAAGATAAATTCAACTACAAAGTGAAACTCTATCTGTTGGTGGATTCCTGCAGCTGGCATACTGGGAACACAGTGTGGTCTGTATAGGGTGATCCCTTTTCTAGGAGATTTATTCATTTCTATAAATGCTCAGGTTACTAAGTGTTTGGACATTTAACAATGGAAATAGATATCATGAAATTTTTATGATTGTAAACAACAAAATCAGCTCCCCCAATTCCTACTGAGTTGAGAAGACACTGGTTTTCCATTAGTTATAAAAACAGGAAGTTGGACCGCACATTCAATTTTACTATTTTCTCCACTTCGTTATTTAAATTGGAGTAAATGTGAATATTTATTCTTATCATAGGAACTCTTATCATAGGAAGGGAATACATAAGATACAATAGTATACAGGACAGGTATACCTATGGGAATCCACCTTCACTCCCTCCTTCCAGACATATCAATTAAACGAAGAAGCATCATTTATAGCTCCCACAATGCCTCTTATCTGACATCCCTTTGGGTCATTATGCAAATTAAATAATGATAAAAAGAGAAAGAGGTCCGGGCAATGTAATACTTGCAGGAAATTCACTCCTTGTTCTGGACCAGGATTTCAGAATGGCTCAAGGCTTGATAAATGTATATTTGATTGGAGAAACAGAATAATAAATAACAGAGTTGGAAGGGACCTTGCAGGTCTTCTAATCGAACCCCTCCTCAGGCAGGAAACTATACCATTTCAGACAAATAGTTGTCCAACCTCTTCTTACTTCAGTGTTGGAGCATTCACAACTTCTGGAAGCAAATTGTTCCATTGATTAATTATTCTGTCAGGAAATTTCTCCTTAGTTCCAGGTTGCTTCTCTCCTTGATTAGTTTCCATCCATTGCTTCTTTTCCTGCCTTCAGGTGCTTTGGAGAATAGCTTGACTCTCTCTTCTTTGTGGCAACCTCTGAAATATTGGAACACTGCTATCATTCCTTCTTTTCATTAAACTAGACATACCCAATTCCAGCAACCTGTAGGAAGTTAGCACCTACCCCTCTCCTAGAAGAATGAAATATTCTAGGAAATATTAAAAAGGCAGAATATTATGTCTCCCTGGATGAGAAATGGAGAAACATGTTTTTTTAGGCAGGAAGCAGACTCACTCTTAATAGCCCCCACCTTCCTCAATAGCCCACAGCAGATGTCAGTACTTAAGAGATAAAGAGATAGCTAAGTCTATTCATAAGCAAATACCCTCACCCAAGATCCAACAAAGGTAGGATTAGCCCTCAACCATAATAGGAATTGCCCAAAGTCCCTTCATTACATCATCACCCAGCAAGATTCAACCAGGCCTGGGACTCAAGACAACCTACAAAGTTACCCTTGCAGGGCCCCATGGGAGTCTGACAACCAATCAGAGTACATTTCTTACACAGGAACAGGAAGCTCCAAGGCAGGGCCCAAGAGAGGGTATAAATCTCTCTCCCTCTCTCACCCATGTGCTCTTTATTTTGCCCAGGACCTCAAACCATGTGGTCCTGTCCACCATTAAACCATCTTTCCAAGCAGTCTCTATGTTTCCAGTGTCTTTCTTCCCACTTGGCACTGAACTCAGATGGACATTTCTTCCAACAAACCATTATATGTTTTAGCCTCCAATCCCCTATTCATCTTTGTTGCTCTTCTCTGCACTCTTTCTAGAGTCTCAACATCTTTTTTACATCGTGGCAACCAAAACTCGATGCAGTATTCCAGGTGTGGTCTTACCAAGGCATTATAAAGTGGTATTAACACTTCACGTGATCTTGATTCTATCCCTCTGTTTATGCAGCCTAGAACTGTGTTGGCTTTTTTGGCAGCTGCTGCACACTGCTGGCTCATATTTAAATGGTTGTCCACTAGGACTCCAAGATCCCTCTCACAGTTACAAATCTGGTCTGCTTGTGGGATATATGCAAGGGAAGACCTGTTAAACAAATAGGCATCTTCTAAGTGTTTTTTTTTTTGTCTAGTGTTTCCCTTCAAAGAGTCCTTTGAACACAATAAGCTGCACAGAGTTAGCCTGTAATAAGATGGGTGGCCAATAAATGTAACAAACAAACAAGAAAGCAAGCAAGCAATGGTACATCCTGCTAGTTTTAGATCCTGGATTTAATACTTTTATTTCTGCAAAGGAGAAGAAAAAGGGCTGTCCTTTTAAGATCAGGTAGGAAGCATGCAGCTAACATTTCTCTTTACTCTTGCCCTGTCTCACAGAATCCACAACAATCCCATACTTTGTTTGTGCCTATGTTCCTGAAGAGTTAGAGAAATATGCAAAGGAATCAAAGACAAAGACCTGATTTAAATGAAGAATTTTATTGTTGAATCTCGTAGGATCTCTAGCCAGCAATGCATCTTAATTTTTTGGTGCAGACCAAGGCAGTAATAGGCAGAGTGATCCTGCACAGGGGATGTGTCTGTATTACATGCCTGGTCAGGACAGACTTTTTCAGTGTTTTGGAAGGGGGAATGTTAAGATCATTCTTCTTCTTTTTCTTTGCCATGTTATTCTTGGTTGTAAGTGTGTGTTTTCCACTTTAAAATGAAAACCTACTTTGCAGCAGATAGGGCCAGAGAAGCTCCATACCAATAGAAGAGAATATTTGTAGCTCAGGTTGAACTGCGGGGTCTTTGGTGCTGCCTGAGCTTGGTTGTTTTCTTGTAGATGTTTCATCACCCCAACTAGGTAACAACCAGTGGTGGGTTGCTACCGGTTCAGACCGGTTTGCGTGAGCCGGTGGCGGAAATTTGGCCCCGTTCGCCGAACCGGTAGTGATGGCTGGCTTGCCACGCCCCCAAACTGGTTCCCCGGTCACCGCTGCTTGAAAGCGGCTGGCAACGAACCCTCTGCGCATGCGCAAAGGCTTCTGCGCATGCGCAGAGGGTCAGAACCCGGATGTGACGCACGCGCGTGCACGCGCGAGCGTAGCGCGCACTTCCGAACCGGTAGGGAAGATAAGAGAAACCCACCCCTGGTAACAACATCAGTGCTGTGCAATGAAACATCTGCAAGAAAACAACCAAGCCTCAGGCAGCTCCAAGAACTCTGAAGAAATAGGTTTGGGGACAGTATATGGCTGTGAACATGTGAGTACTCAGATGTAACCCTTTTAAAGATATTAAGAAAAAGTGCTGTATTGGTCTTGGCATGTGTAGAAGCCAAACCTGTTCCTCTGGCCTGCCTCTGGATTAGTTGTGATCTCAGTTGCTTCCAAAAGAAACCAAACCAAAGACAGAAATCAAAACTATGCATTCATTGCAGCTTGACAAGGGTTATTGTTCGGCACTTCTGCCCTTTGAGACTTTAATCCCTTGATTTTTAAGTTTGAGCGCTTGCTTTTATGTGTCATCTTGTATAAAATATGTTGGGCGGGAAAGGAGGAGGAAGGGAGGGAGAAAGAGAAGGAGAGGTTCACCTCTTTCATCAAAGTAACAGAGCCCTTCATACAGCTTTCTTGAACTTGTGGGTACATGATAGAGATGTTGTGTTTGTGCATATGGGGATGCATTTGTGGCATGCAGAGAGCCCTAGAGTCAAGAAAAAGTGAATGTGGGGGAAAAAAATAAATCTCAGGTCTCTGCAAATCTGAGACGGTGCTTATTTTCAGGATGAATTTTGGGGCGAGGGTAGGATTGTCAAGGGAAATTGTCAAGCAGCAGGGAAATTAGGAGATTAAGGCAGTTCAGATGAGTATAGAGTTTTATTGCAAGCTTAAGTTCTCTACAAGAATCTGAACTAGGGAAACGAGTGGGAGTTAAGAAAGGAATTCAAGGTGGGCTGGAGTTAGATTTTTTATGGGCGCACACCGCACAGGGACTTGTGACTGATGACATGTTTGACCCCTCCCTTGGTCTCAGCCTGGTCATCTCCTACAGAAATACAGTGCATGTGTGTTGCATACAGTATGTATACATAGACTCTGTCATACATACACACACACAAATGATGAAGCCAGGCATCGATCAAGCCTAGGTCACTTGGCTTCTAGACAGTGGTGGGATTCAAAATTTTTTACTACCGGTTCTGTGGGCGTGGCTTGGTGGGCGTGGCATGGCGTGGCTTGGTGGGCGTAGCAGGGGAAGGATACTGTAAAATCTCCATTCCCTCCCCACTCCAGGGGAAGGTTACTGCAAAATCCCCATTTCCTCCCGATCAGCTGGGACTCAGGAGGCAGAGAATAGATGGGGGTGGGGCCAGACAGAGGTGGTATTTACCGGTTCTCCGAACTACTCAAAATTTCCGCTACCGGTTCTCCAGAACTAGTCAGAACCTGCTGAATCCCACCTCTGCTTCTAGACCTGTGTTACCATCAGCTGCTTCTCTGAGTAGCCTTGCTGTTAGACCCTGTCAGAAATTTGTTGTCACCCATGAAAAATATCTCTTGCACCCTTTCTTGGTAACTCTTCCACACTCCCTTTGCAGCACTGTGGAACTGAAAAAGTCTTTAAAGGCTTTGGCTTCCTTTTTCCTTCCTGAAGTTCAGCGTTGCTCCTTTCCTTGCGCTGAGGTGCTTTGAGGGCTCTGAGAAGCAGAAATCTGGGCTGTTCAGTCGATCAACGGAACTGATAAATAAGAAATAGCGAAGTCTAAATAATGTATGCTTTAATGAAAAAGGCACTTTCATAATAAATAAATAATGATTTTTTTATTTTCATTATGTGTTGATTTGATTAGTTGATTGGTGTTGCCTTCTACTCACCAAGTGGCTTTCAGCCAGTCTTCATAAATCTAACACATAAAACTGCAGTTTGTACTAGCAGGGCTTGAGCTGAGTGAAAGCACTCAATGGCCTGCTATAAAACTCAGGACAATGGGATTTGTACCTCAGATGTATAGCCCTGCTCTTTGTTTTACACAGATGCCACAAGACACAAATACGTATCTCACCAACATCAATCATCTGCAAGGGGAGAGATGAAGGATACTACATAGGAGCTGACATCATTATACAAATAAAGTAAGGTGTACTTCCATTGGAAGTCAGGATAAAATTGTTTTTTGTGTGCCTTAGGAAAAATGCCCTGCATTTCAATGGCATCACAGCTTGTTAGGGATATCACTTTATCTTTGAATTCTCCTCCCTCTTTCTCACTGTTATTCCAATGTGTCCTCAGTACAGAGGTGGGTTCCTGCTGGTTCGGACCGGTTCTTTAGAACCGGTAGCGGGAATTTTCCCCCGCTCGCCGAACCGCCAGTGATGGCCGGCTGCCCACGGCCCCGAACTGGCTCTCTCGGCGCTGCCATAGGTGCCACCATCTTGTTTTTCGCTTCTGCGCATGCACAGAAGCTGTGTTTTGCTTCTGCGCATGTGCAGAAACTGGATTTTCAGCACTGCACACGTGCACGCGAAGCGCGCGTGCCCACGCGGCGTGGGAGGAAGCGAACCGGCAGCGAGGTAAGTTAGAACCCACCCCTGCCTCAGTATTACAGGATCTTTTCCTCAACACTGAAGAGATTAAGTCTCTTAAATGAGCCCAACTATGATTGATGGTCACTTAACCACAAATATATACTGTATACAAAACGTATCTCAATACCTACTGTCCATTGTTGTGCCTACCATTCTTCTTAATCATGGTGAATAACTTGACCACTAAATCTTATCAGGATGTTCCCTCCATCATTGTTTCTATGATTTCATCTCCTTTGTTTGCATTATTCTGTTGATTTAAAGTTTAATTGTAGACAAGAATTGTATAATAAGCAGCATGGTATGCTGTAGGAGGGAGCTGAAGAATGTTGAAGAGAGAGATCCCTGTGCTACACTTCTCCCAATTCTGGAATTTAAAAGGAAATATAATTGCCTTTTGCTCTATCAGCAAATTTCCTTAATAGCTTCCATTGTCTTCTCGCCCATCTATTTTCCTTTTATCTTGCCCTTTTCCTATTCATTTCATTGAAAACAATACTCCAATTGAAATTCCAGAGAAATCCTAGGCTATAGAATTTGATCACACTAATCTTTTGATAATGATATGTGGTTTTGGCCTGGTTCTTAGACTAACCAAATGGTTGATACACTTATCAAAACTATTAAACACTTGTCAAAACTGTTAACAATTTATTATTTATAAACAATACTAGTATAGTAGAGACTTTGTTACCGGTATTAAACTCAAAAAATTATATTTCTTATCTTTTTAATATTATGAAAACAATTCAGTGTACTTTGCTTGGTATCTTTTATTAATATTGTATTTGAGCACCAATTGTACAATTAATTGTAGTAACTCTATCCATTTCAGAGGTGGGTTCCTACTGGTTCAGACAGGTTCTATAGAACCGTTAGTAACGTGGCGGTGTGGGTCACTGGAACCGGTAGCGACCCACGCCCCTGAGCCGGTTCTCTCGGCGGTGCCATAGGCGCTGCCATCTTGTTTTTTGTACTGCGCGTGTGCGCACCTGCAATCCACCCGCACGGTGCGTCCCTGAGCGAACCGGCAGTACGAAAATCCGGAACCCACCCCTGATCTATTTCTAAACATTATCTTTTAAAAAAATATACCCGTGTTTCCCCGAAAATAAGACCCTGTCTTATATTTTTTTGAACCCTGAAATAAGCGCTTGGCCTTATTGCCATGCACTCAAAAGCCCGATTGGGCTTATTATCAGGGGATGTCTTATTTTGGGGGAAACAGGGTATCTGTTTTAAATAAAAAGGAGGAAAAAAAACCTGTTAGGCATTTTAACTTCTCTTATCCATTGCTGTTTTTGTTATAATTAAAAAACCCTACACTAAGTGGTAGTCCAGATTCTTGGTAATGCAATCATACATTCAATCAGTCAGTCAGTCAATCAATCAAATCTTGGCCTTAATACTACTGAAACTCTCCACCCTCTGCCTTCAGGCCTTTTCGGTTGTGGTTCAATTCTCTGGTAACTTGAAAGCTCCTGCTTCTAATATTCCTGTTGAATGTTACCATATCTTGTCCTCTAAAGGAACTCATTAACATGTTGGAAAGGCTGCAGGGTGTCAGGAGAGATCCCACACCAAAAGCCTGTTTCAAGAATCTGCACTAGAACTTCCAGCCTTCTTCTGGAAGTTCTAGTGCAGATTCCTCAAAACTCCATCTGTATATCTGGGGATTCTGTTTTCTCAAAAAGGCTTTGAGATGAAGGGAAGGTATTCCAATGAATAACCAGCTGTGAAGTTTTCTTGCTATGCTTGTATTTCAGGGACCGTCAAGCTTATTCACTTCTGGTCTATGCAGAGCAATTTCCCTTCACCATGTTTGCTTCTTGTGACAGTCCTCATCTTTGGACCTGACAATCTCCAACTAGTAGAGTCACCTGTTCTTTGTCATTTGTCAATTTCAGAGTGAAGTTTTCAAAGTGGATTTGGCACAAGGTAATTCCACTAGTTTTAAAATCACCACCTTGTCTTTTGGTTTATTTAATATTATAGAACGTAATTGATGGGAGATCAAATACCATTAGTCTCACAGATTGAGCAAAGATACAATGACCTCAATGTCTAGTATACTGATAAATGGTTCTTTCAATGTCAGCCCAAGGTTGGGCTGTCATGTGCCTTCTGAAGTGTATCTCAAAGCATCACAAAATTAGAGGGTATTTTGGAGATCATCTCTATCCTTCCTGCTAAAGATAGCAGCTGCAATCCAAACTGAAACTATAGCATCTATGGGAGAAACCTAGGATCTGCGTAAATTAACATGAGGTAACAGATAGCTCTAATTTCTCTGGCATTGCTTTGGTTATTCATCCAAACATGTGTATTGCTCTGGTTATTCATCCAGACATATAGAATAATCTATGATCAAACTCTAAAGTCAACTTCCTGTCTCTGGAAGGGAAAGGTTTCTACTATCATTGCTGTACTCAGAGATCAAACAGAATTAATAGAACAGCCAGTGAGAAGAGTTTGACTAGTGGGGCAAGGGATCCACTAGAGCAGGGGTGTCAAACTCATGTCGTCACGGCGACATCACGTGACATATTGGGACTTTCCCCCCCTTTGCTAAATCAGGTGTGGGCGTGGCCAGAATGTGACGCATCCGGCCTGTGGGCCGGGAGTTTGACAGTCCTGCACTAGAGTGATTTTCTCTTTGTTCTGCTATCATGGAAGCAACCAAATATGAGAGTGGGTCTTGCCATGGCTGCTCTTAGACTCTGGAATTCCCTGCCAAGAGACACTTGGTTTTCCTGATAGATAAGCAGAAGCTAATCTTTATCACACTTGGCAAAAATGCTATTTTTCTGGCATGTTTTTGTTGTATGGGCTCATATTGGGCTGGAGGATTAGTGCTGTTTACTTTCTTAATGTCCCATGTGTTTGTGTTTTCATTTTATTATTGTTAGCTACTCTGAGCATCACAGATTGGTGTGAAGCTTAAGTATTTGTTCTTCCAAGGGCCTTGTCTTACATAAGGTTCTAGACCAGTGATGGCGAACCTTTTTTCCCTCGGGTGCCAAAAGTGTGTGTGTGCGCTGTCGTACGTGCGCAAGTGCCCACACCCATAATGCAATGCCCCTCCCACAGGTCCCGTCCCCTGCACATGCGCGTGTGACCCCCCTAACCCTAACCCTAACCTTAACCTTAAGCTTAACTCTAACCCTAGCCCTAGCCTTAACC
>QLTV01003097.1:1872299-1905649 GCA_003457575.1 Thermophis baileyi
TATTTTATTTTATTTTATTATTTTATTTTATTTTATTATTTTATTTTATTTTATTTTATTATTATTTTATTATTTATTTGTAAAACATTTATATAGCCGTCCATCTTTCAACCAACTCTGTTCAAGTTCTAATATTAGGGTGATGGTGGTGAGGATTAAATACAGCGAAAACAGAAAAAATGCAGCAAGATCTTCTTCATGTGAATCCTTAGGAATTAATTAGAAAAAAAACAAACTATCCTTGTTACAGAAAATGGCTTGTATAGAAAGAAGCACCTGAAATTAATTGCCCACTCTTTTTTCAGTGTAATGCTTTTTACAGTATCAATTTTATTGCACAGCTTCTAATTCATCCTTCCAATAGTTGCACCTTATCCGCAAGGCATTAGGTGGAAGCCACCTGTATTAGGTAGTTCAGTATGGTTTAGTGCATATCAACCCACAGCATCAAAGGCATCTTATACCAAACACATGATGCAATTTTAAAAAAAGGCAATCATGTGAAAAGTGCTTCAATTTTTTAAAGAACTCATTTCCTTAAAGAATGCTATATGAAAACAAGAAAGTGATATTTAGCAATGCATTTTGAACGATTCACGCACACACAGATACGCAAATGCTGCTTTGATTAAAACATACCCATCCTGCTCCCAATTGTATGGAAAAATGATCCAAGGCAACATGCTTCAAGCTTTGCAAAATGAATACCACATGTACAGCAATGGAAAACAAATCTTGCCTAATAATTAAACCATTTAAGATGAATTCACAAGTTTCTTTCTATAGAACAATAGAGTTGGGAAAGGTGGCCAAGGCCTAATTTAGCCAGGCTTTGTTTCTTCCCTTGGATTTTGCAGATACTGGTAGATGCCCTCCCACCATCTGAAAGTATTAGTGAAGTTGTAATTTAAGAAAGCCTGGAGAACCCCCCCCCCCCGCAATGATATATAGGAGGTTCGTTAAAAACACCTTTGATTTTTTTTTTAAATGAATGTGGCTGCAACAAATAGATCTGATCTCAAGATCTCCGATCTTTGTTTGATCTAAAATTCAGCATAAGCATTACGTTGTATTTTAATAAAATATATAAAACCATAGACAAGGAAACCATTGTGTACACCGTGAGAAACTGGATGAGGAGTAAAATGATATGGTTGCTGTTTATGTGATGGGCAGAATAACCCTATGCGCGCTTACTCAATTCCCATTTTATTTCATGGTCTTCACTCTTTAGGGAGTATATGTAGGATTGCAACCTAAAGCTACTATGTAAGCTTTCACACTTTGAAGTAAATAATGACAGTGCAATCTGTTTACAAGACCTAGGAGAGTATTGTTTCTGTTTCCTAAATTTTCCCAGCCATCATTCTGGATACCATTATTACCTCCAGAACCTGCAATTGTAGTGCCTGGAGGGGACAACATACCCAAACTAGATAGAGAGATGATGGAGGGAGGGAGGGAGATAAAGAATTTCTAGAATTCTTCATGCAAAGTTCTAGAAAACCCATGTGAAATTTAGCTTGAACCAGAGAAGAAAAAACCAGTCAGTGAATTCTTTCATCAGCATATACGAACAGCTGCTACGTGCTCCTTTTGATCTAGATCAACATCCTGGAGAGCAAAAGGTACAATTTGAGGAGAAAACGGATACACACTTGGATGTCCATAACAGATGAACAGCCACTCTGGACCCAGGAAGAGCTTAATACACACTCTGTATCTGTAGCATATATGGATGCATATTTGGCTCAGAAGAACATGGTTAGCTATGACCTGCTCCTTTTACTGGCTCTCAGGCTCTTTAGACTTTTTCCATCACTCCCCGAGGCAAAGTCTGGGGAGAGTGCAGCTCCATTGATTGCCTCCTGCGAACGTCACGCTCTTCCCAGTCCTCTTCTGGCTCATAGCCTTTGAAGATTGCTAGCCTCTCTGACAGAGTCTTTCTATGAGGGAAGAAAGCATAATTGTAGAGCAAGGAAGCCACCACTGCTCCAACCATGGGACCCAGCCAGAAGACCTGCGCATGGAAATGACAACATGAGAGAGACTCAGAAGCTGGCAGACACAATGATTACTCTCGGGTAACACAAACAACCAAAATAGCAATAGCAATAGCACTTATATACCACCCCATAATGCTTTACAGTACTCTCTGAGCAGTTTATAATGTCAGCACATTGTTCCCAGTAATCTGGGTCCTCATTTTACTGACCTCGGAAGGATGGAAAGCTAAATCGGTCAGGATTGAACTCATGGCTGTGGGCAGAGTCAAACTGCAATACTGCATTCTAAGCACTGTGCCACCGTGCCACTACCAAAGACAATTGGTAGATTTATTTGAGTTAAACATCACATCGTTTCATCTATATTTTATTCTATAGACAGGAAGGATTTCATTAAAATAAATTTCAAGTAATTTATTGGAGAAGGCAGGAGAAAAATGGCAGGCTGCTTCCTTCCCTACCATCCCTCTCCGTATATGTGGATTCTGGCCTCAAGAGTCAATTAATGAATTCAGTGATTCTACACTCCTCTTTTTCTTCTCCTTTTAGTTTTTATTTTATTTTATTAAATATGTTGGCTGCCCATCTCACCATTTTTGAAGGCCGCCTTCTTCCCTTCTATTTATTTCTCCAAATCACTTGTCTTCCTAGGATTCTCCAGCATTTACAAAGCCATATTTTTTTTTTAAACTCCTGATAACTTTTGATCCTTGCACCTGGAATTCCTTCTTCTGTGACCTCCAAACCTTCCTGCTTGCCCTGAGATGTGAGTAACTCGATCAATAACAGCCAGAGATCCTTCTGCTCATAATTCAGCTCTTGGTGACAATGGGGCAGCTAAACTAATGATTACTAGTTATTCCTTAATATATGGTAATTCTAGAATCAGTATACAACTCCTTATCACAGTGGTTTTCAATCTGTTTCCAATCCAAGAAGCTTCATACATTCGTCAGACATTTCTCGTCAAGGAAATCAGATATGAAAGCTGCTCTGCAAAGTATTCACGTAACGGGCAATGGGGTTTATAGTTAAGCCCTACATTTGGAAAGCACCAGTTTGGGGAATGTGGACTATAGAGTGCCAAAGTGCATCCAATGTATTACTGGAAAAGCAAACAAAGTATTATTTCCTATTATTCAGACGTCAGTGCTGAGTTATTTCATACCTTCCAGCTAAGGCAACATAACGAAGATGCTAACAGTACTGTACAGTTCCTCTGGTGGGGAGTTCATGGACAACTGCCAAAGGATTTTGCTTCCTTCATCTTTTCACTTCATTGAATATGAATGTTAAAAGTCTCCAAAAACATAAAACAAGAAACCAAAGTCACGTCCAGTAACAAACTGGCTTGAAACTGGTTGAAACAAGAGCCTGAAACGTTCACATAGAGCTGGAATGGGGTGCTAAACCATTGCCAAACCATTGAAACTTCTTCTTATTAAAAATTTGTGTGCCAATTGCAGCCCTTCTTGGAAGGGGAGGCTCTGCTCTCAATCATTCATACCTTAGTCTCTTCCTACTTTGACTATTGTAATGTAATCTAAATGGGGCTGTCCTTGAAGAACATTTGGAAGCTGCAGTTGGTCTACACGTAACAGTACTGCACCGTTTAGGATGCACCTGGTACTCCCAGGTAGCATCTCTGCTTCATAAACTGCACTGATTTCCAATATGCTTCTGGATACAATTTAAATTGTTAGAGATCACCTGTAAAGTCCTACATGGCACTGAGCCAGATTATTCATGGCACTGCCTATTCTCAGTTATTTCTGCTCATCCCACTGGATCAGGGGTGAACTCCAGCAGGTTCTGACAGGTTCTGGAGAACCGGTAGCGGAAATTTTGAGTAGTTCGGAGGACCGGCAAATACCACCTCTGGCTGGCTCCAGAGTGGGGTGGGAATGGAGAGTTTGCAATATCCTTCCCCCAGGAGTGGGGCGGGAATGGGGATTTTGCAGTATCCTTCCCCTGGAGTGGGGAGGGAATGGAGATTTTGCAGTATCCTTCCCCTGGAGTGGGGAGGGAATGGAGATTTTGCAGTATCCTTCCCCTGGAGTGGGGGGGGAATGGGGATTTTGCAATATCCTTCCCCCAGGAGTGGGGAGGGAAGGGGGATTGTGCAGTCTCGTTCCCCTGGAGTGGGGTGGGAATGGAGATTTTGCAGTATCCTTCCCCTGCCACGCCCACCAAGCCACGCCCACAGAACCGGTAGGGAAAAAATTTGAATTTCATCCCTGCACTGGATCCAATAGTGCAGGCATACTCTGGATCCTTTCTCTGAAACAGCGCCATCTAATGGAATCTAGACAAAAGTACCTTTCAGTTGTGGTGCTTGCCACCTCCAAGATCTGGATGGCCTGAGACTAGACATCTGCAAAGTCCTGAAGACTTGACTTTTCCTTCAGGCAAAGGAACATGTATGGTTCTGGCACTGTTATTTTATTATTTCTTCTTTTTATGTTTTGTTTTGTGAATTGCTGAGATCACAACAGTAAGATAGGCAGCAATATTGTAAGTTCCTAAAGACATGGTTTTGCCAGCGGGCCTGGGGAACCCAGAGTGGGATGGAGCCCATTAAATGGCTGATTTGAATGTGTGTTGTCACCAAGGGTGCGTGTGTGTGAGGGTTTATTATTTTATTATTATTTTATTATTATTATTTCTTCCACATTGTGTTTTTGTCTGTAAGCTGCCTAGAGTCTCCATGAGTGAGTAGGCGGCGATATAAATTTCCTAAAATAAATTAAAAATATGACTTCCATACACAAACAAACAAAAAACAGCCCTCTTATGGAGGCAAGAGCTGCTCCTGGTTCATCAGTCCTGTTGCAACTGTCCTAAGTGATAGTTGTTTCCTTCTTGTAAGGTTATGCTTTAATCGGAGGCTTGCAGAGAGACACCTTGTGCTGCTAGAAGAAATGGACAGGGCCACATGGCCAGAGTGGATGATTTCATCTTGTTTCATGCACCTTGCCTTTTGCCTTGTGTATATGGCATTCATCCCTCTGTATTCAATAATTCCTGTGCACAGGCATGAATAAACCAGGACAAACTTCAAGTCTAAATGAATCTGGAGACCTTGGTAGCCTTCTAATATTGCGGTGTCCCCTACAGTAAACAATCTATCCCATCCTTATCTTCCCGTTCTGCTCCTCACTTGTATTGGCACATGGATGTGAGTCAGAGAAGAGGGAGACTGTATTCTGAGGAATCACATCCATGTTCCCTGGTGTGAAAAGAAGGGCAGAAAAGATGTTTATTCATCAAATTCTTGGTCACACTTGGCTAGGGCAAGGACATGGATTGTGTGGAGTCTTCAGTCTCTTCAGTCTCTAAGGCCCGCCTCTTCTTTCATAGTTTCTCTGAGACTCAGCAATCCTAGTAAGGATATCTTGGGGGTAGGAAATCTTGACACCTCCCCTTTCATCTAACTAATTTTAGCAAAAAAACGTTTCTTCCCCATCATTAATAGGAACAGAGAAAATGCAATTCCCCTTTTAAAAAATACTGAGGGAGGAGAGAATACAAGCTTGACTTGTTTCACAAGAAGTCAGAGAATATCTGTCTATGTACATATGAAAGACAAAAGGGAATATGCAAATATGTGAATCTGTCAATGATCAAGTTAATGAATATGCTTACTTATATGGATTATGGCATGTCCCCAATGGTTGAGACCAGTGGTGGGATTCAATTTTTTTTACTACCGGTTCTGTGGGGGCGTGGCTTGGTGGGCGTGGCAGGGGAAGGATATTGTAAAATCTCCATTCCCACCCCACTCCAGGGGAAGGTTACTGCAAAATCCCCATTTCCTCCTGATCAGCTGGGACTCGGGAGGCAGAGAATAGATGGGGGCGGGGCCAGTCAGAGGTGGTATTTACCGGTTCTCTGAACTACTCAAAATTTCCACTACCGGTTCTCCAGAACTGGTCAGAACCTGCTGAATACCACCTCTGGTTGAGACCTCTAAGATTCACAAACCCCCAAACATTGCTATCCCTTTTTAGTGGTCTGTTGCAACTGTAGATTATCCGGAGCAGGTTTTCTCAACCTTCTTACCTGGAGAAAACTTTGAAACAATGTTTGGGTTTGTTGGAACTCTTGCATTAAAAATCACACAAAAAAAAGTGATAACTTCACAATGCATTTCATTTCTAACATACACCATCTATGTTTTCAACAATTGCCACCACCACCATAACAAAAGGACAGACTAGCATCTGGGTTGCGGTGAGTAAAAATTACCATTATTGCAAGTGCTAGCATTGCACACTGTGTGGAGTTAAAAAAAATGGGGGGGGGTCTTTTTGTTTTTTAAATCAGGATCTCCAGCAGAACCCCTTCCATAGAATCCAGTGGAGAAAGGCTGGTCGGGTATCTTACCCAATGGTTGTCAAATTCACCAAGAATCACAGCAGGGGCAAAAGATCTAGCAGGATTCATGGAACAGCCAGTGTAGTAGATCTAGGTAGAAAAATAGGATGAAATTAGTGATATACAGTATATGACTCAAATGATGAAGAATGGAGGCTGGATGAAGGTTGTTACTGAAGGATACAGAACATAATCTCATCTGCTGGTCTGCTATGAGTTGATGGGGGGTGGCGTGTTTTTTGTCTGCCCAATCTAGGGCTGAGAGAGTGATTGGCCCAATGTCATCCAGCCAGCTTCCGTGCCTAAGAGTGGACTACAGTCTGAGTTTTAGTTATTTATTTATTTTTCACATATTTCTACTGCCCATCTCTCTCAGAATTTTCATGCTTATGGTCCACACCTTAACTATTATACCACACTGCCGTGTGTGTGTGTGTGTGTGTGTGTGTGTGTGCATATGTAGTTAGTAGTAGAAAGGGATTGGATTAGACTAGTGGCCCCCAACCTTTTGGGCACCTGTAGAGAGAGATTTTTCCACGGCTCGGAGGGGACGTGATTTTGCGTGCTGCCAGCATCCCGCAGATGGGGCTTTGCTTACTTGTGCGGCCCAGTTGCTGGCATGCCACGGCCTGGTGCCGGTCCACAGACCGGGGGTTGGGGGCCTCTGGATTAGATAATCTCCAAGATCCCTTTCAACTGTTATATACTTTGATTCTTTATGGGAAAATCTAGGTTAAAATCTCAATTCAACTTGAAACTGATGGAAATATCTTGGACTGTTGATTTACTGCAGAGTTTTATATAACAGGATTTCTAATGAGGATAAAAATGAGAGAGAGAAAATCCATGTCTGTTGCGCTAAAGCATTAGGTAAATTAATGTATGTAGTCAGGTTTTTTGACAGTTTTCTTTTCCCTTATTTGTTTTTCCTGAGAAGAAAATAGCAGTGATATATTTTGATTAAGCAAATGATCTGAAGACCTTGAATACAGTTTAATTCAGCATAATAGCTTTAATTAAAACTGGCTAAAGGTAAGGAACACCATATAAATATGTGTCCAAAGCATGACTGAGCAATCAGCAGAAAATGAGGAAGAATGAAAAGCAAGGGTGAGTAAAACTTTGGAGAGGATAAGAAAGTTTTAGATTTCAAGAAGAGCCAAAATAATCAGAAAAAAAAATTAAAGTCTAATCACTCAGGAGGAGGACAGGATTGAAACAAAAAAATAACATATACTTGAATAATTGGCCTATCTATGAACAGGATTTTATGCTGGGTAATTATATGAATATCTCTGAATCTCAATATGGTGTCTTAAAAAAAAGCTTGCATGCTTCTATTAAAACCAACATTTACTGTACTATTTTTTCAACTGAAAATCATGTTCTATTAGACTTGTCATTCTTCTGTGGCTTATCATGCTATCTGTAAATAGCAATAGCACTTAGACTTATATACCGCTTTACAGTGTTTTACAGCCCTCTCTAAGCGATTTACAGAGTCAGCATATTGCCCCCAACAATCTGGGTCCTCATTTTACCAACCTTGGAAGGATGGAAGGCTGAGTCAACTTTGAGCTGGTCAGGATTGAACTCCTGGCAGTGGGAATACAAAGTTAGCCTGCAATACTGTATTCTAACCACTGCGCCAGCATGGTTCATGGTGGCAATAAAGCCAAGATAGCAATAGAATATACAGTGGGACACTTGTTGGTAAAATAAGGAGAGGACAATATCCTTCCTTGTAGCTACTTCTTGTTCTGTCCCAGCTGCCGAACCGAGAAAAACAACACAAGCAATGTACAAACAAACTTTGTTTAATACTCTTTAAACTACTAATGCTCTCTTAGCAGTCGTGTTTGTTAAAGTCCATGAAATCATAAAGAAGTCCTTTCGGTGCACCAACTGTTAATTAACGTCTTAACAGTTGGCAAGAGTCCAAGCACAAAGAATCAAACAAATTAGGCTAACTGATAACAGCCACGAGAACTTACTGAAGTTGGCAGAAAGCCCAGACCTATGAACAGGAAAAGTAATGTCGATTTGAATCAAGAGCTGAACAGGAGTTTCAAAAACCAAAGCAATACGTGGAATGAACGGAGTTGTTGCCTTGCCTCTTGGCAGCTCTGCGTGCCCGTGCATTAAGAATAGGCTCCTCCTCTTCTTCCTCGTCACTGATGGGAGCTTCTGGAGGTTCTGAAGGCCCTGGCTGAATCTCTGCCTCTGGCACTGAGTCCCCACCAACCTCCTCATTGTCCGACTCAGGTACCAGCTGCACAGGCCGCGGGTGCATCACCACAACAGACTCTTTGCTGTCGGAGTCTGCAACCAGCTGCACGGGTCGCTGGCGGGCCACAACACTTCTAAGCCTACAAAATCTATTGCAGAGGACTGGAATAATCTTCATGGGGAATTTTCTGAAAGTACAGGTTGTCCTTGACTTACCCACTGATATAGTGACTGTTCAAAGTTACAACGGCACTGAAAAAAGTAACTTTTTTCATTTTTCACATGACGATTGCAGCATCCCCATGGGCATATGACCAAAATTCAGATGATTGGCAACTGGTTCATATTTATGACAGTTGCAGTGTCCTGGGGTCATGTGATCAACTTTTTCAATCTTCTGACAAGCAAAGCCAATGGGGAAGCCAGATTCATTTAACAGCCGGTGATCCTAACAACTGCAGTGATTCACTTAACAACTATGGCAAAAAAGGTTATGAAATGAGGCAAAATTCACTTAACAGCTGTCTTGCTTAGCAATAGAAATGTTGGGCTCAATTGTGGTCATAAGTTGAGGACTGCCTCTAATTGGACAGAATTGGGAAAGGAGGAAGGAAGCCCTCTCGTGCAAGCAAAAAAGCCACATTTTATCACTGAGATTGGCTTATAATATCATATCATAGAGGGCAGGCATTATGAGTACCACTAAACAGATTGATGCACTGAACTGTTAAATGTGATCACTTGTACTCACTGATCTCAGCAAGTAGCTAAGGATGATTGAATCCCAATTGATGATAACATCCTCGTAGTAACATGATCTCAGATTGGTTGCTATCTAGAAAAGGAGGGAGAAGCAGCCAGATAGGAATGTATCTATGTGCAGCCCAAACCCGTTGAATCAGGATTAAATGAGTAGATTACTTGTGTGTCCAATCACACACTTGGCCAATGAAGAATTCTATATGGGGTGAATCCATTAAAAAATTGCTCTGATTTTCAGCCACGAGAAACTTCACCTGAAAAGGGCCACTCCTTCAACTCCAAAATTTGGGTTTTATTGTCTATATCAGTGATGGCGAACCTTTTGTGGTTCGCGTGCCAAAAGAAGGGGGAGTGCAGGGGGGTCACGCGTGTGCGTGCCCACACCCATAATTCCATGCGCCCCCCCGTGCATGCACGTGTGACCCCCCCTGCTCCCGGCACGCGATGGCACGCCCATTTTTCGCTTTCACCAGGCTTCAGAGCCTTTCTAGGAGCCTGTGGAGGGCGAAAATGGCCTCCCCCCCCGGAGGCCCTCTGGAGGCCGGAAACGTTTCGTTTGCTGACTTCCGGTTGGACCAGAAGTCCCATTTTTTTGCTCTCCTCAGCCACCACGACCCCCCCCTTGGTCTAACCAGAAGTTGGCAAATGGGCCATTTTGTGCCTCCGGAGGGCCTCCGGGGGGGGGAGGCCGCTTTTGCCCTCCCCAGGCTCCTAGAAAGGCTCGGAAGGCTGGGGAGAGCAAAAAAACGGGACTTCCGGTCCAACCGGAAGTCAGCGAATGGAATGTTTCCGGCCTCGGGAGGACCTCCGGGGGGGGGGAAGGCCATTTTCGCCCTCCCCAGGCTCCTAGAAAGGCTCTGGAGCTTGGGGAGAGCAAAAAACGGGTCTTCCCCACCCTCTCCGGAGGCTGGAAACAGCCTGTTTCCCAACTCCCAGTGGGCCCAGAAGGCCCAAAAATCAGCTGGCCGGCACGCGCATGCGCGCTGGACTTGAGCTCGCGTGCCCACCTATATGGCTCCGCGTGCCACTTATGGCACGCGTGCCATAGGTTTGCCATCACGGGTCTATATTATCATCCATCCCCCCCAACTTTATTACATTTCAATTTAACATCCTTGCTTAATTTTGAACAGCAATCTGGTTACGCACCCCAATGAGGTGACCCAGGACGACAGAGAAACCAATGGACAAAGCTGGGGATCCCAGATTGTCGGTCCTATGATCATCAGTGGAGGCAAAAATGCACAGGACCAATTGAAAAGTGAGGAAAATCTCCATGGCGACAGCTTGTCCTGATGTTGTGTTATTTTGCACCTAGAAGAAAGCAGAAGAAAATTAAAACTCCTTTTCTGAAATCAGTTGCTTTTATGACAGCTGAAACACTTTTTAAAACCCTCTTCAGAATTTAGTATGTTGAATACACTACTGTGGTCTTTAAAATTGAATTTGTTTATTCATTTATGATTTGTTTATTTCTTTAACATATATAAAAACCTATCTCACAATTGTGGTTTTGGATAACTTACAACATTAAAAACCCCCCACAGAAAACCTTAATACAAAACCTTAAAAAGCAGGTGAGGAACCAAACCAAGATAAACCAAATCATAACCACATCATGAGCTCTCACTAGCATTCTAACCCACATGCCTAGGATCACATCCATTCCTTCAGAGCCTTCTGAAACAGCAATCTAACCTTGGGGAGAATTGTGTTCCAAAAATCAGGCTCTGCAACAGAAAAGCCCTCCTTCCAAGGTCCCACAAGATGACATCCTTTGACTGGCAGAATCAATAGCAGTTGCATCTCATTGTTAAATTTTGCTGAAATGCTAAGATTTTTTTTTTAACAAACTACAGCTGGGGCCTTTGTTCACAAATAATTTGAGCATTGTATTTATATATTGTAGCTGTGTAAAATGGAATACAAGAGGAGGGGAAAGGCATGCAGTTTCATTTTCTTTCAGCTCCCTAGCTTCATTAGAGGTGTAAAAATAACTTACATTTTCCATTGATGAATCGGATACTCTTAATATAAAGAAAGGTAAGTGATTAAGCCAAAATGAATGGAATTTGATGTACAACATAGGTACTAAAAATGAATACTTGAAGAAGAATGGAAAACCTACTCCCTTCTCTCATAAACGAACAAACAAAATAGATGGTTAGAATCACCGTACCATTCTGAAAATTCAATCCACTGCTATCTTTTTTCTTGTCTGCTATTGGGGTTGACATTTTCTGCCAAGCACCACTTTGGTGGCTGCCATTTTCTACGTTCTTGGATCAGTCATATAGATAATGTTTTGCTAGTAAAGATGGAGATGGCACATGCCACTCAGCGGTGGGTTGCTCCCGGTTCAGCCCAGTTCTTAGAACCGGTAGTGGCGGCGGTGGGAGGCTCCGCCCACCCACCCGGGACGCTTCTGCGCATGTGCAGAAGCGTTGCGTGCGCATGCGAGTGCATGCGTGAACCGGTAGCAACAGGTTTTAGAACCCACTACTGATGCCACTACCTTTGGGCTATATATCAGTGTCAACACATGTGGATATGTTGACATATCAATGATCAAGAGTGAATTTTATTCTTTGCCTTCCTAAAATGTTAATAGGGAATTGATCCCCATAGAGGATTACACACTCATCAGGAAAATGGGCTGCCATGTATTTGCCTGGTTTTCTATTTCCATTACAATAGTACAGTATCTCACTGTCATTGATTCAATACTATATGAGTTCCCTGAGGAGAAATAATTGAATGAACTGAACAGATAAGATCTCTATTATTTGTTTCTTTTGCCATTCCAACTGCAGTTTGATTACGTTTGAATGAATCTATGCCATTGGGGAAGTAGCATTCCAGTAATAGCAGAGATTTTTATCTGTGACACACCTAAGCAACTGAATATATCTATTGTGATCCTGGAACACTGATGTTTCACAGTATCACACTTGGCCCTCATGGAAATGGTGACTCCATAATGTACCAAAGATGCTGTTCAAAAGGCTTCTTGGTTTGAGAAGTGAATGTTTTCAAGGCAAAAAAACCAAGAAAGTCCAGTTGCCTTTTGAACAGCACCTTTGGGACAACCATGACCTGGATGATTGAGAATCTCCATAGATCTGTCTCCATAATGCAAGCCCGTAAAATCTATGATCCATCAATCTGAATGCAGCTCACTAATCTACTCTGGGTGGTGTAATATATGCTTCAAGGTCCCAATTTTTAGTGCCCTGCCAATTACACAGCAAAGACAGAGGTGGGTTCCTCCCGGTTCAGACCGGTTCGCCCGAACCAGTAGCGACCCGCTGGTGACGTTATGATGATGTCACCGATCCGGTTCGGTCGGTGCTGGTCCGTGGGTGTCGCCATCTTTTTTTTGAATTTTTTTGAATTTTTTTTGAATTTTTTTTTTCTTCTGTGCATGCGCAGAAGCCAGGTTTCCGGCACTGCGCATGTGTCGCCATCTTGTTTTTGGCTTTTTTTAAAAAAAAAAATTAAAAATTTTTTTGCACTGCATGCGCCCATTTAAACACACGCATGCCCACGAGGCGCAGCCACGCAGCGAGGTAAGTTAGAACCCACCCCTGAGCAAAGAAGCCAGTGTTATTTTATCTTTGGTGGTCCAGAGATTGTGTTTGATCATATTTGACTTGCTGGGTTGTGACCTGCATCTAGGCTTTGTTGTAACTTCCATCTGCTTGATCATTGAAGGAAATGGCCTCACAGAAGCAGTAAACGAATCTCCTTTTTATTTTATTTTATTTATTTATTTTGTCAAGCACGTATTAGGTAACAGATATAGGTATAAACATGGTTATTAATACATGAAATGTATACGAATAAAAGGGGACATTAGGACAAGGGACGGTAGGCACGTTGGTGCGCTTATGCACGCCCCTTACAGACCTCTTAGGAATGGGGTGAGGTCGACAGTAGATAGTCTAAGGTTAAAGCAGTAAACAAATCTCCTTTATTAGGGAGTTTGTAGAGAAAAATATCTGTATTTCTCTCAAGGGCTACATTCCCTTAGGATAATTTCTTGGAGACCGTGTGGTACATGGGCCGAAGTTATCAGTAAGTTTGTCAAGAGCTAAACGTGGGAGGGACACCAATTCTTTCTTGGATGTCATCATTTTCCTCTTTTTGATACCTTTTCTCCCTAGAGCAGAGCAGCTTTCTCTCCAGAGAAAGAGACAAATAACTAATAACTTCCTCAGAGCAGGCTATGAGGAAGAGACAAATAACTACGACAGCAAAAACTGATCTCCTGCATTAAAAGTTAAGCTGAGGGCCATGAGAAAATCACACCTGCTTCAATTTTGCCTCTCCAAATGGCTTGTGACGTTCTATTAAGTGTTATCTCTAGGCCGTAACTTTGTTATCTATAGAAAACATTACTGGGGACTTTTAAAATGCAGCATCTGGTGCAGGGGTGTCCAGTCCGCAGGAGGGTAAAAAGCTAAGATGGTGAGTGTGACTGCAATTCCTACCCTTGCATGCACATTAAAAGAGGTAGGGCTTTGATTGCACAGTCATGCCTATCATCTTAACTTTTTAAATCCTCTCTGTGGTTGCCCTGATCCAGGGCTCCATAACAAAAACCAGTTGCTCAGATACAGTTGCCTTGCATAAGATGTATGCATAATTCATGCTTTCAAGGAGCATTTCTCTCCCTCCTTCCGGTGCAATTCCTGTGGTTGGGTCAGAATCTCATTAGGCAAGTAAACAGAGCCTATGGGGAAGAAAAGGTAACACAGAGCATCACATCAGCATATAGTTTTTCTCAACATGGTAATCTATCTTGATAGGCATTTCGCATTGGAAGGCTTTTCAAAGCTGCATGCTTTTTTTTTTTTTGGCCTCGTTTGACTGAGGAGCACATGAATCTTGAAAGGGTGCTATGACATCTTTCATCAAAAAGCTGACATGGTGGGTGTGATTAATTATAGCATAGTGTACTTATTTATGAAGAGGTAAATGGAGGAAGGCCTCCCACATACCCACTTATCAGCTCTATTTATAATATCTTTGCCTTTTGCATGAACTCCCTACCAGTTATACTCTCTACAAATGTCTCTAAGTCTATTAAGGAGCAACACAGTGAGATATTCTCCTTTATTAGGGAGTTTGTATTGAACCTGGAAAGGGACACGGTGGCTCAGTGGCTAAGATGCTGAGCTTGTCGATCAGAAAGGTCGGCAGTTTGGCGGTTCGAATCCCTAGTGCCGCGTAATGGAGTGAGCTCCCGTTATTTGTCCCAGCTTTTGCCAACCTAGCAGTTCAAAAGCATGTAAAAATGCAAGTAGAAAAATAGGAACCACCTTTAGTGGGAAGGTAACAGCGTTCCGTGCGCTTTTGGCGTTTAGTCATGCCGCCCACATGACCACAGAGACGTCTTCGGACAGCGCTGGCTCTTCGGCTTTGTAACGGAGATGAGCACCGCCCCCTAGAGTCGAGAACGACTATCACATATGTGTGAGGGGAACCTTTACCTTTATCTTTATTGAACCTGGAAGTTATTATTTTGCACTGTACCATGCAATCCCCTCCCTCCTTTTTTTCAGAAAAGAAAAAAAGGCACCAGGAAATGTTAGCGGGCACGCTGATGTTCACAGGCTCTATGTGAAGGACCCCAAGGTAAAGCAATTCCATGAGGGTGTTAAGTTGAGGAAGATCTGGTAGTTGTACATCTGTTTTATCATAATTGGTCTTTCTCTTGATCTAATGGAAACCTGTGCTAAAATAATTTTCTGTCTGGGGGATATTCATTGACATGCAAAGGCTTTCAACTTCTCTCTGTCTGGCTTGTAGAATGCTCTTTTTATGGTCCTTTTTTTCAGCCTCTTCGTATAAGATCAATTTCCCTTTTTTTCTCTGGAGGTTATAATCTGTGTGTGTGTGTGTGTGTGTGTGTGTGTGTGTGTGTGTGTGTGTGTGTCAGAGGTGGGTTCCTGCCGGTTCCCCCCGCTCACCGAACCGGCAGCGATAACCGGCTGGACACGCCCACGAGCTGCCATCTTGCTTTTTGCTTCTGCGCATGCACAGAAACTGTTTTTTTGCTTCTGCACATGCGCAGAAGCTGGGTTTTTAGCACTGCGCCCGTGAGGCGCGCAAGGCGCGCGCACCCACGCGGTGCGTGAGGAAGCGAACTGGCAGCGAGGTAAGCCAGAACCCACCCCTGGTGTATGGTATATATCGGAGGTGTCCAATCTTGGCAACTTTAAGACTTGTGGAATTCTGGATGTTGAAGTCTACAAATCTTAAAGTTGCCAAGGTTGGATATACCTGGTATATATCCAGGGGTGGATTCATCCCGGTTCGGACTGGTTCGCCCAAACCGGTAGCGGCCCGCTGGTGATGTCACGATGACGTCACCGAACCAGATCAGTCGGTGCTGGTCCATGAGGGCCGCCATCTTTTTTTTGAAATTTTTTTGAATTTTTTTTATTTTATTTTTTTGAATTTTTTAAAAAAAAATTATTTCCTTCTGAGCATGTGCAGAAGCCGACTTCTGGCACTGTGCATGCGGTCGCCATCTTTTTTTTGGCTTTGTTTTTTTTGGGGGGGGATTTTTTGTTACTGCGCGGCGTGGGAGGGAGCGAACCGGCAGCGAGGTAAGTTGGAACCCACCCCTGTATATATCCATCTTATTTCTTTATTTTCTGTATTCATTAAATGTTCTCCTATGTGTACTTATTCATTGCATGTACAGTGCCACTTTTCTTCCCAGACCTAAAAGTGGCATACGGTACTCTCAGCTTCCACCCACCCTAACCCACACCTTTACAAGGAAGGTAAGTTGGAGGATGGAGCTGTCTTATTAGATCATTTCATGGCTTGTGAGTTAGTTGTAGTAGTACTATTAATCTAGAACCAAGTATTAGTGTACTTCTCTAACCACTGATGTTCTTTCTCATTCTTTGAAGAATGCCTGTCAGATTACCTAACTGAATGTGCATGTAGATTACACCTGTAAAACCTAATTGTATACAATTAGAAGTATGCAAACATTCCTGTTCTTCTCCTGGTTTGTGTGTTGTAAAATCCCCAATAATTATGGATTAATTTAATTCCCAATAGGCAACTGTACTTTAATGGTTCTTGGAGGATGCCTTGATAGTCAACACATGTCTCCAGGGGCTTGTAAATTATTTCTGAGCTATATGACCTATGGAGTCTTCCTGCAAACAGCTCCAATAAATTATCTTAGTAATCTTATTAGGGTAAATTGGCTTATTGGCCTTTCCCAAACTGATAAATTCCACATAAATTGAAGGGTTCCCAGAATTCCTAATCAACAAAGTTAAGAAGTCAAGCTAGCAGTACAAATGATTTTCATGGTGATTAATGCAACCTTTTTCAACCACCTCCTCAAACACTAGCAGTAGCAATTAGCAATAGCAATAGCACTTAGACTTATATACCGCTTTACAGTGTTTTACAGCCCTCTCTAAGCGGTTTACAGAGTCAGCATATTGCCCCCAACAATTTGGGTCCTCATTTTAGCAGCCTTGGAAGGATGGAAGACTGAGTCGATCTTGAGCTGGTGAGAATCAAACTGCTGGCAGTCAGCAAAATTAGCCTGCAATACTGCATTCTAACCAGTGTGCCACCATGGTTCTTTTTAATAAATTAGATATTGTTGGATATCAGTAGTTCTTACAAACACAAGGAAGTTTAATTAACTGGATTAGTTTATGGATAGGCAAATGGAAAGGAAACAATCTTTGTTTATAAACAAAAACATCCACAATACAGTATTATAATGATGATGAATACAACCATTAAAATATTTTCAATTATCTTCAATGTGGATCACATAAATATTTAAAATCATCTTTAAGGTGGAGCTGATTTAACTAACTAAAAAGGGTCTCCAGAATAATGGCAGCTTAACCTGCTTCTAACCAACAGGATCAGGACAAACCTGGTTCCTTGTAGTTAGTTAGTATACAATATGGAAACACTTACAGAAAAGCATTTTGTCCCAGCTTCAGCAATCCTCATCTCCTGGTAGTAGGGAATTACTGTACCAGCATTTTCCCTAAGTTGCTCATGTTGGATGGGACAAATCTGGTTGGTGGAGGTGATCTTCAGTACCAAGCCATATAGGGCTTCATAAATAAGCCCTTTAAATTGCACCCAGAGAAGTACCTGCAGCCAATGCAGGGCTTGTAGCCCAAGTGTTTTATGTTATCCTGTGCCAGTTAGCACAAGGGATACTGCAATTACAGTTTCTGGGTGGTCTCCACAAAGTGCATTGCAATGCATCAATCAGGTGGTGATGACAGCATGAGTTGCAGGTGCTAGCTCCTGCTCCAGGTTATAACTGGTACACTAGCTGGAGTTGGGCAAACACCCTCCTGATCACAACATGTATCTGCCCACTCAGCTGTAGCCATGAATTTAGGAGGAGCCCCCAAATCACAGACCCCAGAGGCAATGCCATCCCTTCAAGAGACATCCCTGGAGTCCATAAAGATCTTCAGTGTACAACCAGCAACTCTGTCTTGCATGAATTTCACTCCATCTGCTTGATCCTATCCATGTCCTAACTGTTGTGGCCTGCCAGCTGCCAGTGGAGCTGGCGGCAGACTTGGACGATGAGGAGGTTGGGGAGGAACTTGGGCCAGTTCTGGAGTCTGGGGAAGGCTCTGATGGATGCTCTGCATCGGATGCAGAGATAGAGCCAGGGCCATCTGATATTTCCCAGCCACCGGAGAGGCAGCTGACTTTGGAGGCTGACATGAGTGAGGAGGAAGAACAGTTGGGGCCTGTTCCAAATGCACGTATGCGCAGAGCAGTTAGGAGAGGTGAACAACGGAGGACAAGGAGTCGACTCGAGAAGCAAAGCACGGACGCTGAATGGCCCCTCCCTGGCTGGGGAATAAATAGAAGAAAAGGGGAGTGGTTGTTGTAGGAGAAAACAGTTCGTATTTCTGAAGATTTTGCTCATTGTGTTTTGTGCCACAGAGACTGCTTGCCAGAACTTAATTTGCAGCCTTTCGGCTGGGAGCTCAGGGCCTTGCAATTATCGCATAGAACTGATAAGGTCTGTTACTGCCGTTAACTCCTTGAAGGACTATTGCCTGGACTTTTTGGTGGGTGAATGCAATTAATTCACAAGAGGTAAATAAAGAGGGGGTTTTCGTGACAAGGAGTCTGTTTCTTGCTTCTGCTAAGGCTGGGTCAGAACACTAACAGCCTCTAAACACTTGGACAAAACCTTGATTGCATTTTGAGTGTTGGCCAGGGTAGCAATGTATAATTGGGTATCATGAACATATTGATGATACCAATCCAAAGTCTCCCATTAGCTTTATGCAGATGTTGAAAAGTTAACAGGAGAGGATCAAAGTCTGCTGCGGGCCATACATCAAAGGCCACTGAACTGAAATTTCTTCCTCTCTCCTAGTCCCCAACCCTTGCAAGTAGTCCAAAAATATTCCATGTTTGATAGTATTGAAATCCACTAGAAGATCTAAAAGAGCCAGAAGGCACGCACATTCATCTCTGCTAAGTTCTAATCTAACAAGGTAATCCACTATTATTTATTAAATTTTTATTATTTATTAAATTTGTATGCCGCCCAACTCCCAAGGGACTCTGGGCGGCTAACACAACTAATGTGGTTTTTGTGCCATATCCATGCCTGAACCATGGCCAGATAATCCATTTATTTAGGGTTTTATACAGTTATTTTCCTACTATTGCCTCAAAAATTTCCCTAAAAAGGGAAGGTTGAAAACAAGTCAATAGCTGTCTAATACATCTGGACCCAGAGAGGGCCTCCTAAGATGCAGGTGCACTACAGCTTATTTCAAGACAGCAGGAACACACACACCCTCTGCAACAAGACATTGGCTATCTCCTGAATCCAGTGATCACCCAGCTAGGAGGTCATAGATCCAGCCCAGAAGGAACAGGAGACCTACCCTAGCCACTTCATTGGAGTCCACAGGCCAAAAGGAAGACTTTACAAGATATTGTCCTAATATTACTATGATCCCATCCCTCATGAAGACTGTAGTGGCAATATGCTGGGCCAAATGGCACAGCTGCCAGCTGCTAGTCAGGAGCACAAAATTCTAATAAAGGCAGCTGGCTGACAGCTGGCCAACACAATAAGAGATCACAGAACATAGAATAACAGAGTTGGAAGGGACCTTGGAGGTCATCTAGTCCAACACCCTGCTCAAGCAGGAAAGTCTGTACCATTTCAGACAAACGACTGTCCAGTCTCTTCTTGAAAGCCTCCAGATCAGAAGCAACAGTCTTATAATATTACCATTATAATTATGTTATCTACTTTACTATGATTCCAGTTTTCTATTAATGATCAGCAATTTCAGAAATGGATAACACAATGCCCTTCGGCATTAGGGTGCCCACCTGTCATGCTAGTGATCTTGCTGGTTTAATGTTTAAAATTATTTTAAGTTTATATATTAAAAATATATAAAGGAAAAGTCGGCACACTGCAAAGTGCCTTTATTTCCAAGAAATATCCCTGGCTTTCAGGAGGCATTTGAAGAAAATAAAAAAGATATGACGGCAACTCATTTTTTTTCCCTTGCCCAGAGTATGAGAAGACCTTTCAGTGTTGCTAAATTGGGAGAGCACATCCAAGTGGGGAGGAGATAGGGGATTATGGGCTCATAGAGAATGTCTTTAAATAATGATTATATCAACCACGTAGATCTTCTAGTATTTGCCACACCATGTCAAAAGATACCAGGCCCTGGAGCTTATGAAATGGGCAAATGGATATTTACAATGAGAAGGGAGGATCTGTGATATTTAAGCTGGTAAGGTGCCATTCTTTGCAATAATACGTGGCATCAGGAAGTACTTGATTTTTTTCTGAACAAATAAATAAATAAATTGGCAATTGGGTAGCAATTTGTCATGCCAGCATCAAGACATAGCAACCTGGGCTTAGTACTGCTTTCACAGAGGAACTGGAATTATGACAGGGAAACAAACTGCTAATCCCTTAAATAGCATATGGCCCTTGTGGGAGAATAGAAACCAGAAAGTTTAAGCAAGGATTAAGCTTACAATGCTAGAAACATGCAAAGATCATTGCTAGATTTGGAATCCATGTTGATAAATATATGATATTTACAATAACTAGCTTTCTCTAAAATGGACTGGAAAGACCTGTAGTAAAAGCTTACATCTTTTTTTGTGATGGAATCTATGTATCTTTAACATCTAGATCAGAGGTCTTCAAACCTGGCAACTTTAAGACTTGTGGACTTAAAGCTGGCTGGAGAATTCTGGGAGTTGAAGTCCACAAGTCTTAAAGTTGCCAAGTTTGGGGACCACTGATCTGGATAGTGGTCAGGAAGATCTGTTGGTAGGTTTTTGGGTGATTAACAATAGATCAGCAAGGTGATATAGCGATTAGAAAAACAAAAGGCGTCCTTCCTCTCCTAAGTTAGGTTGCTAAAAAATCTGATCGGTTATGTCCATCAAGTCGGTGTTGACTCTTAGCAATCACATAGATTTTTCTCTGTGATGACCTGATCCTAACATAGTATTTCAGATCTTCCAGTGGTGCACTCGTATTCTGCATCAGGTTCTAGAGAGTGGAAAGTAGAATTCTCATGAAAATACAAAGTCTTGCAAGCCTGAAATTTCCACCAATTTAATGGAAGTTCCACATGACAGGAATGCACATGTTTCATTACATGTGCATTCAGTGTCTTTTTATTCATGTGTTGTGAGCCGCCCAGAGTCCTTCGGGAGTTGGGCGGCATACAAATTTTATTAAATAAATAAATAAATAAATAAATTACTGGCATCTTTAGTTAAAATAGTGTCAACTGGGTATGGGAAGATCCAGTAGGCTAGGGAAAAGGGTGAGCTGGTCCAATAACTGAGTACCCATATCCCACTAGATCAAAAATTACTATTTACCAACCACCCTGGCTTGGGATTACACACTATGGTAAATCATAAGCAAACTGCCTATGGTTTAGCATGAATTGTGAACCTTAAGTCCCATATATTGAGTCCTGCATAGCATTGGACTTTGATGAGTCAAGATAAAATCCAAATCCCATCCACTTCTTCTATGGGCCAATCATTGTAAAAATCTGGGTAATATCAGAAGCTCCAACTCTTTCCAACCATTTAGTGATAGTCCAGATTTTTGCAGTCCTGGAAACACTTATGCATGAAGTTTGGAAGAAAGGTACATTAAAAATCAGCAGTAAGGGAAAGCAAGATTGCTGACCTCTTTTAAAATAGCATCGCTTTCCTTTACCCAAGTTTCTCAAAAGGCTGTAATTCAGTAGAAGTGTATCTACTTTACATGTAGAAGCTGTTAGGTTGGGAAAAATTCGAGAGACCCACTATCTTTCAACATAAACATTACTGAATTAGCATGACCAATATTAATACACTCCCTATGGTCCATTGTGATGACCCAGAAAGCTGGAGTCCTTCAGCCCTTCCATTCCTAAAGACAGTAAAATCCTTACCCTGTTGATGGCCAAGCTGCCCCGAATATGAGGCGGAGTGATTTGATGCAGGAGAGCAGCCCCCGTCACAGCTCCTAGGATCTGTGCCACCATGTAGAAGATGGCCCTGAGGAAGGAGACTTGAGAGCCCACCAGGCAGGCCACTGTCACTGCAGGGTTAATATGGGCTCCGCTGACATGACCCACTGCTTGAACCAAGGTACCAATGGCCAAGCCAAATGCGAAGGAGATCTGGAGGACATTTGGTGGGGAAGCAGGCCAGTTCAGAGCTGAGCCCAGGCCGAAGAAGACAAAAAGGAGTGTGGCTAGGAATTCAGCAAGGACAGCTCGAGTGAAGGCCACAGAGCGGAGTTCCCACATCATGGATGACAATTGTGCAGATCAGACGGGGTTGAAACCTATAGTTACACTTTTCCTTTTCAATGATGATATTATATCCTGGAAAGATGGTGGGATAAAATCCGTATGTATGTGTGGATGTAGGCATAGGGAAAGAGAGAGGGGTATAAATATGTGTGTGTGTGTGTGTGTGTATCTTTACCTGCAGAGCAGGTAAAAGTTATTTAAATGGAGGTGGGGTTTGGAAATCTAATGCTTTTTCATTCCTGTTCCAGTTGAGTTGTTCCAGTTTAGATTCTGCCTTCTCTGATAAACTGAAAAATTAACATTTGCTAGTCTTTCCTTCCCACTAGATCTTAACCTTTTATTTCATACTTTCAAACATATTTGGCAGGGGTTTTTTTTTTTTTTGCCATTGTCTTTTTGACCTCTGTTTTCCATTTTTTTTTAAAGCTCATAGTTTTTATCCTGAATTTATTTCAAGTAATCTATTGGGGTTTTTTTTTTTTTTTCTTGGCTTTTTTTTTTGTTAATGACAAGCTTTTAGTTTTTTTCTTGAATTTATTTCAAGTAATCTATTGGGGTTTTTTTTTTTTTTGGCTCGGCTTTGAATTTAGCAATAGCAGTTAGACTTATATACCACTTTACAGTGCTTTACAGCCCTCTCTAAGCGGTTCACAGAGTCAGCATATTGCCCCCAACAATCTGGGTCCTCATTTTACCCACCTCGGAAGGATGGAAGGCTGAGTCAGCCTTGAGCCTGGTGAGATTTGAACCTCCAAACTGCAGCTAGCAGTCAGCTGAAGTAGCCTGCAGTACTGCACTCTAACCACTGCACAACCTCGGCTCTCTAACTGTTGGACATTTCTAAGCAATGTCCAACAGTTGCTCTTCTCTTGTATCCTGTACTCTCAACTATTTAGATCTCCCAGTATCTCTCATCATTGGCCATGTTGGAGCAGTGGTGAATTCTGGGGAACCATAATCTCTCCAGTCTGATGTGCCTGGAAGTATTGCATATACAGATGCAGGGAGAGGAAGGACTGGAATGTCCTCTTTCAAGGTCACTTGTCCATCTTTGGAATTTTGTAACAAAATCTGTTCTTTCTGGAGCCCTGTCACAAACTCCTGCTAAGCTTCTGTATCTGCAACAGTATTCTTTGAATGGGAGAAACATGATTGCTTGGTGCCTATGGCCTATGGCATCAAACAACTACTATTTCAAATTTTCTACAGCGCAATGCTCTACAATAGGAAGCTCCCATATATCTGACAGCAACTCAGGCCTATTCATAGCAGTTTGGCATCCTTGACTGATTTTGTGATCCCACCACATTGGTACCTGCACCTTCATCCACTATGGATCTACCTTAGGTATGAACAAATTTTGTTCTGCCAGTAGTTGCATTTCCACAACAATACTCCCATGTGGATTGTATTTCATGCCAATAGTAGATAAACCTATAGGAAGATTTGAAAAGGGGGTGAAAAGTGTATGAAGTTATATTGAGGGTCTATTCCATGAACAGGCATGACGCCCAAGATAACTATAGAACAATGTCCCAGTGAATATTTGCTGGCTCTTTCACTTCCATCTTTTTAAATTCCATCTCATGGTCCTTGCTGGATCATAATCTACTCTTACAATTGTTAACCTTGGTTAGAATTTTAGTATTTGTAGCTTTAAGCGATGTGCTTTTTATGCTGTCTTTAAATTTGAAAATTTTCTAGCAAAGTTGTAAGTCCTTGGTTTCTAGGGTAACTTCCTGGCACTGCTACTCAAAGTCTAAGAATGTTATCTTTGTTTCTTATGTTTTTAACTATTACTCCCTCATTCACTTTAAAATGTTGGTAATATCTATCTGTCCCACCTGAGAACAGGCAGGCTTTCTCCATATTCCTTGATCGTAGATGGTCATTTCAGGGAATAGAGATGTTGGTTGACATTCAGAGGTGCGGATATGTGATTCTTAACACAAGATCTTCCTAAGCATGCTTTACAAACATGCTTGCCCAGGAATCCCTACAGCTGAAGGCCCCTATGTCTATATCAGGGGTGTCCAACCTTGGCAACTTTAAGACCTATGGCCTTCAGCTCCCAGAATTCCCCAGCCAGCCAAATTTGGCCGCTTAGCAACTGTCATGTATTTATGACTGTTGTAGTCCTGGGGTCAGGTGATCACCTTTTGCGACCTTCTGACAGGCTGAGAAAGAATGACTGGCCCAAAGTCACCCAGCTGTTCTTTTATGCCTAAAGTGGGACTAGAACTCACCTTGTCTGTTTTTAATCCAAGTTATGGATTTGAGGAATTGTATGTCACTTAAATTTGGTTGATTAGAACAATTTATAAGCCCTGTATTATGTCTGCATAGATTTTCTATGTAGCTTTCAGTTTTGGACTACTTCTTTTCCAGCATCTCATTCAATAAATTACAAATTCTTCTCGGATGTCAAATTATTTCCATATTATTAAGAGTCTTACCAACAAAATTGGCTTGTCTTCCAATGGACCTTAATCCACTATAACTTTCAGTCTATCCTCTCATACTATAGAACAAATCTATAGTATTTTTTCCCTATTCATCACAACAATATGGTTCTTCTCATCAGAGTCACAACAATTTCCTGGTGATTCCTAAAAACTACTTAGCATTCCAGTTCATATTCAAATAAAGGGCAATGGCAGAATAAATTCTTATAAATGCCCACCCCTAAATAGGTGCATCCTGCTGTGGACCATGTGGCTAGCAAACTTGCTTTTAATTCTTTCTCTTGAGAAGGTAGCAGTTTATTTATTGGAGAATGTAAGCTTCATTTGCATCTGCCTTTTGAGCACGGAATTTATGGCAGGAATTATGAGATCATCTTGTTTTGATTGAGAAGAGAATGAAGGTGTATTTTCATGTATGAGTAGCCTTTTGCAATTACTGCTGTTACTTGACTTAATCACTAGGGGATGCTGGACTTAGCTACATTTGGGTGAAGTCAGATAATAAAAGTCCTTGCCTAGATTTTCAACTTGGATGTCCTCAAAGCTGACCATAATATGGGGTCTGAAGTCCTGTTTCTAGTTAAAAATCCTCAATTGGATAATTAAAATAGCAACTTTCTCTCCATTGGAGGGCTTGGGTTTTAATAAATGAGCACCATGGATTCATTGAGAAGGTGAGGAAGGATTTGCTGCTGTTGCTTGGACATTAAGGTCTGGTTGCTTAATCTTGGCAAAAAGTGCTGCCGTTTGGTTGCAGCCACTGCCCTCCGAAGTACTTTTGGAGATTCAATCTGAAGTGTGTTAGTTGACAATACTAGGTTAGACAGTTTGACTCTACATAAATCTGCTTCCTGCAATCTTAGACAGGAAATAAAAAGCCAGAGTCACCTGAGGACACTCTGTTACAATCACCCTGTAAAACAAACATTCTGTGGCTAATTAGTTTAATCAGGGTTAACATCCGGACTTAGAGATGAATGATCAGCAAGTTGATCCTTCACTAGTCCTGAATGATTTAATTGTCTCTCCATTACTTAATAACACAATCAAAATGTCCAACATCACATGAGTGCCGCCAATTTAAGATGGCAGTTGTGGTAGTCCCAGCCAGCTGACATCATTAAGTGAATCCCTTGTGTTTGCAGCACCCTGGATTGTCATTTGTGACCTCCTGCCAGCTTCCCCATTGACTATGCTTGTTGGAAATTGACAGTGAAGGACGCAAATGGTGATCATGTGGTTGCAGGTTGTTGCATTCCTCATAAGTGCAAGTTGGTTGTCAAGCATCCAAATTGCTATCAGGTGTCCAGGGAATGCGGTGACAGCTGCAACTACAAGGACCGATCATAAGTCTCCCTCATTCAGCACCATTGTAACTTTTACTGGTCACTGAACGGGTGGTCGTTTAAGGAGGACACCTGTATCTGTTGTTTTTGTCTCCTACATTGACTGTTGTTGAATTTCAGTATTGGAGTTTTGTCATTTTTTTGCTTGTTTTTGACATTATTTTATCTAATATCCCCAGTGACCATTCAACACTGAGCAAATGAGTGGATGGATGGATGGATGGATGGATAGTAAGTATTAACTCTCAAAGTGCCTTGATTAGAATCAGATTGCCTCAGTCCCCACAGATAAAACCACTTGGACTGAGTGAATATTCATTTTTTTGCTTTTTGTTATTATTCCACGGACTCCAAAAATGAGATGTAAAAGAAATCTGACCCTGTACTGCTTTGCACACAAGAACAGATAATTCATACCCCTAGAATTTAAACAGTAAATTAGATGGGAATAATTTCTAATAGCAATAGCACTTAGACTTATATACTGCTTCACAGTGCTTTTACAGCACTCTCTAAGCTGTTTACAGAGTCAGCCTATTGCCCCCCAATAATCTGGGTCCTCATTTTACCCACCTCGGAAGGAGGGAAGGCTGAGTCAACCCTGAGCATGGTGAGATTCGATCTGCCAAATTGCAGGCAGCCGGCAGTCAGCAGAAGTAGCCTGCAGTACTGCACTCTAACCACTGAACCACCGCAACTCTTAATCAGAATTTAAAAACAGAAGAAGATGCAGGTAGAAATAGATATCTTCCTTTTCCTTCTAAGTAGTGATGTTTAGCTACTTAGTTCACATCATTACATTATTGTGATTCCAAATTGTGACATCCTGCAGGCTGCAGCCAATGAAGGAAGTATATGAGAAAATTGAATTATTTTTGCATTATTAAATGCTTTCGGGGCAATTTCTATTCAGAAGTACTTCCTTCAATGGTGTTTATTCCCTGGCAAGTATTAGACTAAGATGTATGAAGGGAAGGGATGCTTTGAATAAAGTGTCACTTCAGAATGGCTTTGCATAGCAACTCTAGGTTATTAGAGTCACAGTGGCACAGTGGTTAGAATGCAGTACTGCAGGCTACTTCTGCTGATTGCTGGCTGTCTGCAGTTTGGCAGATCGAATCTCACCAGGCTCAGGGTTGACTCAGCCTTCCATCCTTCCGAGGTCGGTAAAATGAGGACCCAGATTGTTGGGGCCAATATGCTGACTCTGTAAACCGCTTAGAGAGGGCTGTAAACAGGGGTGAAATGCTCCCGGTTTGCTCGTACCTGTCGGTCGCCGTAGAGCCGGTTGCCAAGGTAGCGCGAGGCACTGCCCACCCATCCGGATGCCGCCATTTGGGTTCTTTTACCCTCTGCGAATGCAGAGAACGCTTTGCGCATGCGTAGAGGGTAAAAGAACCCAAATGGTGGCGTCCGGGCGGCGTCTGGGCAGGTGGGCGGCACCTCGCGCTACCTTGGCAACCGGCTCTATGGCGACCGACAGGTACAAGCGAACCGGGAGCATTTCACCCCTGGCTGTAAAGCACTGTGAAGTGGTATATAAGTCTAAGTGCTATTGCTATTTCTGAGGTGAAATATTTATATGATCTGAAGAGAAACCAGAGGCTCCTCAATAGAGACCTCAGGAGCAACACAAAACATATTGGCAAGATAATTTCTGTCACTGCTTTCCCTCAGTGAGGCACATGTTGTAGCCTCCATAATGTGAAGTGCCTTTTTGAGGCAAAATGAGGTGACTCTTGAATAGGACCTCATCCTGAATTGTAGCAAGGAATGTACGCAGAAGGATTTAAAAAGTTGAGATGGAACACATGACTGCTTGATTGAAGCCCCACCTCTTTTTGATACATATATAAATAAAGGGTGGGGCTTCAATTGGACATGAAACCTGCCACCTTGACTTTTATTTGACTTCTTGGACTCCCCCTCCATGGACCCTGCCCCTGGAAGTCTCTGACTGGTGGAATAGGAGCAGGGCTATTTTTAATTGCACAGGGTTTTGTTGTTTTTTTTTGTAGAAATTTGAATGTAGTAGGAAGCCTTGTTAGAGAGTATGAACCAGTGCATATGTATAGAGTGCTAAAAGAATAACAAGTAATTAAGTAGTAGTAGATCTCATCCATTAAAAAGAAAAAACGTTCATAGTATTGCTGTCTTGGGTGCAGAGTATGACCTTAATCAAGCTTTCAGACATTGTCACTTGTAGTAATTAGATTTATTAAGAAATACGTAGAATAGGAAGGCTTCGTTTCTACATTTCTACATCTGGGAGGGAGGGAGGTAGGGAGGGAGGGAGGGAGGGAGGGAGGAAGGAAGGAAGGAAGGAAGGAAGGAAGGAAGGAAGGAAGGAAGGAAGGAAGGAAGGAAGGAAGGAAGGAAGGAAGGAAATTTCCTTTGTTTCTTAAACACATAAGATTCATTTGACCAACCATAAACCAGGTGAGAGACCGTAATGGTATGGGAATTGAACTTGGATAACAGGTGGATGAGTCACAAACTAGACTATGGTCAGATAAGAGGCAGCCAAGACTGTAGAAGGAATGTGGGCATGGCAAATATCTCAGAAGGGACCCTCCCTAGTTTCTTGGGCTGTAAATGGTGAGGGGGGGGGAAAGATACTTTGAGGCTTGCAAAATTCTGTTAATGTAACCTTAGAATAAAGTTAGAACTGTACTTTTGGGTGTGCTAATTGACTGGAGTACTTTATAAGACTGACGAGACAGACTCAGGGACAACCTACACAGGCCATTCCTCTCACTTCTCTCTCTCTCTCTCTCTCTCTCTCTCTCTCTCTCTCTCCATTTGTCCTGTTAGTCTAAATGGGCTCAGAGGTGCTAAGAAATGAAACAACCTCCAATGCACTGTAGTCTCTAGCTCTGGTCTTGGAACGCCATTGTACCATATGTCTTGTAAAACAGTGGAAAGAGCTGCATCATTCCCAAGATCCCCAACTGGTTCAAGGTGGAGGAGGTCAAAAGGTTTGATCAGGGGCCCAAGTATGGTGGCGCCTCATCCTTCTATCACCACCCCTCTTCGTCTCAGCCAAAGTCATAACTGTGCCATGCCAGGCACCAATTGCAGACCATGTTGCTGGAAAACTCAGTAGAACTGTACATGTGATCCACTTAAGGTACAACACCAAGTCTGTTCAGTGATTGCCTAGAGACAGCCTTTTCTTTTCTCCACCTTCTTCCCGAAAACTTATACATAATTATATGTTCACAAAATGACTGTTCTGCTCTTCTCTCTCTCTCTCATTCTCTCATTCTCTGTCTCCCTCTCATTCTTTCTTTCTCTGTCTCTGACTCTTTCTCTCTCTATGTCTCGCTGTGTGTTAAAAATCACAGGACAAATTGAGCAATGGGCAAACTCAATGGCCTTGAGCAGAAGTAGGTGCGGTGGAGCAAAACAAATGGCGCCAACCCCACGATGAATTGTATGGGAAGTGGGTTTTGCTTGAGGTGAAGCAGACATTCTGTAGCAGAATCAATAGAAAAATTGGTTCAATGCTGCAGGCAGAACCGTTCATGAGCTGCTGTGTCAAATCTATGGGGACTTGTATGTCCATCACTTGATTATTCAGCATGCTGTATTCTGAGTATAAAGACAGAATCAGTGATTTATACTCTGTGTGTGTGTGTGTGGGGGGGTGTGTGTGTGTGTGTGTGTGTGTGCACATTTTACTGACAGTTTTGACAATAGTAAGAACTAATACCAAATGGAAATAAAATGAAACAGAAGGAAGAGAAAGGGAGAAATTAAAGAAAAGCTAAAAGTGAAAAAAATATAAAGAAGTTGCTTCTGATCTTCTTCCTACCAGTTATAAGTACAATGATATTTTAACCTCTCTTTAGGTTACATCACATTGCTCTTCTTTTTATAAACTATCCTGTCTAATCATCAAAAGCATAAATCACAAATTCATTTTTCCCCTTTTTTTATGATATTTTATTTATAAGGAGAATATTTATAGCTCAGGGTTGACATGAGGGGTCCTTGGTGCTCTCTGAGCTTGCTTGTTTTCTTGCAGACGTTTCATTACCCAAACTAGGTAACACCATCAGAGCTAGTGAGATCACTTGATATTTTATTTATCAAGTGACCACTGGAAATGTAGACCTTCTGTAAATTTCCATCATTTGTCTTGTGGGCTCTGAATTGACAAGGCTCTGGGTGGCAGTTTCAGTCCTTAGATTAATGCTTGAAAGGAATGTTGGATGTTTTTCAATCTGGAAGTCAGTGCCTTCAATTACATCAGGTAAAGAACTCTATGCAGGCCATTTGACTATTCAATTGATGAGTCATCATGCTCTTGACCGCCTTGGGTATGACAATATGATCAGTGCTAGAAACAGAGGTCTGTTTCAGCAGGTTCTGACCAGTTCTGGAGAACCAGTAGCGGAAATTTGAGCAGTTCGGAGAACCGGTAAATACTACCTCTGACTGGCCCCGCCCCCATCTATTCTCTGCCTCCTGAGTCCCAGCTGATCGGGAGGAAATGGGGATTTTGCAGTAACCTTCCCCTGGAGTGGGGAGGGAATAGAAATTTTACAGTATCCTTCCCCTGCCACACCTACCAAGCTGTGCCCACCAAGCCATGCCACGCCCACCAAGCCACGCCCACCAAGCCATGCCACGCCCACCAAGCCACGCCCACAGAACCGGTAGTAAAAAAAATTGAAACCCACCACTGTGCTAGAGGACAATATGAAAAGCTGCTCCAAAAGTTTCAGCTTCTGTCCTCTGTTTAGGAGGGAGGCGCAGGGGGGGGGGTTTCTTCCCCCTTACCACAGAAAATGAAGGAAGTGAGCCAATGTCTAATGTGCTTTTGATGGCGGTTACACAATACTCACTGATCAGAATCAGTTCAGGGAGATATCCAGGCTGCTCCAGCTCAAAAGAAAGCATAAACATTGAGGGAAGGAGAGGGAAGGAGAGAGGGGAGAGAAGAAGGAGAGAGGGGAGGAGAGGGAAATGGAGGGGAGGAGAGGAGAGGAGAAGGAAAGAGGGAAGGAGAGGGAAGGAGAGAGGGGAGAGAAGAGGGAAGTGGAGGGGAGGGGAGGAGAAGGAAAGGAGAGGGAAGGAGAGAGGGGAGAGGAGAAGGAGAGAGGGAAGGAGAGGGAAGCGGGGGGGAGGAGAGGAGAAGAAAAGAGGGAAGGAGAGGGAAGCAGGGGGGGAGGAGAGGAGAAGAAAAGAGGGAAGGAGAGGGAAGCGGAGGGGAAAATGGAAGGGAGGGAAGAAGGAAAGACGGAATGAGATGGACTGTCATTGTAAAACTGAAAATGTGATCTATTATCAAGGAAAATGTATAATAAAAACATTAAAAAAAAGAAAGCATAAACATCCACTGCCTCTAGCTGTGCTCTGCATAAACAGTCTGGAGAACCACATTAATACAGGTAGTCCTCGACTTATGACCACAGTTGAGCTGAAAAGTTCTGTTGTTAAGTGAGACATTTGTTAAGTGAGTTTTTCCCCATTTTACAACCTTTCTTGCCACAGTTGTTAAGTGAATCATGGCAGTTGATAAGTTAGTAACATGGCTATTAAGTGAATCTGGCTTCCGCATTGACTTTGCTTGTCAGAAGGTCGCAAAAGGTGATCACATGACCTTGGGACACAGCAACGGCCATAAATATGAACTGGTTGGTAAGCATCTGAATTTTGATCACATGATGCCCCAAAGGTCTTAATTGTGAAAAATAGTCATAAGTCACATTCTTCAGTGCTGCTGTAACTTTGAACGGTCACTAAACAAACTGTTGTAAGTCGAGGACTACCTGTATTATAAACTCACTGCTATTTGAATTTGGTCTTTGAATTTGGGGATCTGTTTTCACCTATTCGGAGGTCGGTGTGGATCCACGGAGTTAGAGACCTGTCATGCTAGTTCTTTGTAAAGCGGCCCAGACACACCCAGATGATGTTATGTTGATTGTGGTGATAGTGTTGTTTGAGAGTCAGGCTGAGACAGATAAGATTCCCTTTAAACTCTGCAGTGGTTGAGATGTAAGATTCCTGCGATTAGCGCTCTTAAAGTGGGTGACCTGAGGCAATCAGGCCCTTCAAACCGGACAAGCCTTATGATTTGAGAAAAGGATGCAAAAGAAATGGGATGGCCCAAGAAAAAAAAAGGTAACAGGTGGAAATGATTCTTTCCTCTAAATGGAAGGGAAGGAAATGAATGAGATGCCTGTTTATACTGGCTCTGTGCCTCATGTCAAGTCAAACCCTCGCTATGCCTTGATTTGAGGCATCAGCATTCTGCTGTAAGGCTCAGGGGAAGCCCGATGGGTTAGAATCCTATGCTAAACAAGCTTTGCTGGTTATTATAAATGCATGCATATTCATTAGATATCATGGAAACTGTCTTCCGTTCCCAATCAATTCCTTCAAAGGAAATCTAAAACTGGATAAGCCAGGTGCCCTTGACATTTCTCACCGATTAGCAATGGTGTGCAAGAGTGTGCAACAGTAATATAATTACCTACTACTACAACAGGTATATTCTTGATGGCTTCTCATTCTTTTAAGTCATTGTTCCCTTGACCCATATTTTCTGTTATTTCTCCCTCAGATGCAGTACAGTGGAGTGCAATGAACTTTATCTAGGACCGTGATGGCGAACCTATGGCACGTGTGCCACAGGTGGCACGCAAGCCATATCTGCCGGCACGGGAGCCATTGCCATAGATCAGCTCCAGCACGCCAGCTGATTTTCTGCTGGCCACGCCCCCCTCCCCTCCCAGGAGTCTCCACGTGGCCCGTTTTGAGGTAAGTAAAGCAGGGGTGAAATCCTCCTGGTTCGGCCCGGTTCGGGTGAGTAGGTAACGATTGCAGCAGCTGGTTCAGAGAACCGTGATGGCAGTGTGAAGCTCCACCCACCTGCCCCGACATCATCACTTCCTGGTGTTGTTTTTTTTAAAACTTTTTAAAGCCTATTTTCCCTGCTGGTTCCCCTGAAAGAAAGAAAGAAAGAGAGAGGGGGGAAGGGAGGGAGGAAGGGGGAAGGGAAGGGAAGGGAGAGAGAGAAAGAAAGAGAGAGGTGTTAGAAGGAAAAAAATCAGGACTCACTTTCGAGCCGGGAGAAAAAGAAAGAAAGAAAGAAAAACAAATGCTGTCGCTTTAAATTCAGCAGTCTCCAAAGTTAGCCACATGGCTGGCTGAGGAATTCTGGGAGTTGAAGTCCACAAGTCTTAATGTTGCAAACTTTGGAGACTCCTGCTTTAAATTGAAAAGCCTTCAGAAGCTGCTCGGAAGGAGGTTTTTAATGGCAGAAGTGAAGTGACAGTCTGGGTTAGCTGA
>QLTV01003097.1:1908384-1921415 GCA_003457575.1 Thermophis baileyi
GAGAATGGAGGGGAATGAAATGGAATGGAATTCAGCAAGGTTTCTCTTCTCCACCCCCATTTGCTCTTCTAGGAGAGAGAGAGAGAGCGAGAGAGCGCGAGAGAAGAGGGAGGGGAGAGAGGGAGAGGGAGAGGGAGAGAAAGAGAGAGGGGGAGAGAGAGAGAGAGGGAGAGAGAGAAAGAGAGGGAGAGAGAGGGAGAGAGAGAGAGAAAGGGAGAGAGGGAGGAGAGAGAGAGGGAGAGAGAGAGGGAGAGAGAGGGGGGAGAGGGGGGGAGAGAGAGAAAGAGAGAGGGATCAGTATGGACTATAATTCCCCAAATCTACCGCCATTGACCATGTATGGATGATATGTTAGATTATGCCTGGTTGCTATGTGTTGTTATTTCTATTTGTTCTTTATACTTTGTATTTTGAGATGGGCAGCTATATAAATCAAACAAATGATGTTGGCTGGGAATTCTGGGAGTTATTTTTATCCTGCCTTCAGGAGGTACCAAATTAAGGAAATTTAACCAATATTTTTACTAGCTTTCTTGAAGACTACAAATTTTACATATAGTATCCAATTACCACTGTTATTAATTTTGGAGACTTGAGTCTGGTGGACTGGATGGAAGATAACTAAGCTGTATGTTCAGCTATGAGGCTGTTATTTGTGCATATCCTCTATTGAGTATTGAAAAGTTCTGAAAGTTCTGAGTCAAGTTTTGAGCATTCATCATGTCTGAGTCACAGGCAATTCTCCCTTTTCAACTTTAGGAGTCCTTGCCTCAGGACCTCCAGGCAATACTCGGCTTACTGAAAACTTAGACTCAAAAGATGGCGGCGTCCACAGACTGGCACCGACCGAACCAGCTCCGTGACGTCACCGTGATGTCACCAGCGGGTTGCTACCGGTTCGGGCGAACCGGTCCGAACCAGGAGGAACCCACCTCTGGGGCAGTTCCAGTCAGTGGTAGTGGAGATGAGAGGTCTGCATGGACACCTCTACTCTGTGAAGTGTTCAAGGCTCTCTGCTCTCCCCATTTCTCCTAACATCTACATGAAACCAGTGGGAGAGGTGATTAGTCAGCACGGGGCCAAGTATCATCAGTATGCTGATGAGATCCAATTGTGTATTGTAGTCCTGCATCAAACATTCTGTTGTCCAACTGAAATGTCGTATTTTTCCACCCCTTTTCCCAAATATATGTTACAAAATAATATCATTTGCTGTTGTTTTATCTGATAACTGGTTCTCATATATCATTCTCCATTTTAGTTCCCTCTAAATAATGAAACAGATTAGTTTAGAGACAGAATCTGCCATTGCAACTGGGCCCTGTCAGAAACAGACGGGAAATCCCCACATTGAGAACTGCCTCGTGTGTGCTAATAGCCACTCTTTTGCAGTTCTGTGCTGTTAAACTTATAATTAACATGAGGAATATCACCTGAAGCTAAGTTTAAAAAAAAAAAAGAAAGAAAGAAAGGAAAGGAGAAAGGGAAAACTAGCTGCCCTACAGGAAAGATTTTTAAATTCAAATTGAGGGTCTGAGGAGATTTTCAATCATCCAGGTCATGATTATCACAAAGATGCTTTTTTCAAAAGGCAATTGAACTTTTTTTTCTTTGAAAATGTTTCACTTCTCATCCAAGAAGCTTTCTTCAGTTCTTTTCCTTTCCTTTCTTTACAGTTTCCATTTGGAAATAGCACTTTGGGGATATTAAATTTGAGGACAGTAATTCATGCTTATCAAAAAGTTGGTATGGAAGACAACAACATACTGAGTCATTTCTATAACCAGAGCAGACTCCTCTATGTCCTTCATCCTAATATTTGTATACATCTTTCCTCTGGGAAACCAAGGCAGGGCCTACAGTGAGGTAAGTTGAGCGGTTGAGCTCTATGGTCGAATGTGGTCTTTTTTGGCCCACAGACTCTCATCTTACACTGATACTAAGCATTATTTATTTAGTGTATGGCAGGAGTGTCAAACTCGCATCGTCATGGAGATGTCACGTCACGTATCACGACTTTTCCCCCTTCGCTAAACCAGGCATGGGCGTGGCCAGCACGTGACGCATCTGGCCCGTGGACCACGAGTTTGACACCCATGGTGTATGGCATTAGTCATATCATATATACACTAACAATATGAGACATGCTGTTAGGAGCCTAAGGGGGAGATTTGGTGCTTTGGAGCTGTGGCGACACAATGGTTAGAATGCAGTATTGCAGGCAAAAGATGAACAGCATACAAATCTAATAAATAAAATAGGGCTGGAGCACTTTTTCAGTCCGGAATGACATAATATTTGGAAGAGGTTCAGGCTGATGCTTCCCTAACCATAAGGAGGAAGTACAGCAGAACCAGACCTTCAAGATTCTGTTATTGTAACCAATCTCAATAAAATTAATTTTAGCCTTCCTGTGGAGTTGATTTCCTGGTCTGGTCTACCTAGTGAGACTGACAGTTCCTACTAAACAGTCCATTAAATTAAATTATATACTGTACTAAAAATCAGATTACTTTTTAATTCTATTCTACTTTCTCAACACACACAACGCACTAGTGACCCAGTGAATCCTACTAACAAACACACAATCCTACTACTCCATGTGAGCTTATTGCACATCACGCCGGCCCTGCAAGTCAATCGTACTGTGTTGTTATAAAGTTATTTTCCATTCAGAAGTTTGACAGCCCACGGATAAAAACTGTTCTTCAGCCTGTTTGTACGGCAGCCTATGCTCCTATATCTCCTATATTCTCCTTTGTGGCAGGAGAATAAAGAAGTGCTGACCAGGGTGTGAGTCGTCCCTGATGATTTTCCTCACTCTTCTAAAGTGAGGGGGGTGGGACGCATGCGGGGGGCTGCTTGCATATGCGCAGGGGTGGGAGGCATGCGGGGGTGCACACATGCATGGGGCTGCACGCGCATTGCATTTTGGGGGTTTGGGGAGTTTAGGCGCGCATGCATTCATGCGCACACACACACACGCTTTGGGTACTCGCTCCAGAAAAGGTTAGCCATCGCTGACCTAGTACATATTCCTGCAGTTGTTCAGGCCGAACCACAGAATAGCCAGCCACATTTTTCTCTGGGCCGTCAGTTTAATGATTCAGTGTGTGGGAAGAAATATCCATCTGGTTCAGTTCCAAGCTGGGAGAAAGACACTGGAAACATGGAGGCTGATTGAAAAGATGGTTTAATGATGAACAGAACCACATGGGTTTGTGGTTCTGGTGCAGCTGACAAAATGGAGTTGAGAGTGAGGGGTTTTTATACCTTCTTTGGGCTTTGTATTTGAGCTTCCTGTTCCTGTGCAAGAACATGTCCTTTAATATTCTATTGGCTGTTGTCAGATTCCTATGGGGTTATGTAGGGGTCATAGTTGGCTCTATAGGCAAAAGAGGAAATGCAAATCCCACTCCCAGGTTTGGTTGAAGTTTGGACTGCTCTGGGCTGCTTCAAATCCTACCATTCTGCCTTTGTTTCAAAATATCCTGTCTTGAATGGATTTCTGCCTGCAGTATTTGCTTTGCCTATGAATAGAGCTATCTAGTTTTCAATAAGCTCTTTATCTCTTAAGTGCTGACATCTGCTGTGGGCTATTAAGGAAAGTGGGGGTTGCTTTCTGCCTCTTAAAAGACATGTTTCTTTATTTCTCCCTTTGGGAAATATAATATTCTGCCTTTTTTAAAATATTCCCCAAAATATTTCATTCTTCAAGGGGGGGGGGTGTGTGGCTTCCCACAAGTGTGTTTTGCCACTCTATAATACTGGATGAATTGAATACAAAGTATGGTTAGGTTAACCATGAGGAAACTTGTGCAAACACAATTAATGAATTCTATTAACAAATTCCATGGGGCAATTAAAAAATGAACACTAAAGGCTTCCCAAAAGCAAAAGCATGGATAAAGCTTGTGAAGTTTCTACTGTCCCTACCATATTATCATGTGATAAACGTTAACTGATAAGAGCACAGTGACTGTATAATTAATGGGAGGAGGAAAACTGATATGGAATCCTGTTAGAAAGTGTCAGTTTTCACTTAATGGTACCTTTCCACCTGCCACAATTGCACGGGGTGGAAAGGCCAAATTCTAACCATGAGCCTATGCCCTAAAGCAGGGGGTTTCTCATAATACTTTGGAGAAAAGGTAGAAAGAGGAATTTGTTAATTCTCAGAGTTTGTCTAGCTCAGAAATTCCCAGACAGTAGTTAGCCAAGTGCTACGGGGAATTTCACCCAAACGCATAATCATAATTTGCTTACACAGAGCCTTCCCCCTTATCTGAGGTTAAATATTATAGCTGCATACCCGAAATGGTTAAAAATTTATCTAACTCTATACTCAGGATTTTAATCGGGTTAACTTAATTAGTTTGGAAGATCTTGTTGGAATCTGTGATTTTGATTCATCCCCCCCCCCCACTTTGCTCCTTCCTGTTCTCACTGTGGAAAGGAGGGATGGGAAGGAGCGACAGTTCCCATGTTCAGGCACTACTAGAGGAGGAAAAGAGGATTGTGATAAACAGGATAGATTGGAATGCTTCTTGGCTATAATTCCACTAGCACAGTGATGGCAAACCTTTTTCTTCTGGTGTGCCAAAAATGGGAGCGCGTGTGCCCGCTAGTGTGCGCGTGTGCCGGCACACAACACCCCCCATGCGTGCCGCACTGTGCATGCACGCATCCCCACACATGCACCCCCCCGTTGGGCCGTTTTTCACCCTCCGGAGGCTTCAGGAGGCTTCCCTGAAGCCTCCGGAATGCGAAAAATGGCCCAAAGGGCAAACCGGAAGTTTGGAAAACGGCCTTCCCCAAGGCCGAAAATCAGCTGGCCAGTGCGCACATGCGCACTGGAGCTGACATAGGGTAACGCCTCGCGTGCCCTCAGATATGGCTCCACGTGCCATAGGTTCGCCATCACGGCACGAGCATGACAAGACCCCAACCCCAACAAAAGCATCCTCCTTGGAATGGATCCACCTATTCCCAGTAAGTATAGGCAAATTCTAGTTATGATTTCTTTGCAAACTCCTCTGTTTTAAATACAGGACTTGGAATATAGATATCAGTCCTTCCTAGCACTGCAACCAACTAATTCACTTCTCAAACAAAGCAACACCTGACAAAAAGATAGTAGAGTCACGTCAAGAGAATTGTTAGCCTAGTGAGGTAGTCCGGACAAGAAGTACAGGTAGTCCTTGACTTACAACAGTTTGTTTGAAGTTACAGCGGCCCTGAAAAAAGTGACTTATGACTGTTTTTTACACAGCATCTCTAGGGTCACAAGATCAAAATTCAGATGCTTGACAAGTGGTTCATATTTATGACGGTTGCAGTGTCCCACGGGCATGTGATTCCCCTTTTATGACCTTCTGACAAGCAAAGTCAATGGGGAAGCCAAATTCACTTAATAACCATGTTACTAACTTAACAACTGCTGTGATTCAAGTATGGCGAGAAAGGCTGTAAAATGGGGCAAAACTCACATAACAACTGTCTCACTTAGCAACAGAAACTTTGGGCTCAATTAAGTCGAGGACTACCTATACAATCAGGAGCATTAGCTCTTTCTTTATTGTAAGGTTATACTAACATAATCTAGCAAGATTGAAAATACGTCTCCCCTCTGTAGGAAGTTAAAACCTACCCCCCTCCTAGAGGAATGAAATATTTTAGGAAATATTTAAAAGGCAGAATATTATATTTCCCTGGATGAGAAATGGAGAAACAATGTTTTTAGGCAGGAAACAGAAACTCTTAATAGCCCCCACCTTTGTCAATGGACCATTAAGACCAGAGCCAACTCACTCATTCCCCCCCTTTGTCAATGGGCAGTCTATTCTACATAACAAAGATCTACCTCCTTCAGGAAGAACCATAATAGGAATCTCAGAGCCCTCTGCCAATCTCACCACATGGCACCTGGAAAGATTGCATCAGCCAGCACTCAAAACTAGCCTGGGACACAGCCAAAACCTGGGAGTCTGACCACCAATCAGAGTGCATTTCTTATACAGGAACAGGAAACTCGGAGGTGGGGCCCAACAGAAGGTATAAAAAACTCAGGGACTCTCAGCAACTTCCTTCTTTTCTTCTTCAACATCTTCGAGGCTTTCCCCAGGACCTCAAACCATGTGGTCCTGCTGTCCACCATTAAAACTATTTTTCCAAGCAGCCACCATGTTTCCAGTGTCTTTTTCCCCACTTGGAACTGAACCCAGAAGGATATTTCTTCCAACACCTTCTTTCCCTTTACTCTGGGGAAATCTAGGGTCCCTTCTGAAGCATTTCCCATGCCCTCCTTCCTTCTGCAGATGGAGACATATTTTACACAGTTGTTATCCAATCTGGGTTCTCCTTCCTGTCTTCCCCAGACCGTTACAGGATTGTGTTTGTAAGATTTTTCTCTTTCACTTTCAGATTGGCTGGGAATGTGTATACAAGTCTAGATAAGTGTGTATGTGATATGGTGAGGGTTTCCCAAATGATCAGAACAAAGCTTGATTATGCTGTGTAGATTTGACAGTAGACTGATATGCAGGTATCTGTCTTCATTGAACAATAACGTGATGAAGATTCTCATTTATTTTCTGCACATCACACACATTCATTCATTTCTTCGTTCTGACCTTTAGTATACAACCTTCCAACCTGTTATGCTCACGGTGATTCACAACAAAATGATACATTGAAATAGGACAGATCAGTGCATACACAGAGTGGGAGGGATGGAGGAAGGGAGAGGGAGAGAGAGATTCAAAGAGCCCAAACCCATAAGCTTAGTGAGAATAAATAAATAAGGAGGCAAATCTTGCAGGGCATTCTTCAGGAGTGATGCAACAACTAAAGCTCACCTTCACCTTTACATTCAAGGGTGGGAATATTTAGATAAAATCTTACTTGATCACTTCAAAGTGTAGGAAATGTGATCAGAGATTATATGTTACTTTGAATCTTACGCCCCTTGGAGTTTTGACGTTACAACTCGACATGGGAACCAGTGAAGAAGCAAGCAATGCACTTCTTTAAGCATGGGAGAAATATGTTCTCAGTATCATTTAAAAATTGAATAATTCTAGACAAACAGTTGGTAACCCCAAAACACATTTAGTGCAGAGGAAAAAAGATGAATAATTTCCAAAGCAATCATCCAAAAAAAATGTCTGTCTGAACTACTGAAGCACCGTCTAGGAATAGTCACTAGATTTCATGAATAACAAAGCAACAGGTATGCCAAATGCATTTGGCAGAGAAAATGGCACTAAAGTTATGAAAGCAATATATTTTAAGTTAACCCTTTCTGATGGGATGATTCCTTAAAATCTCTTGAATATTAATAGAGTAGCCTTGCTGCCAACCTCTAAATTTTGTGGCACATCTTTCTTTAGTTGAATACCAATCCTTGTTTAATTGTATCTAATTTCAAGCCTTAATCACAGGAAGTTGGTTAGGAAAAAGTGGCAGAATAATTAATTCTGGGGAGTGCCTTGTTTTAAGAATGAGGTTATACCATATGATACTCCCACCTCATTCACTACCACACCCCCAATTTGTCAAATGTTAAGAATATATTTACATTTATGTCTAAGTTTCGACTGGATGTATTGGAGTGGAATTAATATTCAAGAATTTAAAATGTCACCAAATAGTTTCTGTAAAATGAAATCTCTATAGCTAAAGTTTCTTGATTGAACAGAAGAGTAACATAGATTGGAAAAGAAATTAAATACACTAACAACATAGCAAAGGACTGGAGTAGGGTGGAGATCAGGAAATGTTAATCCAGATTTTAGAAATGTAGTTATTAGAATATATTGCAGTAAAACCAACCAAGACTAATTAAAGACTAACAGATCTATTATGACTTACAGAAAGAAAAGCTTTCCCCCCCCCACAGCTATATTAAAGTATTGCGAAATTTTCTAGTCCTTGAGTTGGCAGAAATCTGTGTTAGCTTAAATTGTTCTGCTTTGCTTGCTGAACCCTAGTTAATCCTGGGATGAGGCCAACAACTGCTGCTGTTCTTACAGATTTAATTCAGGACAAGTTAAAAAAAAGCGATTGGTGGTGGTATCCATGGGCTTCATTCCCCCTTCCTACTGAATTTCTTTTGCCAAAGGGGAAAACATCACGTTCTCTCTTACCTGAAGAAGATGGGGCTGGAGAGGAGGTGACAAGATGGTCAGATTTTTGGCAACTGTCAAAACCTTGAATACAGGACAGCTGATCCTCTGATGCTTTCTACCTTTTGCTCCCTATCTGGCTTACATCAACTTATCTCTCATTCTGTTTACACTTCTTGCAAGTTGTCTGAACATCAGGTTGCAGATACGGAGGGGCTTTGCACCTGTATGATCTATATCATTTGGCTATATCTCTCATTTATCCCCTTTTTTCCTCATTCATCATACCTCTGTCTTTTGCTTCCTCACCCTCTCTTTGCCTTGCTGATTTACAATCTTCCCCTCTTTCTCTTGTGAAAAACCTGGCCATATCATTCAATCCATTGTTATCTTGGGCTGAATTTTTGTATTCTTGTGGTTTCATAAATTATTCTCAATACTCCATGTGGCTGATTTGTGCAGTATTCATGTTGGTGACCTTATTATTTGTCATTTCTGGTATAAGATTGTGGCCAGCAATATGGAACTGATCTAATTAATAGTATGTACCAATCTCCTTTCTACCACTAATGGCGAAGTTGTATTCCTGGATTACACAACTAAATTCAGATTGAGGACAAAGCAGAAGTCTCCTTTATAGCCTTTCTTCTCCTCTCTATTTATTTATTAAAGCATTTCCTAAATGATCTAGATCAGTGGTTCTCAACCTTTTCTTCACCACAGACCCCATCTTATGGCCATGGACCAGAGGTGGGTTCCTCCCTGTTCGGACCAGATCGCCCGAACCGGTAGTGACCTGCTGGTGACATCACAATGATGTCACAGATCCGGTTCTGTCAGTGCTGGTCCATGGGCACTGCCATCTTTTTTTTGAATTTTTTTTTGAATTTTTTTTGAATTTTTTTTTCTTCTGCGCTTGCGCAGAAGCCGAGTTTTTGGCACTGCGCATGCGTCGCCATCTTGTTTTTGTCTTTTTAAATTTTTTAAAATTTTTTTGCACTGCGCATGCGTGCACGCGCGCGAAGTGCGTGCGTGCCCACGTGGCGTGCCCACGTGGCACGGCAGGAAGCGAACTGGCAGCGAGGTAAGTTAGAACCCACCCCTGCCATGGACCTTGGCCATAGACCACTAAGACTCAACTCAAGATTTGAATAACATTTCTTCAAGCCTTTGTGGACTTCCTCTGATGACATCGTGGCCCCCCAGGGGTCCACGGACCACAGGTTGAGAACCACTGATCTAGATCTATACAAGCCATCCTTGGAGAGGCAACCCTTACTTTGCCTGCATAGCTAAACAAAATCATCCTGAACTGCACTGAAGGACAAGGTACTCTCTCGAGGGACAACTGGTGTGTCTAATGAATTACTGTTATAAGTAGTTAGAGATGTTGGCTTGGACATGCGTTGGGTTGGATTCTGTCCTTAATGGGTGGCTAGCTTACACTTCCTTGCCCAAGGCTTCAACATTTAGTTTTGGATTACTGTGGCTTGTGGTTATGCACTGGATATTTGCCTTTTACTCAGAGGTATTTCCTCTGGGAGGGGAGACAACCACTGGCTAAGCTTGTGTGTGTGTATGCGCACGCGTGTGCCTTTGAGTCAGTTTTTGACTCTTGGTGACTGGACATGTTTTCTGCAATTTTCTTGTCAAGATTTTAGAAGTGATTTCCCCTTGTCTCCTTCCTGCAGAATTGGTGCATCCATCCACTCATCACACTAACACACACATTCTTCCTCCTATCTAATTATGCGAGGATTTTAAAAAGTGTCACTCTTCTCACCTTCCCCATTCTCATGCTAATGCTATGATTGCTCTGGGCTGTGAAATGAAATGCTTTCTCCATTTAAGAATCAGTCCAGACAAGCAGCTGTTTAGTGGGTTGTGGCAGGAGCCTGATCCTGCTGTTGGATGGTATCAGGGCTTGTAATTAGGCTTCAAAAACAACAGGGGTATATTTGGTAGAAGTTGTAATGCAGAAGGCTCTAGAGTCTAGATGGCCTGCAAATTGCTCATAAGTGGATTATCTGTCTCTGAAGCAATAGCAATAGCACTTCTATATACTGCTTCATGGTGTTTTACAGCAGTCTCTAAGCACTTTCCAAAGTCAGCATATTGCCTCCAACAATCTGGGTCCTCATTTTACCAACCTCGGAAGGATGGAAGCTGAGTCAACCCTGAGCTGGTCAGGATCGAACTCCAGGATGTGGGCAGTGAGTTAGCCTGCAGTACTGCATTCTAACCACTGTACCACTGTACCACCAAGGCTCCAGTAGCTTAATTTGCAACACAAGTTTTGGAATAAAAATGGAGGAGCAGGTGAGATTGCCCCGCCCGCCCATCAATTGCTTGAAAAGAATTTCAGAGGAACAAGGATACACAAATGGACTTTTGCATTTGTAATCCCCAAAACCAGTTTGGTAAAAAAGCTGCTGGTCTAGAAGTTGGGAGATTACACGTTCTAGTCCTTCCTTAGGCACAAAAGCCAGTTGGGTGACTTTGGGCCAGTCACTCTCAGCCCTGTATTAAATTATTGTTTTAAAAGAAACACTTTAGGAACACAGGCCGGCTTTTCAATCTAGCCTGGTAAAGAAGTGCTCTTGTCCTATTTAAGTTTACATAAGGGTCTTACAACACAGGAAATCTCTCCTGGAAGAGATAAGACCAAAAGAAAAAGAATTAGCCATCACTGACGTTCAAAGGCAATAGCAATATGCATGTTTTTGATGGGAAAGTTGGAGTTTGAAAAGCGTAACCTTCAGTTTGATCCCCTTTCTTCTTTACTTTGACAGCTTTTCATAAGGATGGCAAGGTTGATATAACCTCCAGAGGGAACACCCATTCCAGAAAGGGGAAACCATCACAGAAGAATCCCACTTTCAAATCCAAATCTCCTGAAGAACTGTCAATCTTCTGCGGTGGAATGGGAATACTGAATGGGTTGTTCTGACTGGAGGAAGCATGCCAGCAAGTTCCCTGGGATTAAGTTACGTAGAGCTTTAAAGATCAACAGAATAGAATAGAATAACAGAGTTGGAAGGGACCTTAGAGGTCTTCTCGTCCAACCCCCTGCTTAGGCAGGAAACCCTACACCACTTCAGACAAATGGTTATCTAATCTCTTCTTAAAAACTTCCAGTGTTGGAGCATTTGAATGCTCCATTCACAGAACACTTTGAATGACACCCAGAAATCTAAGGGAATCCAATGCTTTAGGTGTCACATAGCTGTCATGGCTATTACCTAACAATAGAAGTGGGTGAGGGTAGAACTGTATTCTGTAGCAATTGCAGTTTATGAGTATTTATGTAATCTAGTTGATTACAGATTTCAGCTTGATATCAGCCAGGGCTACATAATTAATTTAATCGCAATATTGGTGATAATTTTGCAGTGCCTCCAATTAGAGGCAGATCTGAATAAACAGCCTGATGTTAAAATTTCAAAAAATGGCAAATATCCATTGTTTGTTTGTTTGATCCCCCAAGACTTAAAGATAATGTGACTATCTGGCACTTTCTTCTGCATTCCATTTTAAGACTAAAATTCCATTGTCTTTGGCCTCAGTGGTTTGTATCCCTGCCTCATTAATTTGTTTGCTTTGTTATCTGATGAATGTGAAGAATTTGAATGCTTGCAAATTGTTTTATGTCACTCTTTAGATTCTCTTCTTATGTCAGTTTGTGCTCACGTTGTTTTATTATATTGTTTGTGCTGCAGTTGTTTGAGTGACATTAAAATTCAATGCGTAGCTACCACTGATAAGATCTCTGTATAAATGTAAATAAAACACAGCGCTCTATCTTTCAAACATGACTGACATGCACCAGGGAAATGGAAAAAAGGTGAGACGGAAAGAAATAGATCTTGGAGAGGCCAGAACAAAAGACTGTATTGTTAACAAAGCACTTTGTTACAGAAACCTGGAGAAAGAGAAATTGTCTAACAGTATATTGCCTGAGATAGAACAGCAATGCTTGCCAACGTTTATGAGAACTGAAATCCATCACATCTGGTGGGTATCCTGTTGGAAGAGACTGGTATACAACAGTTCATTTAGTGACCATGCAAAGTTACAACGGCACTGAAAAAAGTGACTTATGACCATTTCTCACACTTATGACCGTTGTAGCATCCTCATGGTCACATGAATAAAATTCGGATGCTAGGCAACTGGCTCATATTTATGACAATTGCAGTGTCCCGGGGTCATTTGATTCCCTTTTGCGACCTTCTAACAAGCAAAGTCAATGGGGAAAACAGATTCACTTAATAACTGTATGACTAATTTAACAACTGCAGTGATTCACTTAACAAATGTGGCAAGAATGTGCAAAGTAATGAGATTTTTTTTCTTTTTTTCTGAGAATCCAAAACTGGCAGTGAAAAGGAGATAATCAACTTTTTGGTTGCCCTAGCAACCAAAGGAGGGAGGAGACCCCATGATTTAAATAATAAAACCAGCTTCTGCTACCTGAATTTAAATAATAAAACCCCAGGATTTAAATAATAAAATGAGCTTCTGCTACCAGACCAGCTCAATCTACATTTGAACAGAGCCTAACTTTGCCGAAGTCCTGCAGAACACTTAAACACTAAAGGAATACCCCTAATAAACCTGATAGTAAGTGAAACTGTAAATGAAACTAACTTTTCCCAGCCTTGTGAGAGAGAAGCTCTTTGTTCTAAGGCGACCACGCGGCCGTCCCTCCACCAAGACATACTTCCTTCCTGCACTCCAGGACATACTTCCTTCCTGCACCCCAGGAGCCGTCTAAACACAACTTATCCTCTTTCTACCTCTTTCAACCAAAATTTCTCAATACAACTTTAACAAATTGAGTATTAAATAACCAAATAATTAGTTAAGCATTGAATGATTATCAATTGAACAATTAAGAAATCA
>QLTV01003097.1:1924586-1954266 GCA_003457575.1 Thermophis baileyi
CACAACAATACACGAGCACACAATAGATACAAACTTAATGTAAACCGCTCCAAACTCGACTGCAGAAAATACGACTTCAGCAACAGAGTGATCAATGCCTGGAATTCACTACCTGACTCTGTGGTTTCTTCCCCAAACCCAAAAAACTTTAACCTTAGACTGTCTACTGTCGACCTCACCCCATTCCTAAGAGGTCTGTAAGGGGCGTGCATAAGCGCACCAGCGTGCCTACCGTCCCTGTCCTACTGTCCTATTGTCCTCATCTATCTGTATTCACTTTGATTATGTTTATGTTTATACCTATACCTGCTATCTTGTACATGTTTGACAAACAAACAAACAAACAAATAAATAAATAAGAAAATTCGTAAAATGGGGCAAAACCCATTTAACAAATTTCTCGCTTAACAACATAAATTTGGGGCTCAATTGTGGTTGTAAGTGGAGGACTACCTGTATAGAATTCAAATAATCCCAATGATTTGGTTAACAAACACTCAAGAATAGGGCCAGACCCAGGGGTGGGTTGTGGATCCTTTTGCTGCCGGTTCGCTCAGGGTCGCGCTTCGTGCGTGCTCCCGCTTCGCATGTGCGCGCACTCCCACAGCAATAAAAAAATAGCTTCTGTGCATGCGCAGAAGCAAAATCCAAGATGGCGGTGCCCACGGAGACACCGACATAACGTCATCGCCGAGTTACTAACGGTTCTAAAGAACCGGATAGAACCGGTAAGAACCCACCTCTGGCCAGACCTTGAAAGGGGAGAGGCATGCTGATCTTTCTCTTGTTGAATGGTGGATCACTGGATGGTGATGGCTCACTGTGAAAGAACAAGCATAAAAAAACCTACACAGTGAAGGCCAGGCTATTTTGCAGTACTGCCTTGCTCCTGTCGTTTTTGCTGGCTCCGCCAGATCTAGCAGACAGGACATGCTCTGGATCCCTTCTAACACATAGTGTCATCTTGTTGCACCTTGGAGTTGCACCTTCTCAGTGGCAGTACAGTACCTGTTCTATGAAACAGCATCCTCCTGGAGATTCAGAGGCATCAAAGACTTGGCTGTTTCCATAGAGGTTTGGGTCAGCAGGCTAGATGAGCTCTGCTGTTGTTGAGGAAGTATGGGGTGGTGTTCTTTTGCTTTGGATTTTTATTTTTTTTATTTTTTGGTGAATGGGGTTATTGCTTATCCATGGAGACTAGGGGGTTATTTGTCGTGGTTTTGTGTTTCTAACCCTTGCACACCACCCAGAATCACCCGAGATGGCCGGCCATTAAAATTGTATAAATAACAAATGGCAAAAACTGTGGGAAAGAAACCGTAAGTTGACAATGGCAACAGCTTATAAGGAAAATCTATATAAAATGTTTTATAGGTGGTACTTACCACCGGTGAGACTAGCAAAGATATTTAAAAATCTGTCCGCCAGATGTTGGAAATGTAACCAGACACCGGGTACCTATTATCATATGTGGTGGACTTGTGCAAAGGCAAAGAAATATTGGACAAAAATACATACTTGATTAGAAAAAATGTTAAAGCAGCACCTAGATTATAAACCAGTGTTGGAAGAAATATCCATCTGGTCCAGTTCCAAGTGGGGAGAAAGACACTGGAAAAATGGAGGCTGATTGGAAAGATGATTTATTGGTGAACAGGACCACCATGGGTTTGAGGGCAATGTGCAGCGGCAGCCAAAAAAGCCAATGCAATCCTAAATTGCATTAACAGAGGGATACAATCAAGGTCAAGTGAGGTACTAATACCACGCTAAGAGAAGGACCAGGGGAGACATGATGGCAGCGTTCCAATATTTGAGGGGCTGCCCCAAAGAGGAAGCGGTCAAGCTATTTTATAAGGAATAATGGATGGAAACTGATCAAGGAGAGATTCAACCTAGAAATAAGGAGGAACTTTCTGACAGTGAGAACAATCAACCAATGGAACAGCTTGCCTTCAGAAGTTGTGGGAGCTTCATCACTTGAGACTTTCAAGAAGAGATTGGACTGCCATTTGTCAGAAATGGTGTAGGGTCTCCTGCTTGAGCAGGGGGTTGGACTAGATGACCTACAAGGTCCCTTCCAACTCTGTTAATCTGTTAAAAGGTCCTGGGCAGCTGACCACATGGAGTGGAGAGTGAGGGTTATTTATACCCTCTCTTGGGCCTTGCCCTTGAGCTTCCTGTACCTGTGGCAAGAGCATGTATTCTATTGGTTGCTATAGGGGTCACAGCTAACTTTGTGGGCTGTCTGAGTCCCAGGCTTGGTTGAAGCTTGCTGGGTGATGCAATGAAGGGCAATTCCTATTGTGGTTGAATGGCTTTGCCCTGCCTTTGTTCAGAGCCAGACCTTGCTGCAGGCAGTAATGGATTACCAAATCTGCATTTCTAAAGCTGCCCCAGCTCAGTATTTGCTTGTGGGGGTGGGCAGGGAGCTAAGGTTTCTGTCTCCAAGAGCATGTTTCTCAATTTCTCATCCAGGGAAATATAATATTCTGCCTTTTTAATATTTCCTAAAATATTTCATTCTTCTAGGAGGGGTGGGTGCTAACTTTCTACACCAGAAATATTTTTGTTAGGCATAGTACCAGAAAAATATGACAAAGGGAATATATATCTAATATTACATGTATTGACAACAGCAAGAATTGTATTTGCATAGCACTGGAAAAATGAGGAAACACCTACAGAAGAAGATGTAATTTAAAAAAATTTAGATTGTGCAGAAATGGACAGATTAACATTAAAGATGAAAGAAAAAGAAGATACCGAGTATTTTCGAACATGGGATTTGTTTTACAAATGGTTGGATAATAGAGGTAGAAATTAGGAGCGGAAAAAGTATTAACATATAAGCAAAATGATCCAGACAATACGCTGTTCACTAAGCACGTATGTATGTAATGTGAAAATGCATAAATAAACTGTTAAAAAAATTGTATAAATAAAATAAGCAATGTGCTTTATGGGATTGGCAACAAGTCATAGTGTGGGTTGCCTGAAAGGAGTCGGTGATGCATCTAGGCCACAAAAAGGACTCCAAAGGAATCAGTTGGTCTGTGAGAGAGAAAGAGAAAGAGGGAGATATTTACTAAACTGAGCAGAGTAACAGGGATCTCTCCCTGTCTCTGATGAGCAAAGCTTTTCATGTGCCAGAGAAATCTAATAGTCCCTGGGGCTGTGCTGCCAATTGCTCCCTAGGCTGCTGTTAGTAACACAGGAAAGCGGTCCCTCTCAGCGCATCTCATTTCATCTCTCTCCCTGCATCACCGCCTCCTCCCCTCCTGTTCCCACTGCAAAATGCTGGACCTCGACCTTCTCCTGCATCCTGGCATCCAACGGGTTCTACTTTTGCACTGCGATTCTGCAAAATCGGGCCCAGAAAAAGCCTTTAAAAATAATAATAATAACAACCATTTCCTTTCCTCTCTATTTCTTCCTTGTCTGAGCCTGCTCTCCTCAGCATCACCCCCACCCCTGTTCAAAAGCTGGGCAATGGTATCGCCCCAGCTCCATCAGAGGGGAGATACGCTCTAGATGTTGCTGGAACGTAGGAGCATCATTGCAGGCTGCGTCAGAGGCAGAAGCGGCGCTGACCCGAGAGAGCAAATCCTACTCCAGCTGGCTGCTAAAAGAGGAGACTGAATCTGCTCGCCTCCATCCCTCCTGTCTGAAGGGGCATTATCCGAGCGAGGAGCGTCACTTAAGAGGAAAAGATGACGCAGGGGAAGGTAGGTTCAAGCTGGAGCAGGACCCCGCGCCTACATTCACGTGGCTGAATGACCTCTATGTTCTATTTATCAATTTCCCATCCCCCTCTTTATCTCAAGGGCTTGTAAGCTATCTGCTTTCTCTGGATGCTCAGTGTATACAGATGGAAAAGAGATTTTTATTATTCAATTAATATAGGGCTGATCACCCTGCCTCCCTACACTCTCACCAAGATTAAGTTTCTTAACAGCCTTAGAAAAAATACCTTAATCTAGACTACTCACAAACTTTATAAAGCATTTTTATTTCCCCAAGCAGGGAAAGGAGGGGAGGGAGTGACTTCTGAATCCATAAGAGATGCAATTTCTCCATGCTTGCTTTGGTTCTCCCCCAGTACTAAGAAATCTGTTGGCGTGGCAACTTAGCAAGAGCATCTAATTGAATGTCTGTTGAGTTTTAGCCCTTGATAGGTTTCAGGACTCCTGGATAGTACGAATGGTGTATTTTATAATGGTCTAAATCCTGTTGGTTGCAAGTTATATGTGCTCCTTTATCTGGGGTCTCAACTTTATCACTTGGAATGTCACAAGGACCAGGCGACCAGATCCTAAATCCAGAACCTGTAATTCAGGAAGAGGCATACATCTTCACTCAGAGAGCTGCAAATCATGGATTCTGCAGCAAACATCTATTTTTGGACTGATATGCTGAATTCTGTGTTTTCTTTCTCTTTCTTTCTTTCTTTCTTTCTTTCTTTCTTTCTTTCTTTCTTTCTTTCTTTAATGAGTATTCTTTCTTTCCTTCTTTCTTTTTTTTTTTCTTTTTTTTTTCTTTCTTTCTTTCTTTCTTTCTTTCTTTCTTTCTTTCTTTCTTTCTTTCTTTCTTTCTCTCTTTCTCTCTTCTTTCTTTCTTTCTTTCTTTCTTTCTTTCTTTCTTTCTTTCTTTCTTTCTTTCTTTCTTTCTTTCTTTCTTATCGTTTTCAATCCTCAGGCTAGATATATAGCGATTTGCAGATGTTCAACTTAATATATCATTTTCTTCTTTTAAAAATAAATAATTCAAATTATGAAATCAACAATTCAGTAAAATTACTCAGCATCATAATGTGCAGAAGAGGAATTATGTAACTTTAGCTTGGGCAACAGAATGTAGCTGGAGGATGTTGAAATTCTGAATTCAAATTGCATTCCTCTGGCTACCCAGTGGCATTTAGGACAAAATATGAAATGATAGAATCTGTTCACCGAAGAACAGCAGGTCCTTTTGGCTGGAGAGGGGTTTTTTTTGTTGTTTTTACAATAATCCTTATTCACTGTTCTCCCCAATTCCCACCTTCCAAGTCTCCTTTTAGCCACCTGAGACCCTCCAGATGTTATGGAACGACAATCCCTGAAGGGTCTGCTCACTGGAAATTTTGGTTATTGTAATCCTGGTGAGCACCAGGGTATGTGTGCATATGTGTGTGTCCGTCCAAGAGCTTGTTCCTTTGAATTAGGTCATCCCTGTCTCAGCAGCAGCACAATGACGCAGTTCTGGGCTCTCCTCTTGTGGTGTTTCTGATTCTGAATATTTACTGATTGCTTCAGCTTGTTCAGTTAAAATGTGTTTAATTATCATAATCTGTATAGAATTTGTCATTTCATAGCTGCAAGTAGCTACAGGGAGGCTTTATTCAATCAAAAGAGCTTTCGTCTTATTATTCGTCTGTCTTTATGCGGCTGCTAGGTGATGGACAGTAGGACTTAACCCAAACTGAATGACAAGCTTACAACTTTAGGCAGGCTGATTAGGATTGAAGTCTTATTGAGGTTAACAGGATTTCTAATTTGAATCAGTTATTTAAAGTGGAGATGTCAAGGAGTACTGTCTATATTTTGAGAAATATATGGGAATGTGGCTTTCCTATCCAAGGATTTTTTTTTTTTGAACTGGCTGAAGAATTGTGTAATTTGTGTGCTTCCCACTAGGTTTTGTTCAGCTGTAACTCCCAACATCCTTAGCTAAACTGGGAATTGTTCAATTACATGCAGAGAACCATTGTTTCCCCTTCTGGGGCCAAACTATAAGACACATTCTGACATTCTCTTGGTTTCTGTTGGCTTTCTGAAAGGAGGAATAGAAGAAAATACTCTTATGACTTTATGGCAACAGAAAATTGGATTTTATCCAATCTGTTCAGCTTTTTTAAGTCTCTCATAGAATACTAAGAGCAATCTAGGAAATTTAAATATGAGCACTTTCACAAATTAAATGAAAAATGTCAACAGCAGTATTATTCTGACATTAATAGTGGATTAGATGCTTGGGAAGCTTATTTCGTCACAAAATAGCTGCCTTTGGAAATATATACTACACCTGCAAAGCTGCCATTTTCTAGAATATCAGATACCCGCTGTAAGCCCCTATCCCAACTACCTTTGCATAATCTTCCACAGACTACTTCTTTTGTTATTTTCTTGGCCTGAAGACATTTTTTTTCAAAGAAAACCCTGGACTGGTGTTTCCCATCATTTTCTTTCCTAAAATAGTGTCTATGATTGAGAGGTAGGTTTGAGGGGGGGGTTGGGGGGGGGGAGAAATTAAGATCTTGGAGGCTGACATTTTTCTTTGAAGCATGGCAGATTCATCGTCCCTGAAAGATAAGCCAATTGTGAAAATTAAAATATAAATTTTTTGAGAGTCAGTTTACGTATCTATGACTGGTGTGTTTCAAATGATATTTTGGTTAAAAAGTCCAGAGATGTCTAATCTAGAGATGGGCTTATCCATGAATATATGTGGTATATTTCAATATAATTTTAGATTAAAAGAAGTACCCATGGATACTTTGATACTTGGGGCATTATTTGGAGACTCACATCTACCAGATTCTGCCTTCCATTAATAAAAGCTTCAGGAGCTCCTTGAAGAAAAACATTAATTATATCTAACAGATAAAATAAATAAATTGCAAGTTTCATGATTCATGTGCCTTCATTCAGCTGCTATTGGCTAACAGAAAGGCTCTTGAAATAATTGACAAGCAACTTTATGAAAAGTTTTGTTTCCATGAAGTACAGTGTAGCAGTGAGAAGGAAGCTAAATATCTATGTTTGGTTTCAGTCAGTAGTTGTTCGTGGTGATATGTTGTCAGCAGTAGGTGAAATAATTGGTATTTTTTGGTCTATAAGACGCACTTCCTCACCTCCAAAAGTGGGTGGAATTGTCTGTGCATCTAATAGAGCAAATGTTGCTGAAGCCCCACCCACCTGCCGGCCCCCACCTTTCGGCCTCTGCCTCCCAGCAATTTGCCTCCTTGCAGCAAACAGCAAACAGCCTGGTCAGCTTCAGCACAGCCAATCAGCACGAGCAACTGATTGGCGGTTGGATTGGCCTCCCGGAATACTGCAGATCAGCTGTTCCAGGCTGCGGGGATCGCTGCCACCTCTCGCCACCTCTCGCCACCTCCATGCGACCCATTTTTGGCCTCTGCGTGCCCCATTTTTGGCCTCAGCGCGTCCCATTTTTGGCCTCTGCGCGTCCCATTTTCGGCCTCCACACGCCCCATTTTTGGCCTCCACGTGCCCCATTTTTGGTCTCCACGCATCCCATTTTCAGCCTCCGCGCGTCCCATTTTCAGCCTGTTCCAGCAGTGGCCAAAAATGGGGTGCGCGGAGGCAGTGGCGATGGGCGGCAACTGTGGCGATCGGCGGCAGCGATGCCCGCAGCCTGGAACAGCTGATCGGCAGTATTCTGGGAGGCCAATCCAACCACCAATCAGTTGCTCGTGCTAAATCAGGCTGTGCTGAAACTGACCAGGCTGTTTGCTGTTTGCTGCAAGGAGGCAAATTGCTGGGAGGCAGAGGCATATTTTTTTTCTTGTTTTCCTCCCCAAAAGCTAGGTGTGTCTTATAGTCCGGAGCATCTTATAGTCCGAAAAAATATGATATTTATTTGAAAGGAAGACAAGTTTTTTTAATAAATAAATTATCTTTAAAATGGGACAGTCATTCTAGATTATCTGAGCAATGGAAACAGGGTTATTATTTCAATTTAATCTTCTCCTTTGGAGGTATCTTGAATTTAGGCTTGTTTCCTGTTTGAAGCTAAAATTACAAGTCCAGTTCAGACTTGGAAGGTCACTTGCTTGAGATCCAGACATATGGTAGCTGTACATTGTGAACCATTTTATGCATTACTACCCCAGTTGATCTGAGGTATTTTCAATACACCAGAGGATTGTCTTCAAAATTATCAGTAACTAAGTAAAACAAAACAGAAATGGAAATTGAGGGGAGAGAGAACCTAGAACTTACCATGCAGGAGATGTTTCCCAAGTGTTACAGCTCCAGAAGCAATAGGCCTGAATAGCTCTAAGCCAGGAAAGCAAGAGCATCACTGAACACCAAATAATGTGCCTGTGTCTTGTCTTGGGAATGGGGCAGCCTTAATGCCTGGAGTGAATTCTGCAAGAATGTCCAGTGCAATATAGATAAATTAATACAATATTGCACTGGACATTCTTGCAGAATTCACTCCGGGCATTAAGGCTGCCCCATTCCCAAGACAAGACACAGGTACATTATTGTAAACCTCCATGTAAGATGTATGATCAATCAATCCTTGGTTCTGGGTGGGGGGGGAAACTGTCCCCCTCAGAACGGGCTCGCAATTTGGGTGTCCTCCTAGACTCACAGCTAAAATTAGAACAACATTTGGTAGCTGTAGCTAGGGGGACCTTTGCACAGGTTCGCCTGGTGCACCGATTGCGAGCCTACCTGGATCAAGAGGCTCTCCTCACAGTCACTCATGCCCTTGTCACCTCAAGATTAGATTATTGCAACGCGCTCTACATCGGGCTACCCTTGAAGCGTGTCCGGCGACTACAACCGGTCCAGAATGCAGCTGCGCGAGCAGTCGTGGGTGTGCCAAAGTACACCCACACAAGTGCCATCCTTCGCGAGCTGCACTGGTTGCCGATCGCAACCAGCTACCCCCTGAGATCCGGACCACCCCCACCCTGCTGGCCTTCCGGAAAGCGGTGAAGACCTGGCTCTTCCGGCAGGCTTGGGGCTGTTGATCTCGCCTCTGTAATTGGCGAGGTCCGGCCATGAAACATGTATGAGTTTTTAACTGTTTTTAATTGTTTTTATTATGGTTTCTTTTAATGGTTTTTTATATTGTTGTGAGCCGCCCAGAGTCCCTTGGGAGTTGGGCGGCATACAAATTTAATAAATAATAATAATAATAATAATCAACTGACCGTTCTTAATGGGCAGGGAAAACCAGGGCAGGTCAGAAAAACAGGGGGAAAGCCTTCTGATCATACATACATCCCTTGCATTTATTCGAGGCTAGGAGGTTTGTAGAGAACTCATCCACACCAGTGGTGGGTTGCTCCCGGTTCGGACTGGTTCTTAGAACCGGTAGCAGCGGCAGCGGGAGGCTCCGCCTACCTGCCCGGGATGCTCTGCCCACCCACCCGGGATGCTCCGCCCACCCACCTGGGATGTTCCGCCCACCCGCCTGGGACGCTTCTGCGCATGCGCGCGCGCGAACCGGTAGTGAAGGGTTTTAGAACCCACTACTGATCCACACATATACAGGTAGTCCTTGACTTATAATGGTTCATTTAGTGACCATTCAAAGTTACAACGGCACTGAAAAAACTGACTTATGACCGTTTTTCACACTTATGACCGTTGCAACATCCCCATGGTCATGGGATTTACATTCGGATGCTTGACAACTGACTCACATTTGTGTGATCAACTTTTGTAATGTTCTGACAAGCAAAGTCAATGGGGAAGCCAGATTCACTTAACAACCGTGTTACTAATTTAACAATTGCAGTGATTCACTTAATAAATGTGGCAAGAAAAGTCGTAAAACGGGGCAAAACTGATTTAACAAATTTTTCACTTAGCTACATAAATTCTGGGCTCAATTGTGGTCGTAAATCAAGGACTACCTGTACCTCAAACCCTGGATCTCATCTACTTTTGATTCTCTTCTCCACTCTCCCCATGTAAAATTTACAAGAAAAATGGTCATTCTTTTTTTTTTTAAATTAATCTATTTTTTTTCTTTCCCTTTTGCAGCTCTCTGTGAACAACAAGCCTGCAAATTCTGAAGGGCAGCAGGGAAATGCCGAACGAAAGCAACCCAGTGCCCCAGCAGTACCACCAACCTATGAAGAGGCAACCTCAGCCGAAGGGATGAAAGCAGGGGCCTTTTCTCCCCCACTGAATGTCCCTCTCCATCCCACTTGGGCATACGTGGATCCCAGTGAGTTGTCTGATTCAAACAAAATAACCTCATTTGGTTTTGAAATTTGGCGACTTCTTGTCCCATGTCAGTCTGTTGAATTTGTAGCAGATCTGAAATTCAGGTCAGAAAGTTTTTCTCTGCCTGAGAAATCACATCCTATAACCTTTTGCTTGCAGGACAACCAAATATCTTTTCCTCTGCATGAAAACAGAACCAATGTGGAATAGAAATGGGAACATTAGGAGTGTCCAGAGGGCAAGTCAAAAAAGTGATACGATTGAAGCCCTTTGGATATATTTATACCTGTACAAAAGGGACATGGCTGCAGTTATGAGTTCATAATTGACATCTTGACTATTCTGAAATATTCTCCACTCCCTCCACTCCCCCTCCCTTGCTTAAGGTACGAGACTGAAAATAAGGGGCTTATCTTCAGCCATGAAAGCTCACTGGGGCTGTGGGTCTGGTCACCAAGGCTATGTACTAGCTTCAAAGATGATTTGGAAAAAGTGTTTTGGAGTCACTCAAGCTCAGCCCCCCTCTCTGATGTTCATTAAAACAGCCTGCCTTTTTCTGGGCTTCTGAGTGTGATCTGAGAAATAGAAAATTACAGTCTCGGAAGCGTCCTGCAACCTACCGATAAGATTTTTTTTTAAAGTAAGAGAGATCTCAAGAAGGTGAAAAAAGGGACATGTTTGAACATGAACGGTGGTAGACAAACAGTGGAAGCAGTTGGTTTGAGTCCCAAATAGAAGAGGCTTTGAAATTCACCTTGTTGCACTCCTTGCTGCATGCTCCACAGGGCCTTTGTAGAAGCTGCAGTGGAGGAAAGGAGGAAGGAGTGAAAATTGTACCACTATCTTCTCTGCTGCCCAGGGGTGGGTTCTAACTTACCTCGCTGCCGGTTTGCTTCCTCCCACGCCGCGTGGCCGCGCCTCATGGGCGCGCGTGCTTTGCGCGCGCGTGCATGCGCAGTGCCGAAAAATAATTTTTTTTAAAAAAAGCCAAAAACAAGATGGCAACGCATGCGCAGTGCCGGAAACACGGCTTCCGTGCATGCGCAGATGAATTAAAAAAAAAATCTAAAAAAAAAAAAAAAAAAAAAAAAAGATGGCGGCGCCCATAGACCAGCACCGACCAAACCGGATCCGTGACGTCACCATGACATCACCAGCGGGTCACTACCGGTTCGGGCAAACTGGTCCGAACCGGGAGGAACCCACCGCTGCTGCTGCCACTATATAAGCTATCACCTGGGTGGCAGCAACAGCAGCCCTTTACCCAGCCCTCTCTCCCTCTTCCCCTTAGATGGATCACCTGGAAACTGCACAAGGAGAGGCTTGATCATTTGGTGGAAGCAAAGTACTCAGAAACCCCAGAAGCTTCCTTGATGCTCGCTTCTTTCTCTCTCCTAATCAAGGAAGAACCAACCTAGAACTAAGGAGAAATTTCTGACAGTTAGAACAATCAGTGGGATGATTTGTCTCCAGAAGCTGTAGGTGCCCCAACAACTGGAGGTTTTTAAGAAGAGATTGGACAACCATTTGTCTGACGTGGTACAGGTTTCTTGCTTGAGTCGGGGGTTGGACTAGAAGACCTCCAAGGCCACTTCCAACTCTGTAATTCTGTTATTCCGCCTTCTGGCTTGAGAAGGAATCTATGTAGAAAGACATCTAAGTGGTCAACTGGGGGTGATCTTCTAAAGGAGGGAGGGGCATGTATGATGGATACATGTGCAGCTGCATATTGAATAGAAGCGGGGAAGAGGTTCCCCTGAATCAAACAGTGAAGCAGAAGGGGGAAGGCGTACTTTGTCTGAGGATCAAGGAGATGAGGGAAGATCTTGCAAGGGAAGAAATGACTGTAGGTAGGGGCTTCTTCCTCTTTATCCTTAATCACTGTAGCTTGGAGAGGGATCCTAAGGGCTTCTACCAGCTTCTTCCAAATCATTGCCAAGATGTGAATGTGGATATCTAGTCTTACTTGGGGGTTCCAATCTGAGATGGCCTGTGTAGAAGAGCAAATCAATGTTCAAATGTAATGCAAAGCAAGCCAGAAGAGTTTCATGTGGTTGGAATACAAGAAACAGTCACGTTGAAGCATTTCTGGATAAATCATCTTATTATCCTAGATCAGGGGTGCCAAACTCAAGGCCCGCGGGCCCGATCCGGCCTGTGAGGTGCTTAGATCTGGCCCGCGGGGCCGCCCTAGAAACAGCAAAGGACCTGTCTGCAGTACCTCTGCCAGCAAAAATGGAGCACACGGCCCCCCTGAGCACCACTTTCACTGGCAGAGGGCGGCAAGAGGCCGTTGCGGCTGAAAACGGCTCTCCCCCGAGCTCTGCTTTCGCTGGCAGAGGGCGGCAGGAGGCCATTGTGGATGAAAACAGAGGCTGGGGGGGCACACATGCCCCCTGAGCTCCGCTTTCGCTGGCAGAAGGTGGCAGGAGGCCATTGTGGATGAAAACAGAGCCTTAGAGGGCCATGCATGCCCCCCGAGCTCTGCTTTCCCTGGCAGAGGGTGGCAGGAGGCCATTGCGGCCGAAAACGGAGCCCGGGAGCCCGTTTTCGCTGGCAGAGTGCTCGGGCCACCACAGACGCCTCTGACATGAGTGACATCAAGCTGGCCACTTCCACTCTGGCCACGCCCACCCCGACCCCCAAGGTCAAACACAACCCTGATGCGGCCCTCAATGAAATCGAGTTTGACACCCCTGTCCTAGATAATAGCCAGTATGGTTAGTTTACTTTTGGCTGAACACAATATACTAACCTTATTATGGCCTAGCATTATGTGTGAATCCAGCCTTTGTGGTTGCTTAATTAAAAAAAAAGCAGCTTAGCTATGAATATTGCCATGCCAGTGGCTATTATTTAGCTTGTAGAAAACAGTTTTGGGTTTTTTTGAAGATGGAAGGTGGCTCATCAGGAATCGAAGATCAGGAAGTGAATGGGGCAGTGAGAACATACCAAGAAGATGGGGGTGGATGGTGAAGTAGACACTGGGAAAAAGCAGTGTGGGCTGGAAGATACCAGAAAGATTGGGGAAGGGTACATCCAAAGCATGCTTTGCCTTTTTTAGATAACACCTTTGAGTCATAACCAGGGGTGAAATGCTACCGGTTTGGCCCGGTCCAGGCGTACCGGTAGCGGCGGCCGCCAGTGATTCGGAGAATCGGTAGTGGCGGCAGCGCAAGGCTCCACCCACCCACCCGGACATCACCATTTTCCTGTTTTTAACCCTTTGCGCATGCGCAAAGCGTTTTGCACATGCGCAGAGGGTGAAAAAGCACGTACGAGTGGAGTGAGCATGCGTGCGTGAAAAGCGCACTTCCAAACTGTTAGGGAAGGTAAGTAGATTTCACCACTGGTCATAACTGACTAGAGATGAGAAATTGAGCCCCAGAAAATCATGACAACAGTGAATGGGAGATACCATCAGTCTCCTGAAGATTCCAGTCCTGTGTCATCACAATGCAGTGACTTGGAGGACAGGACAACTTTGCAGCAAAACTTTTCTCCCATTGCTCTTCATTGTTTTTATTATTATTAATAACCGCTAGAGCCTTTCAATGCCTTTGGAGAAGTTTTTTCTGCGTAAAACCAACACAAAGCTGGAATCCCTACAGAAATACAGTAAATGCAACTGATCAATTAATTCTTAGCTTAGCTATTACTGTACAAATTGGCATTTGGAAAGTGGATTTAAGGTAATGCCAAAATGGAACTGTTCCCCAAAGGCCAAAATTATTGACCATTACCAGGGGTGGGCTTCAAAATTTTTAGTAAGGGGTTCTCTGCCCGGTTGCTGGGTGGGCATGGCCATGGTGGGCGTGGCCTAGTCGGCCTCCTGCATCATGGCAGGGGTGGGGCGTTTTTGCTCTCCCCGGGCTCCAGAGGCTTTCCTTGAGCCTCCAGGAGGGCGAAAACAGCCTCCCCAGGCTCCGGAGGCCCTCTGGAGGCTGGAAACAGCCCGTTTCCGGCCTTCCTGAACTTCCGATAGGCCTGTTTTTCGCCCTCCCCAAGCCTCCGCACGCGCCCTGCACTTACCTGCATCCAAAACATGCCGCGTGGGGACTCCTGGAAGGGGCGGGGTGGGGTGGGCAGGGCCAGCCAGGAGTGGGATTTGGGGGTTCTCCGAACTGCACAGAATCTTAGCTGAAGGTTCTCCCGAACCCCTGCGAACCCCTAGCAGCCCTCCCCTGACCATTACCACAATGGCAAGTTGTGAGGCTTGATTCTCTTAGCTCTTTATGGGAGCGATTTAAGTTAATCAATAATTGCTTTTATAGGATATTGATCTTGAAATCTTATAGTAGCACAAGATTTTAGTACAATTTACTGGCAAACACTAGGGTTATCATTACATTTTAAGCAATAACACGGATAAATCAGAATTATTTCCCCCATACCCTGTTGCTTCCCTGACTAATAATGGTTATGTGAAATGTACCATATCAAGTAGATGGCGGGAATATTCAATTTGGAGATTTGATAAAAACGGGTAGCCCTAAATATGTGTCGGAGATTCCTACCTTGAGATGTCCTTCGTATTATTATTAATATCTGTAATGTTTAGAGCAGGGGTCTCCAACCTTGGCAACTTTAAGACTTGTGGACTTCAACTCCCAGAGTTCCTCAGCCAGCAAAGCTGGCTGAGGAACTCTGGGAGTTGAAGTCCACAAGTCTTAAAGTTGCCAAGGTTGGAGACCCCTGGTTTAGAGGATAAGTATAAGTGCCCATAGCACTTGGTCATTAGCAATTTGGTCATTAACCTAGCATATATAGCAGCAAATGAAATCATCTGAGAGAACTTTTACATCTGTTTAAAGACCCTCTACCAGGAAATGTAATTCCCAATGTCTTCCTTATGGTAACTAATCTTGATACCAGAGGAGAAAGAGAATGACATCTTACAGGCTAAAGATTAATTTTAATGATGAGTATTATTGGAGCAGCAGTCCCTAACCTTTTGGGTACCAGGGACCGGTTTTGTGGAAGACAAATTTTCCACAGACGGGGAGGGGAGGAGGAGCTCACAACATAGATCCCTCGCATGCACAGTTTACAGTAGGGTTTACTCTCCTATGAGAACCTAATGCCTGATGATCTGAGGTGGAGCTGAGGCATTGATGCTAACGCTGGGGAGCGACTGCAAATATAGATGAAGCTTCACTTGCTTGCCCACTGTTCATCTCCAGCTGGGTGGCCCAGTTCCTAACAGGCCTAGGACTGGTATCGGTCCATGGCTCGGGGGGTTGGGGACCCCTGTGTTGGAGCATAGATAGAGTAGGTCTATGGTTTAAGATAAGATGGAGCCACACCAGGGGTGAAATGCTACTGGTTCGGCCCGATCCGGGCGTACCGGTAGCGGCGGCTGCTGTTGGTTCAGAGAACCGGTAGCGGTGGCAGCGTGAGGCTCCGCCCACCCACCCACCCACCCACCCGGACGTCACCATTTTCTTGTTTTTAACCCTCTGCACATGCGCAAAGCGTTCTGCGCATACGGAGAGGGTGAAAAAGCGTAGGGAAGGTAAGTAGATTTCACCACTGAGCCACACCCCTACTAAAGAATCAATTTCTGGTTTATTCCGCTCTCATAGGAAACATGGTTTGTGCATGCTTAGGTGAAGCTATAACTTGGAATATTTTTTGCTCATTTCATCGGGTCTACCTGCCTGATCCGTCCCTAGGGAAAGTGCAATATATCTTTGTTACAACAGGTGAAATGATCCAGCATCCAAGGAGGCTTTGGCAACTTTAGTTGTGCAAAATATGGCACTATGGATATTGATTGAGCCATCTGCAAAGTAACCACATTTTATTAACTGTCATTTTTTGGTTGGTCAATTTCCAAGCTTAAGTTCAAAATTTTGCTACTGGGTGTTAAGCCCTAAAACATTTTTGAGTATCAAGTGTCGTAAAAATAATTTCTTACACTATAAAAACAAATATGTACAGAATAGAAACAAATATGTGCACTATACAATTCTGCTTTGTTTCCTCCTGCTGGTTGAGCTATAGGTATATTAAGTGGAGCCTTTCTGGTGACAGAAATCAGCTTGGAGAACTTTCTTCAGGGAGCCTTACTAAGCTGAATTCCCCCCATGCATATTAGGACCAGAATTCTCAGAATTCCAAAGAAACCTAGTTAATGGCCATATAGGCTAAGAATTATGGGAGCTGTAGTCCCAATTCATACAGAAACCATCAGCCTAGAGAAGAGTGCTGTAGAATAATACCCTCTCCAGCTACCTTACATATGTGACTGAGAGAGGCTTTTAAGAAACATTTGACAAGATTTTTAAAAAGTGTATGGTTGTTCGATTTTGTAGCGATTCCTTTTGAGTGGTGTTTTGATTATTACTGCTGTGCTTGAACTGGTTACTTTATTTTATTCATTTTATTTTGCTTTACTGGGGTTGTTGATAACCACTTTGAACTAGTGGGATAAAGTGTTTTAAAACTGTATCTGTCTAAACTCTACAAGAGTCATCGTGCCGTACTGTATTATAGAATGTTTGTAGACTTTGATTATTAATTGAATCTGTCATCATTTTAAATTGGGTGTCTATGCATCCTACAGGATGGCCCTCAATTTAAAGGTTTCCTCTGTTTGGACTCTTCAACTGAGATCAGTTTCACAATAAGTAGAGAGAAAAGGAAGGATCTTGTCATTGTCCATCAATATTGTTAAGTAGGGTGCACGGAGGAGGCAGACTCAGGAGGTGGTGACAACACACAGCTCTTTATTCAGCAACTATGTACAATCCAGCAAGCTTCTGTCTGACAGCTAGCCCTTTTATAGGGAGCTGTCAGACAGTCCAACCAATCAACAATCAGTATTCTTCCCGCCGGAATGGAGGACCTGACTGAAGCCTATGTACTTCAGTCCTAGTATCTAACAAATATCCAGTACCTTAATAGAGCTGATGTTTTGCAGGTGTAATTTGGTTTAGATTAGTATTATTATTTCAAGATCAGTCTCTCTCTCTCTATACCTAAATTTGGATATACATATTTTAAACAAAGAAATGCCTACCTTTCTTCTTAATTGGATATGGTATGTGTGGTAGCAGTCTGATTGTTTATCAAAGAATTCAACTGTTATTTTAATTCAGAAGCTTGGATAATGTTTTTCTTAGTTAGTTGTTAGCTTAAGCAAGATACCAACTGTTCAAAAAAATAATAATAATCAGGCTGGTGCAGCGGAGACACATCTGTCTCTGGAGGGACAGAGTTTTCATCATAAGTTATGTCAAGGTGGTTAATCTCAGACAATTAGAAAAGGCCAAGGGAATCCATCTGCACAAGGATTAATTATATTCACGAGCTTGCTTAATATTCAAGTTTAAGGAAAGACTTTGACCCACAGCTGAAAAATAAAGTCCGATCTGTACAAAAAATATAGTTTTCACCATTTCATTTTATCCTATTGCTGTCAAAATGCTGCCTATTTGATTTGGTAGATGGTTTTTTTTTTTTGCAGTTTTCCAGAGGTATGGACTTACACCCACAATTGGGACTAGAACTTCTGTCATTAGTCGATGTGGTCATAAAATGAATCATTGTCGTGTGATCAGACTTGACTTTATTACTATTTTTTACCAAGCAAATCACATATGAACCATGTGGTCATTAAGCAAATTCAGCTTCCCCAATTGAATAGACTTGTTGGAAGCTGGCTGGGAAGGTCACAAAACCCCATTCACGTAACTGTAAGACACTGCAAGTGTAGAAAATAAGAGCTGGTTGCAAGGTACCTAAGTTGTGATCATATGACTATAGCAGTGGTGGGTTGCTACCAGTTCAGACCGGTTCGCAAGAACCAGTGGCAGAAATTCGGCCACGGTCGCCGAACCGGTAGTGAAGGCCAGCTTGCCACGCCCCCGAACCGGTTCCCCGGTCGCCGCTGCTTGAAAGCGGCTGGCAAATAACCCTCTGCGCATACGCAAAGGCTTCTGCGCATGTGCAGAGGGTCAGTACCCAGATGTGACGTGTGCGTGCGCACTATAGAGCCAAGGTGGCGCAGTGGTTAGAGTGCAGTACTGCAGGCTACTTCAGCTGACTGTTCAGCAGTTCAGCGGTTCAAATCTCACCGGCTCAAGGTTGACTCAGCCTTCCATCCTTCTGAGGTGGGTAAAATGAGGACCCAGATTGTTGGGGGCAATATGCTGACTCTGTGAACCGCTTAGAGAGTGCTGTAAAGCACTGTAAAGCGGTATATAAGTCTAAGTGCTATTGCTATTGCTATTCCAACGCAATGTGCGCACTTCCGAACCGGTAGGGAAGGTAAGAGAAACCCACCCCTGGACTATAGGGGTGTGTGTGTGTGTGTGTGTGTGTGTGAGTGAGAGAGAGAGAGAGAGAGAGACAGACAGACAGACAGACAGACAGACAGACAGACAGACAGACAGAGACACAGAGAGAGAGACAGAGAGAGAGAGACAGAGAGAGAGAGACAGAGACACAGAGAGAGAGACACAGAGAGACACAGAGACAGACAGAGCAGGGGTGAAATCATCCCGGTTCGCTCGTACCTGTCGGTCGCCGTAGAGCCGGTTGCCAAGTTAGCGCAAGGCACCACCCACCCACCCAGACGCCACCTGGACGCCGCCATTTGGGTTCTTTTACCCTCTGCGCATGTGCAAAGCATTCTGTGCATTCGCAGAGGGTAAAAGAACCCAAATGGCGGCGTCCGGGCGGGTGGGTGGCGCCTCGTGCTACCTTGGCGACCGGCTCTACGGCGACCGACAGGTACGAGCGAACCGGGAGCATTTCACCCCTGAGACAGAGACACAGAGAGAGACAGAGAGATGGTTGTAACTTTGAGGATAGGTTGTAAGCCACTTTTTCCGAGGCCGTTGTAACTTTGAATGGTTGTTAAAGAAATGGTCATAAGTCAAGGACTACCTGTCTTAAAATTTATTTCTGTGCCTTAGGCACTCATCATATCATGTGCTTGCTTGCTTGCTTATCTGACTTCCATAGGGCTCCTCTTGATGGAGAAAGGATTTCCAATTGTAATCACTGAAATGTCACTTATGACATATATTTGAAAGGAGAGACTTACAACAAAAAAGATCCCTGATGATCAGATAGCAAACAGCTCAATAAAATTATCAGCCAAGCATGAGGTGGCAATCGAACAGACGAAGCCTTTGCTTGAAGGTATTGGGAAAAGGAGTGAAACTAAAAGAGAGTATTGTAATACTACAGTGTTATTTGCAGTGCATTATTACAGTGCATTTTCTACAGTGGTAACTGTGTTGGCCTGTGGCAGCAAAAACAGCGGAGAGTTATATTTCACCTTACAAAATAATAGTTTCTTTATGGCAGAGGCTATGATCCATGATAGATTATATTATGATAAATGTTTGTCTTAAAAATATTGGAAATTCTTGGTGGTGGTAGTGATGATAGTGATGTTAATCTCCAATGTGCTGCTTTTGGCTTCCTGTACATCATCCTGGACTGGCAACACAACCATCCCTACAATTATATTGAGACGTGATTCCTGAACGTTGATCCCCTAATATTGAGCCTCAATATTGGAAGTTAATCAGTGGTTTTGCCAACCCCCTGATGTGTTTTCTCTGCCTAATTTCCCAGAATCCCTCTTTCTTCTTGACACAGAATTGTGGAAAAAGTTATGGTAGAACCTTTTCAGATTAACAAATTGCATTAAAAGACATAAGTTTTAATGAGCTATAGCTCACTTCACACAATATAGTGAGATGGAATCCCTACCAAATGCCAATGGTTGAGGATAGTGATAAAAGAGGGTTATTGCTTCAAAATCTATTTGTGCCACGGTGGCGCAATGGTTAGAGTGCAGTACTGCAGGCTACTTCTGCTGCCTGCCTGCTGCCTGCAATTTGGCAGTTCAAATCTCACCAGGCTCAAGGTTGACTTAGCCTTCCATCCTTCTGAGGTGGGTAAAATGAGGACCCCGAATTGTTGGGGGCAATATGCTGACTCTGTAAACCTTTTAGAGAGGGCTGTAAAAGCACTGTGAAGTGGTATAGAAGTCTAAGTGCTATTGCTATTGTAGCCCCCCCTCCCCACAAGGCATGGGTTCTTTTCGTGACATTTAATACATATAAAACCAACCCTCCCATCCACCCCGATAGCATTACAGGTAGTCCTCAGGTTACAACCGGTCACTTAGCAGCTATTTGAAGTTATGACAGACCTCCCCAGAGCTACTTACAAGCTAATTTTGAAGTTCCAATGGCTGCCCACCTCCTTGTGGTCATGTGATCACATTTTGGGCAATTGGCAGCTGACCCTCATTTACAGTCTTTTGCAGCATCCTGCAGTCATGTGATTGTAATTTATAATCTTTTGCCGGAAACCAGCATTTCTAGCAAAAAACACCCATTGGATACATTGCCCATTGCAATGAACAAGGACACACATTCAATTTTGTAGCTAACCAAGATTGTTGGACGCGCAGGCACAAAAACAGCCAGGGAAGTGATTGAAGCCTGGGAAACAGGCCCCTTGTCAGTTAACAGGAGGGCTGAATTATCACCAGCCTATCAAATATTTAGGAGCTGAGGGCTTGGCAGCACAAGGAAATGACAGCCAATCGCCAGCCATCAACACACCAATCAGCCAATAGAAAAACACCACGTAAACACGAATCACAGAACAGCCCAAAGCACATATTCCAGTAGAGAAATTCCCTGAAGATGGGCTCCAGCATGAGTCCGAAAGCTCGGAAGAATAAATCTGTGCTCCCGGTGACTGACTCAAATTTGATTTCGCACAATGGGTTTGCTTCATGACCGCCATGTTTGTTTAATGATTGCGGAGTTTGCTTAATGAATAGAATAGAATAGAATAGAATTTTTTATTGGCCAAGTGTGATTGGACACACAAGGAATTTGTCTTGGTGCATATGCTCCCAGTGTACATAAAAGAAAAAATAAGTTCGTCAAGAATCACAAGGTACAACACTTAATGATAGTCCGGGTACAAACAAGCAATCAAATCATAGTAGGAACCAGTCAATATAAATTGTAAGGCTACAAGCAACAAAGTTACAGTCATACAGTCATTTGTGGGAGGAGATGGGTGATGGGAATGATGAGAAGATTAATAGTAGTGCAGACTTAGTAAATAGTTTGACAGTGTTGAGGGAATTATTTGTTTAGCAGAGTGATGGCGTTCGGGAAAAAACTGTTCTTGTGTCTAGTTGTTCTGGTGTGCAGTGCTCTATAGCGTCATTTTGAGGGTAGGAGTTGAAACAGTTTGTGTCCAGGATGTGAGCCCTTCTTTTTGACTCGTGCAGTATACAGGTCCTCAATGGAAGGCAGGTTGGTAGCAATTGTTTTTTCTGCAGTTCTAATTATCCTCTGAAGTCTGTGTCTGTCACAAAAAAGGATAAAATCAGGCATGACTTAAGAACCATAATTCCAGCCAACCAATCACAGTCGTAAGTCAAGGACTAGCTCAGAGGTGGGTTCCTCCCGGTTCGGACTGGTTCGCCCGAACCGGTAGCGACCCGCTGGTGATGTCACAGTGACATCACGGATCCGGTTCGGTTGGTGCCAGTCCGTGGGTGCTGCCATCTTTTTTTGGGGGGAATTTTTTTCCGGGTTTTTTTTCTTCTGTGCATGCGTAGAAGCCGAGTTTCTGGCACTGTGCATGCGTCGCCATCTTGTTTTTGGCTTTTTTATTATTATTATTTTTTTCCGGATTTTTCGGCCACATGGCATGGGAGGAAGCGAACCAGCAGCAAGGTAAGTTAGAACCCACCCCTGGACTAGCTGTTCAGTGTTTCAATAGATAGAATGTTAATGGAATAGTTGAAACAGAAACGTGATTTCTGTGATACCAATCACATGACCTTGGCATGCAGTTCTTGCAGTTTCACATGTCACTGGAGCCTAAACAAATCATGAAGCTGTTGCTTTCTTGAGATACTCACATGATCCCAAGAGGACATGATCTGCCCAGACTGCCCTTGCCTTGTGGCCTTTTGATCCCACTTTGCAGCTTGTGGGTCAGATCTTTCAGCAGAACTGGAACATGCAGTTTTCAAAGTCATTCCAGGTTCATCTTTGACATTTTTTCTTTTTCATAAGATCTTTGACCTCTGATACTGTTGCCTGTGACATCTTTTAAAATTGCCCATCTAGGAGATGGGAACTTTCCATGCACTTCAGCCTCAAAAGTAAATTAAAGTTTGTTCTGTCTCTTTGTCTCTCTTTCCCTATACCTTCATATGTCCAGGGTTCAAATGCACAGAACCCCCATAGCCCAGAAGCAAGGTATAAAACAGGGAATCTCTCTCTTTTTTTTTTTTAAATCTAAAATAGACTTAATAGAATGGCAATTTTAAAAAAAAACCTACATATCCTACTTAGACTTTAATTTTTAAAATGTGTGTTTATCTCTTTAGAATTGTAAAATACTCTTATTTACAATATATAGAGAGATGGTCAGTGGTGATTCTTCTTCCTTGCATGACTTTATTATTTTCAAGGCATGTTGGTTCTGTCCTGTTTCTGCCTCAGTTGGAAATTAGCTGTTCTTAAAAATTCAAACAATCATATATGTACATGTGCATGCATATTTTCAGGTGCAAAATATATCTCTCTGCACTTTCCCCTCACATTTTCTGTGCCATTTCACTAGTCCACTCATGTTATACAGTTTTCTCTTAAGTAGGCATTTTATATAAATTTGTGGGAGTTGGAGATCTATGTTGCCACTACTGGAGACGTTCAGAAACCCAAGTCTAGTTTCATTTGCACTCCTACCTGAGTATAAGAATGGCAGATTCACCCAGCTCATACTAACATTGGTATATTTTTCTCCCCTTCCCTGTTTATTACATTTATTAGTTGTTAGAACAGTATTGTGTGATATCCAATTTATAGGAACGAACTTCTTAAAATAAAGTATATCAAGATAGGTTCAGTTTTCTTTGTTTATTTGCAGCTTTTATAAGGTTCCCCAGTCAAAAGACTCACGGTAGGTGAGATTAAAAACAAATAAAAATTAATCACATGGATACCACTATTGATCAATAAGGGCTAAAGGATCAGTGGATCGCAGTGACTTTTTGGTTATTTTTGAATACCATGGGAATGTTGTACTATACTGTTGATAATAAGTTAGAAGCAGGCACAGGGAATCACCATTTCTTGTCACAACTACTTTGACCAGCTGGGTTGGAGACTTTGTTTGTTGTTCTTCCTCATGGAGTCCAACAGTCCTATGAGGTACGGAAGGGAAGTACCATCACAGCTTGCTAATTCAATGAATGGCTGGGAGGACTTTCATCATTTTCTGAGCCCAACTGCCCTGGGAGAAGAAACAGGTGCGAGTATTCTAGAGCAGTGTTTCTCAACCTAGACAACTTGAAGATGTGTGGACTTCTAGAATTCCACAACTGGCATGGCCGACTGTGGAATTCTGGGAGTTGAAGTCGACACATCTTCAAGTCGCCAAGGTTGAGAAACACTGCTCTAGAGTAATGGTCTACCTCTGAAGGCCATTTCTGTCATAGCTGGCCATTACTGGCATAGGAAAACAATGCCTGACTTGGTGCAGGGAATGAAGTGAGATGCAACTCACAAAAGTGTATGCCTTTGCATAAAATGTGTTAATGAGAAAAAGTATGGCCAGACTCCTCTTGGTTTTTGGTACCGTGAATTAGCATGACTTTCCTCCAACAGTGTTTGAGCCCCATAGAAGATTGACTGCCATTACCTGCAAGTGATTTCAGAAGAAAGGAGAATGGGATGTGGATGGAAGGAGGGAAGTTTTCATCAAAGCTCTGTTATGTAGTGGATAGACATCCCAGAATGAATGTGGGCTGCTGAAACCAGCCAGAAGAGCTAACCAGTCCATAACATAGACTTCTATACTTTCATGGTCCCTATGGAGGTATAATTTGCCTTCAATATTTTCTTTGATTAGCTCAGAAAAAATCAGATAATAGGTTAATTCAATTTAATTCAAATTAAACCTGAAACCTTGTGTAAAATAAATATTTAGACCATAAATTTCAGTAGGGAAGAGCACAGTTTCATCTTATATGACATACCCCTTTGCTTAGACAAATTCTTTATTTTCCACTTGTTTCAGATTCCAGTCCTAACTATGGAAGTGGATACTCAGGGGAAACTGAGACCCTCACAACTTTCAGCTGGGATGACCAGAATGTGCGCAGGGTATTCATCAGGAAGGTAATGTCAAAGCAATTAAGACCAAACCAAACTCAACGCTTTAATCAGTAGCGAGGAAGAATGGTAGGTTGCAAGGGCTTAGTTCATTTTATGCAGGTCAGAAAGAAGCGCAAGATCAAGAACAGGTGTTAGAACAAAGACACAACATCAGATAGAATCAGAGGCTAAAGCAGATTCCAGAAAGAGTCCAGTCATGAAGAGGGGCTTCAGAAATAGTAATCAATGCCAAGGTCAATTGTCTACTAAATGAAATCACAATTGTTAAAATTACACTCAAACTTTAGCCCTCAGGCCATCTAAAATTCCTGCCTCTTAGTTTTAGATCTGGAGCATCAGTTTCCTCCAATTTCTGGGACTTGAAGGTATTCCAACTAATTTTGGCAAGCTCCTAGCCACATTAAGTTTTGAGCCTGGAATTGTGTCTTGAGTTAGACTCGGGAATGTTAGGCCTAGATTTAAGACTTTGTAGGCTCAGTGGCTGTCTGGGAGTTTCTGTCAGGCCCCAAGAACCAGGAACAACACAAGGAGTTATTTCTGAGTAGTTTCTTTATTGTTGTTAGCCTACAGACATAAATCTTGACAGACTAAACCAATTATAACTATAGATGTACTCTGCGAACTGTTAGTTGGGGAGTCCATCTTTGTCCTCTTTCTGCCTATCAGACATTCAAAGCTCCACTGTCTCTGGGAAAGAGCCCTTCCCTTCCGTGAATCTGGATTACATTCCATTATAGATTCACAGTGTATTCTCTACTGAGGACTCTTCACCATCACCCATGGATCTTGCTCTCATCAGCACATAAAACAGTTCCTTCACATGGTCACCTATCCACATGAACAACTCCTTTCCTCCAGTATTGATTATATGGCCCTTACGGAGATGGTCAGAACAAGATCATGTAAGGAGATTACAGTATAATATGTGAACTTCCCCCAAAAAGAATGGGTGGTAGAACTAGGTTGATAGGGTCTCGCTTGCTTTTTAATTATCAGGTCCTCAGAATAATTGCTGAGCATTAACCAGGCTGATATTTATTCTGTTTCTTTGATATTAGGTTTATAGCATCCTTTTACTTCAGCTCCTTGTTACAGTCAGCGTTGTGGCTATCTTCACTTTCTGGTAAGTCTCTGTCCTTGCAACCCTGCCTAGCAACAAACCTTTTGCCGCTGCTTTTCTTTTCTGGTCTGCTATTTTTTTTCCTATTGATGTTACTCCTCCCATATTCTCATACTCCTCATTTTACAAATGAGGAATTAAACATGCAGAATTTTCTGATGTTATGCCCCCAATCATACATCTATACTGCATGACTCAATCATGTTTTAGTTTAGTGCATATTTGAAGCATTAAGGAAGGCCACTTAGAAATATTCAGATCATAGCATCTCTTAAGGGAGGTATTTTTAATCAAGCACTAAAATCCAAATTTGTCTTGATACTTTCATAAATCAAACATAGTGAGCGTTCTATTTTGTTGTCTATGTTAGCCTTAACCAGCTTCAATCAATATCTGTTGTTCCTAGCACAGCAGAAAGGCAGGCAGGCAGGCAGGCAAGCAGAGTGGTACTTTATCATTTATAAAAGCATTCTTAGGTCAGTATTAAAATTCCTTAATCAAGGGTTTTAGTGCTCCATATTTTGCTCTCATTCTTCTAATCTCTTGCGTTTTTCATTGCAGTAAACCAGTTCAAGTATATATCCAAGCAAATCCAGCCTGGTATTGGGCTTCCTAGTAAGTACAGATTTGATCTCAGAGATTATTTGTATGTCAGCCATCAAAGTTAACATAACACCTTATAGGATGAGAAAACAAACATTATTTGCAAAATTAGCCTGTAGCTTCATTTCGTTTTTCCCCCAAGGATAAGGTAATGTGGAATGGCTTAGCCAACCAGGATCAAAGTGTAAAAATGGTGGTAGCCAATTATATTTATTTATTGTTCAGTTTGTTTGAGGGGGGTTCAGTCTGGTCACCATATCTATACAGGTAGTCCTCAACATACAACCACAATTGAGTGCAAAGTTTATGTTGCTAAGTGAGAAGTTTGTTAAGTGAGTTTTGTCCCATTTTACGACTTTTCTTGCCTCAGTTGTTAAGTGAATCACTGCAGTTGTTAAATTAAGTCACATCGTTGTTAAGTGAATCTGGCTTCCTCACGGACTTGGCTTGTCAGGAGGTCACTGCAACCGTCGTAACTATGAATCAGTTGTCAAGCATCCGAATGTAAATCACGTGACCCTACGGATGCTACAACGGTCCTAAGTGTGAAAAATGATGAGTCTTTTTTTTTCCAGCGCCTTTGTAACTTTGAATGGTCATTTAATGAACTGTTATACCTGTGTAAGTCTCTTGCCTTGAGCAGTGGGATGGACTAGATTCTCAGTTGATACGTTAGTGACCCGGTTGTTAAGTGAATCTGGCTTCCCCATTGACTTTGCTTGACAGAAGGTCGCAAAGGGGGATCACATGGCCTTGGGACACAGCAACGGTCATAAATATGAATCAGTTGCCAAGCATCTGAATCTTGATCACATGATCGTAGGGATGCTTCAAAGGTCGTAACTGTGAAAAACGGTCATAGGTCACTTTTTCATTGCCATTGTAACTCGGTCATTAAGCAAACTTCTGTAAGTCGAGAACTATCAGTATTTTTTTATTTTACTCACAGTCATCCATACTCAGTGCTTAAAATAGGGGAGGGAGAAGGAGAAAAGGACATAGGGCACATCTCCCCACTGCTTTTGCTATTCCTTGTTTTGCTGCAGATTCTTTTTTAACACAACAAGGCGAAAGGACTAAAAGGACTAAAAATCATAATTTCAGAGGATAAATCTTGCGTTGTTCAATATGCCCCCACACATCTTTCTTCTGTGCATACTTTGGCCACTCTTTCTAGGATTCTCTAGGGAAAGGAAGAGGATCCTGGCCCATTGTTGTGACCCAGCGCGGCAAACCCCCAGAAAGCGACACACACACACTGTTATTTAAACAAAAAGGCTTTAATACCAATAACTGCTTAATATTAAAGTGAATACTAATTCTTTGCCAAAGTGTTTGTTTTCAAGCACAGAACACTTTGGCCGGGATTCCAAATATGAAAGACACAAGCAGGTCATTAAGTCCATCAAATACAATTACTTGCTGGAGTTGGCCAAGAACCCGGACTGGATTCAATCCAACTGATAGGAACGAAGTTCAAACAGCAGCCAAGATGAATACAAACAAATTGTCTCCAGCAAGAGTGTGTGGTGTGATCCAACCTTATATAGTCCTAGGGCGTGGCCCCTCTGCCTGCAAATTTACTTTCGAGGAGACCTCCTTCTACACCGCCACTCTTGCCTGCTAGCTGCCCTGCGTGCTCTGGCATCAATCAGAGGCCCCTCCTCTTCACTGGAGTCACTGAACTCCTGCTGGGGAGGTGCAGAAGGCCCTGATTGCGCATCGTCCTCTGGCCCTGCTTCCTCTTCGGTCTCGGACTCCGGTGCCGGTGCTACAGACCGCTCTTGCCACCCTATGAACTGTTCCTGTTCGTCCGGATCCATGAGCAGCTGCACGGGACGGGGGCAAGCCACAACACCCATCTGCATACCTGCATTAGGGGCCTAGGAAATCTCAGCGCTGCACCTGTCCAATTTGCAGGGCTTTTTTCAGAAGCTGGAGAAGAGGCCGAGCAAATCAATAACTAAAAACGAACAATGGGGCACAATTTCGGCCCAAATTCATGGGCATATTTAAGCCATAACAAGAGCATGTTAAGAAAGGATAATGTATTTAAGCAAAGTGGGTACCTACACTCTTTAGGGCGATTATTAAATGTTTCAACTATTCATGAAAGTTGGGAAATCTGGGCCCTCAGAAGTGCAACTGCTACCATTTCCAATCTATGTGAAAGAGGGATGCTGGGAATTGTAGTTCAGCAACATCTTCACTGCTCACGTGGCCTTTCCTCAGATAAGAAAGGGACTTGAAGAAGAACTTGTACAGACAGCAAGTAAAGCTTTCATCAGACCAGCTCATATGGAAGAACCAGTTCTTGAGAAGTTTTTCTTCCTAGTTTGGAGGTCAAAACCCTCATATTGGTCTGCATAAACTGGTCTTGCAGATCCATCTTCACAGACAAGTGTTTCTCCACTCTAATTGCAAATTTAGATGCAAATGGATGATAGCTATGTAAGAAAAATGCAAACTCGGAGAGATTATAGGAAGGCATCAGCTTTGCAGTATGGAAGAATCTTAAAAGGAAAGATCTCAGATCAGTCATAAATGAGCATACTGCAAAAAGAAAAGTGGGAGAGAAGAATTGAATGGCTTATTCTGGAAGACGACATGTTTTGTTTTGCTGCAAGTCTCCACCATTTAATGTCAGTTCAGATATTTTGGCTTTCAGTGGAATCAGTCCCTGTGATGACCCAGGAATTCCAGAATCTCATGGACAAGGCATTTCACCCGTATACCCTGATCGAAACTAGGCTCTGTGTGCAAACTTAGAATGCCAATAATTTTGGGGTGGTGGGCTCTTTGCCAGCTTTGAAACTCTGGCAGGTACCTAGAATGGCTACAGTTCAGCCGCAGCCACACAGTCATTTGGCATATTCAATTGCCGGTCATCAAGGGGAAATCAAAGTTAGGGAAATGAAATGATCAGTATGAGTGAGAGGCATGTAAAATGATAGAGAAAGTCCATTCCAGCAGGAAAAAGCTATGCAAGCCATGAATCCATTATCAAGGTCCAATAGTAGCAATAGAAGATGGAGAATTTCTTTTACTATGAATAGTGGCCTTGAAGAGAGAATTTAGGCAGGTAAGCATCTTTAGGTAAAGGTAAAGGTTCCCCTCGCACATATGTGCTAGTCGTTCCCGACTGTAGGGGACGCTGCTCATCTCCGTTTCAAAGCCGAAGAGCCAGCGCTGTCCGAAGACCTCTCCGTGGTCATGTGGCCGGCATGACTAAACGCGGAAGGCGCACAGAACGCTGTTACCTTCCCACCAAAGGTGGTCCCTATTTTTCTACTTGCATTTTTACATGCTTTCAAACTGCTAGGTTGGCAGAAACTGGGACAAGTAACGGGAGCTCACTCCGTTACGCGGCGCTAGGGATTCGAACCGCCGAACTGCCGACCTTTCTGATTGACAAGCTCAGGATCTTAGCCACTGAGCCACCGCGTCCCTTCCCTTTATATATAAAGCATCTTTATTTATACACAAAAAGACTTATTTATTTGGTTTTTTAAAATCCTGCCTTTATTACTTCATTACAAGATGGCAAACATACCTAATACTCCTCCCTCCTACTATTTTCTCCATAACAACCCTTGGACAGCCATTTGTCTGGACAGCTACATGTCTCAAATTGTATAGGGTCTCCTGCTTGAGCAGGGGGTTGGACTAGAAGACCTCCAAGGTCCCTTCCAGCTCTATTCTCTGATTGAAACCCTGTGAGGTGGGATAGGCAGAGAGAGAGAGAGAGAGAGAGAGAGAGAGAAAGAGAGAGAGAGAGAGAGAGAGAGAGAGAGAGA
>QLTV01003097.1:1955491-1984044 GCA_003457575.1 Thermophis baileyi
AGGTTACTGCAAAATCCCCATTTCCTCCCGATCAGCTGGGACTCGGGAGGCAGAGAATAGATGGGGGCGGGGCCAGTCAGAGGTGGTATTTACCGGTTCTCCGAATTACTCCAAATTTTCGCTGCCGGTTCTCCAGAACTGGTCAGAACCAGCTGAAACCCACCTCTGTTCCAGTCCCTGCAATTTTCTTGGCAAGGATTTTGAGAAATGGTTCGCCATTGCCCGCTTCCTAGGGTTGAGAGAGAGGGACTGGCCCAACGTCACCAGGCTGATTTTGTACCTAAGGCAGGACCAAAACTCATGGTTTCCGGTCTCTAGCCTGATGGTTTAGCCATTGCACCAAACTGGCTCTCTATATAGAAATATAGATATTTGCACATTCAAGTCTGACAATCTTTTGTTAGCAGACTGTCTACGGATCATGGAAATTGTAATCTAACACTTCTGGAGGACAGCTGAGTACAGGAAGCTTATATAAAAGTACAGTATCCTCTAGAGCTGAACAAATCATTTGAAAGGGGTATTTTGGAATACCCAGGCACACATATAGTACAAAGCTCTTCTTTTCAACTCATGCAAGCAGCCATGTCTTTTGTCTGCCTTGTGCAGCTGCTCTGGAAGCCGATCCTGGCTGTTTGTGTTCTGTTGAATGTAGAGCCACACAGCACTTTCTCGCGGCTGTGTGGTCACATGTGTGGGAGATACCGGGAACAGCTTCCCAAAGCATGGCTTTTCAAGTTGCTAAATTGTTCCAACACCTACATTTGAAAAATCTGCTTTGGCAGGTTCCAAAGCATCTCTTTCCAAAGAATTGTGCTGCCCTAATATCCACGTATTGTGGAACAATGCTGATCAAAACTGCAGAACTGGCTTGGGGTGCATAAACTGGATGAGAAGGAGCATTGTTATTTTCTCCTCTACTATCACACAAGGATCAGACTTTGCACAGCATACATTTTCAGACCTGTTCTTCAAATATCTATCTTAGTTACTACAGAAAAAGTACCATAATGTTCACAGCAGTAGAGGACAGCATTGTAATAAAAGGCAACATATGGATCAGTGGTGAAATCCAATTTTTTTTACTACCGGTTCTGTGGGCGTGGCTTGGTGGGCGTGGTGTGGCTTGGTGGGCGTGGCAGGGGAAGGATACTGCAAAATCCCCATTCCCACCCTACTTCAGGGGAAGGATACTACAAAATCCCCATTCCCTCCCCACTCCTGGGGGAAGGATATTGCAAAATCTCCATTCCCACCCCACTCTGGGGCCAGCCAGAGGTGGTATTTGCTGGTTCTCCGAATTACTCAAAATTTCCACTACCGGTTCTCCAGAACCTCTCAGAACCTGCTGGATTTCACCCCTGATATGGATGTTGGGAACGGCTTGTATAATTTGAGACACAGAAAGATACTGCTTCCTTCCTCCTTCCTCGAATTTGGTATCAGGACTGCAACTGGGCTAGGTGAACAAAACATCTGATTTGGTAGAAGGCCATTGTTGGATAAGAGGCTGAAAGCATCTGTTTACTTAATTTTATGAGAGAAAGCACAGAGAAGTATTTAAGGGCACTCTTAGGGAGGGGAACTTCTTGATTGGTGACACTTACTTTTATGGGCCTTCTCCCTTTTTCGCATCTACATAGTTTCAACTTGGAATCACAGTAGGTTGTGGTAAAAATGTTATAATTTATTCTTGCCTTTTAGTGTAGAAGAAATCATTCATCATTCAAGCCATTGTCTATCCACTGCAGGATGAATGCCTCTTCCACATGTTTCCAACCAATACGGTCCTGAGAGAGGGCCGTTTTTGAGATTGGGTTGGCCTGTGGAAGAAATGGACCATAGTCTGCCATGCTGGTCCAATGCAGGTTGGCAGATATGATTGCTGTTAGTCTGGGGTATCCGTCACGGCCTGTTTGCCTTGGGAGACCCTTCTGGACATATACATCTCCAACGACAGTCCACTATTTCATTTACCCACACAAGCCCTTTTGCCTCGTCAAGGCCCCGTTCATAGAAGGAATTATTATGTCTAGTATCTATATAGTGGTTTTTTCCTCAGAATTTGTTAACCAATGATCATCTAAGATAGAAAAAAAGAAAAGATTCAGAGCAACAGCAGGCAGGATGCCCTCTCCTCCCCTTGGTTCATTCTCTTTTTCTCTCTTTCTCTTTTCTCCTCCTAGTGCCGTTTTCTTTATCACCTATTTGATCCTTGCCTGCTGCTCTGGACCAAGGTAAAATTACACAAGGGGTTTGGACTATTTGTGGTGGGTTAATTCTGTTTGGGGAAGAGACCATGCGATGGTGGAAGTGTGGATATTTTAACATCACTTGAGCTAGTCTTGTTGGCCAGTCTAAAGAACCAAATATGGCCACCAAATTTTTATGGATTTGCTTCCTTCTGGGAATTAGAATGTATTGTTATTGGGCTGATTAAAAATGCAACAAATAGTGTTTGCTTACAGGTGAACATGTTGAGTATAACAGGAAGAACAAGAATATAGACAAATGAGTCCTGAGATTTTATTTGTTTATTTATTAAATGTTTATGCCACCCATCTCCCCTAGAAGGTGATGGGCATCAGTTTTAAAAAAAGATGTAATTTTTTCTTTGCAATAAGCTCTCCTTGGCCTGTTAACCATAAACTCAGTCATCTGCCCTTGTGGGGGCGGGAGGGGGCTGAATCAAAAACATTCCATTGGTTTATCCCAAATCCTCAGAGTAGCATTGTATGCATTGAATGCATCCAATGCATAGTTAGCCACCAGCCATCAATGCTCTTTTCGAAATGCACCTTGTATCCATTCATGTTCAGTGAAGAAACACTCTCATCTTTTTAATTATTAAAACATTTAACTAAGTCATTACCTTTTTCATCTGCAAGTCTAGGATAAAATTCTCAGTTCTGCATGGTTCATATTCAGACCTTTGTTCTAATATATACACAGAAATACTCTGCGAGAGGGAAAAGGGGATGAAAAAGGAAAAGTTTTGGAAAGAAAGAAAGAAAGAAAGAAAGAAAGAAAGAAAGAAAGAAAGAAAGAAAGAAAGAAAGAAAGAAAGAAAGAAAGAAAGAAAGAAAGAAAGAAAGCAAAACACATAATGAATGTGACTAGCTCAGATTCTATCTTTCAGTTGCATCAAAAGACATTTCCTATATTTCAATGCTATCTCTTGGCATTTTATGGTTGGGGGAAGTTGTCTACTGTATATGTCTACTGTTTATTATATACTATGTGTTATACATTGGCTTAGAAAGGAAAGGAAAAGTTCTCATTCACCTGATTACTTTGCTTGAAAGGACTGATGCATCTCAATGCTGTAATATCTTGGCTAATATTTGATCCAAATTAGGCTGGCTAGCTATTCAATCAGTTCTAGCTGCCTCTTTAATAGCTACCCAGCTCCATCCACAGCTATTAGGAGGTGAGAGTTAATTTTCATGCCATAAAAATGTTTCACTCAGTAACTCCTGTACTTTTAGGCTTAGCCATCATTCAAATGAAGCCGGTGCCTTGATATCAGTCCCTTTTGTGTAACCAGGATTCTTGCAAAATTGTACATGCTGTGGCCTGATTGCTTTAATTGCTTTCTTGTTCTTTAATGATCTTATTATGCAAGTTAATGATGTACAACTTTCTTTTCACGATGATGCACTTTGGATAACCTGGTTCACTTTGGCTCCCTTTCATTTAATTCACAGGAGGTATTTCCCATGGAACCTGATCCTCTTCAGCATCTTTGTAAGTAGCCTAGTCGTCAGTGCTGGGACAGTTGCTCGGCCCTAGGGGACTTTTACAGCACACTTCCTACCTTAATCTGTAAATTCAAAAGGCGAAAGGTTTATCACCCATCTATTTCCAAGCACAAGTAATTATGGCGTGCACTACCGGTGGCACCCATTCAGTAGATCAATAAGGAATAGATTGTCAACTCCTGAAGATTCCAGCTTCTCATTGGTGCAGTAAATAAACCAAGCACATCAAACAATTAACAAGAATAGTAGGAGTTTCAGCCTATGAACCTGGCCTGCATGTAACTGTTCAGTCTGAGTTGTCTGTGCAATACCTTCATTAATTTGCACAATTATCTAGTTAACCACAACTCATGCCTCACATGTCCAGGTTCAGCATGATTGCTTCTTAGAAGGACCTCTTCTTTGCCTAAAACCTCACTTATTCTCTTCCTTATTTTTCTACCACGAGATAAACCATAAAATGGTTGGATGGTTATGGAATATGGTAGACTATAGAATGTGGTCTTTCAGCTCAGTTGTCTTGAATAGGCTCATAGAATGATATCCATAAACAGCTTTGCATCCTTTCTCCTTCTTAGCCTCCAGCTTTTGCTTCTGCAGTAACTAAAGATTTTTTATTTTTATAGACTCTGTCCATGGCTTACCTGACCGGAATGCTCTCCAGGTAAATGTCCATACTAGGTACCTGAATAACATGCTGGGTATTTATGTGTGTGTGCGTGATTATATTTTTCCCTGGCATTCTGCATTTTTCTGCAATCATTATTTCTGAAAATCAAGCCCTAATATATAATTTGATTTTAATTTCTAAGACCATTATTCTTCAGTTCCCCAATCGTAGCCCAATTCTGTAGTCAATAATCAGTTGCCTATAATTAGCCAACTTTTCCCAACAGGATTGAGCATCATTTATATTGCATCTCCAACTTTAGGGAAAGTGATATTTACTTAACCTAGCTGGCATGTAGTACTGTTGAGGCACGACATTATGATACAATATTCTGTTTTCAGAACTAAAGCCCACCCTCTTCCTCTATTTATCCCAATGCTTTTTCCTGAGTTAGACTCAGCATCCAATGAACTGCAGTTGTTTGGCAGGAAAACAATCTATTAAAATAAGTCAATGGGACAGTCAAGCTCAATTTTCTGCTAACATGGACTCACTTTCTGGTTTGCACAGAAGCTAGCAAGATAGGAATAATAATAAAATCCCAAATACTTATTTATTAAATTCTTGACAAAAGTCCTCATAGTTTGATACTGGTTAGCCAAAGCTTTAAGATTAAGAGTATTTCTCCTTAACTAAAAGGAAAGGGAAAATACTACAGTGGTTATTTTTGGTTTTTGTTCCCTTAATTTTTCTTAGTATTTGAAATCACACAAAACTGTTTTATAACTTGAAATTAATTTAATCTTATTTATATAACTGGCAATGAATAATGACTGAAATCTTACAAGATTACGAAACCTCATACTATTTTGATGGAATATTTTCATTTTAAGGTACGATCTTGAGAACATTTAACCATCTTGAAAACCAGTGGTTTTTAATGGAATAGAGTACTTATGCATTGCCTAAGATCACCCAACCGAGTCCTCAAAATGTGGTTCTTAACTTACAAATTTATTTTCTATCCTTTTTTCTATAATAATGAAAAGCATATTTTTCTGAGAGCTCTGTCTTGTCTGTTTGATAATGTACCTGTGCAGATGGGCAAAATAAAATAGCCAATGAACAAAACATCTACACTGCTGTGTATATATATATATACACACTTCTGTGTATATTCTGCACTATAGTACAATGTTTATAGCTTCACAATGCCTGTCGGGAAAGGTTTTAATGAATGGAGAAGTGTTAGCAGAAGGACTGTTCCAAAATTTTACTCCTCTGCAATGTCATTGTCTCGGGGAACCAAGATCAGGCTGATAGCATGCAATTGCTGTACAGTAGCTCTAATTCTGCCCAGAAATGAATAGATTGAAGTGGGGAGAGGGGGAAGATGCCAGAAAGAATCTTCTTTTTCAGTCTGTCTCTGGTTTGGGTTTTGTATAATCCTCCCTTTTTTCTGCTGTAACAATCCAATGTAGGGTAACATGATGGATTTCCATTGTTCTGTATTTATCAAAGGCCAACCAGTGGCATGGGGAGAGCAAATGTGAGGAGCAGATAAACAAAGCTGTCACTCAAGCAACCCAGATAACTGAACAGGGCAATAACCACTATGCTTCCCCTACCCATTCAGCAAGCTTTTGCAAAAGAATACAAAAGTAAATTGGGAGACTCAAAATACTGAGCATATTTTTCTAGGAGCAAGTTCTATTAAAGTCTAGGGCTAAGAACTTTGGATATAATATACTGATGGAACAGTGGGAAAATATGTTTTAAATTAAATTTTAAATATGTTATAAAATTGGAATTTACATTATTACAACTTAAAAGAGATTTGTTACAAAATGATACACTCTTGGTACATATATGACTGCAGAAAAATTGTCTTAGAATGTTCAAAGGTGCTGATAGAAGACAATATTTGTAGGTTAGGGTTAAACTGTTGAGTCTTTGGTGCTCTCTGAGCTTGGTGGTTTTCTTGCGGATGTTTCATTAGCAATAGGTAACTTCTTCATGATGTTAATTAGTTTGGTAATGAAATCTCCACAAGAAAACCACCAAGCTCAGAGAGCATCAAGGACCCTACTGTATAACAGTACTTCATATTTATTATGTGAACAACATGATAGGTCATTTTATCATGCCTCGTGGACTTGAAAAAAAAAAGCCAGAAAGTTCTGCATTTAAATACATATAATAATACAAAGGATGTTCAGGATCAACATTCAACTGAAACCAGAACTTTTCTTGCTGGGATTAATTGGTGGTCAATTAGAAAAAAGTCCCACAGATGGTTTTCTATGACCCTGAAGATGGAAATTGGCCATTTGATTAACAAATGGATCCATAGACAAATTTATCAATTTTAAGCGGACTATCTTAAGGTGTGTCTGATGTTGACTGCTTGACTCTTCTCAACGATGTCATGTCATTACTCCTTTTGCAGCTACTACAACACCACGTCCGTCCTCCTCTGCCTGGGGATTACAGCTTTGGTTTGCCTTTCCGTCACCATATTTAGCTTCCAGACCAAGGTGCATAAATGCATTTATACCATAGTCCCCTGGTTTTACCTCCTATGTAAGCAGAGAAGTTTTTTCTTTGTTAAAAGTTATCAGGCAAACATTTTGTGATCAAGTTATTTGCAGTCTTAGGAAAAGGAGGATTTTACTCTAGAGCCGTGTTTCTCAACCTTAACAACTTTAAGATGTGTTGAAGATTCTGGGAGTTGAAATCCACCCATTTTAAAGTTGCTGAGGTTTAGAAACACTGCTTTAGAACTTACATCATTGAGCAAACTTACACTGCTTCTCCTGTCATGCAGTTAATGGGTGCCTTGAAAAGCAACTTTTCCACGGAGTTAGACTTGCCCCTCTCCCCTCCCCCATCCAAATTTGAGAATTGGTTCAAGAATTGCCAGCCAGGAAGTTATGTAATGATTTTTCTCCCACTGGGAATGAAGTTATTTGTCAACTTTTTAGATGGAGGAAAAAAAATGCTATTTAAGATCTCTTCAAACAGTATGACAAGTTTAACACACACACACACACACCCCGCTCTATATCATCACTCATTCAGAAGGACTTTATCAGGCAGGAATAGCAAGAAAATAAAAATACAGTAGAATAATTTGAAAGAGTCTTTTGCCCTTTCCACATTGCAAGTGAAACATTTTCTATTGTGTGGAAGGGCTGAGTTCATGCTGTGTTGACAGCTACTCTTGATCTGATCTGATCTGATCTGATCAGCTGTGTTGGAGTTTATAGATAACATAAAAGGGAATATACAATATATAATATACATTAAGTTCAGAGAAAATGTAGTAAAGGCTATAAAAAGTGGCGGTATGTTCCATATGGGTGCTAAATGAAGTAGCAAATATTTGGGAAATTTTTAATTCATTTATGGGAGCCCCCTCAATCTTGTGACTTGAAGATTCATTGGATATCAACTTCATTGGTGCTCTAAGGTGGCAGATTCAATGTACCTGGTAAATATTAACTTGGGAAAGGCAGATGTGGGCATTATGTAGGCCAGGGATCCCCAACTCCCCGGTCCGTGACATGCCAGAAACCAGACCGCACAAACAAGCGAAGCCACATCCCCTCCGGTCTGTGGAAAAACCACTCTCCATGGAACTGGTCCCTGGTACCCGAAAGGTTGGGGGCCACTGACTTAGGTTATCCAGGAGCTAAGGGACTTTCAAGTTAATCCATGCATCTTACACTAATGTCCTTTTGTTTTCTCCCACAGTATGACTTTACATCTTGCCAGGGGGTGCTCTTTGTGATGCTGATGGTGCTGCTGTTTAGTGGGATCATACTGGCTATTACGCTTCCTTTCCATTATGTAAGTTTCCTATTTTTGCCAAGCAAATCCATATATGCATCCTACCAAGTGTTATTTTGCCACGTCTAGTAGCAGAGGAGATGTGGAACTATCTTTCTATGCTCAGTTATGCAATTTAGTTAGAAGCAAAAAAACAACAACACTACTCGACTTACAACAGTTCGCTTAGTGACCGTTCAAAGTTACAACGGCACTGAAAAAAGGGACTTGTGATCATTTTTCACACTTATGACCGTTGCAGCATCCCCATGGTCACTTGAATAAAACTCAGATGCTTGGCAATTGACTCATATTTATGACGGTTGTAGTGTCCCGGGGGGCATGTGATCGCCTTTTGCGACCTTCTGACAAGCAAATTCAGTGGGAAACCAGATTCACTTAACGACAGTGTTACTAATGTTAACAACTGCAGTGATTCACTTAACAAATGTGCTAAGAAAAGTAATAAAATGGGGCCAAACTCACTTAACAAATTTCTCACTTAACAACATACATGTTGGCCTCAGTTGTGGTCATAAGTTGAGGACTACCTGTATCTTAATTCCGCCCCCCCCCCTGTACATTAGTTTTCCATATCTGTATTACCTTCACTAATCAGACTACAGAAAGATCCTTTGAAAGGAAACATGGTTCAAGAATGTGAACCTCACTAGATATTTGGAAGGGAAATCATTTCCTTTCTCCTTTTTCACTAGACTCTTTAGGTTTGATTTATTTTTCTCCTCTATTTTTTTTAAAATGTTTGCTTTTATCACAACTGCTGCTGGCATAGCTAGTGTAAGGCAGAAGGCTTGGGACAGATTGTCAGCCAAAAGGAGAAGTGTCAGTTATCATATGGAGGTGGTAAACAATTTTGGAATATCTTGTTTAAGAGAGGAAAGTAAAGATGAGTTAAAACAAAACAAAACCCTATCGGGCATCTTCTGCTGATCTTTTGTTCTACTGTTTGTAGAATCTGTTCTGGGGCCTGCTAATTGCCTGGTATCTAATTGGCAAGTTCTCACCCTCTTTTCTATATATTCTCACTCAGTAACAGAATAATAGAACAACAGAGTTGGAAGGGACCTTGGAGGTCTTCTAGTCCAACCCCCTGCTCAAGGAAACAGGAAACCCAATACCATTTCAGACAAATGGTTGTCCAATCTCCAGTGTTGGAGCCCCCGCCGCTTCGGGAGGCAAGCCGTTCCACTGATTAAATGTTCTAACTGTAATTTCCTCCCAAGCCTTATCTCAGTTTGTTTTGCCATAACAATTACCTGTGTTTCAGGCCTTGTTATCACTTTGGCAAGCAGCAGTTTTTTGTCACTGGGTTGCATTTAGTTTTGAGTTGCTCATGGGACAAATATTTATTGTGAGAGGGAAAGAAATGGGTAGAATGGAGGCAGGTTAGCATCTCTCCAACAACAGAGTTTTCATTCTACCATTTGTTATCACAGGAGCCTTCTAGATATTGAGAAATATTGATGGAAAAAAAGGGGGTGGTGGTAAGCTTACCTTGTGTTGGCCTACGTGGTGAGGTCCCTTTGATAGGCGTACTTTGTTTGCTTGTTTTTTGGCTGGGCTGGGCTTCCCATTAGCTTTGTTGGCTGGGATCATTTGTCATCGCTAATTGTTTCCCACTGGAAACCATTTTGAACTTCCATTCACATTCTTCTGTTGTTATCATTCTGCAGTAGCAGAAGACGTCATTTGCGGTGGGCGTATTTTCTAATATCCACTATTATCAGTTCAGCAGTTCAAATCTCGCCAGGCTCAAAGTTGACTCAGCCTTCCATCCTTCTGAGGTTGGTAAAATGAGGACCCAGATTGTTGGGGGCAATATGCTGACTCTGTGAACCGCTTAGAGAGGGCTGTAAAGCACTGTAAAGCGGTATATAAGTCTAAGTGCTATTGCTATTATCTTAAATAAAAAACAAACAAACCCACCCATAGGCTTCTGATAGGGTATGGGAGAAAAGAGTTACACTATTTTATTGCTGGGATTTTCGAGTTCTGGGAGAAACAATTTCTTCTTCTTCTCCCCATAGATGTCCATTAAAAAAAAAAAAATACTGATGGATTGGAAATAGCATTTACCAACTCCTTTCACCATATCCAAGCCACAGAGTGTGACCGGCTTTCCTTTTCATTTTTTAGAATTAAAACAGAGAAGTATGGAGAAGTGCCGCCCCTCAGAGGAAGCAGCCGACAAGTTGGGGGTTAGCAATAGTTTTTAGCCTGGTGGTCCTCAGAGTATCTGGTGCCTCTGATCTTGGACTTCTGTATGTCTTAATTTGCCTAAAGTCTAAAACTCTGATACGTAAGGCTACTAAGAAAACAAAAATTGGCTAGACAAAAATGCATTGTTTTCTTTTCCTGGAATGTTGAAGATGGCGAAAATGATTGTTTACAAAATTGTGTATGTAAAGAGTTTCATTTCAATATTCCATCTTCTCTAAATGGCTTTCAGCACATTCTTGTTTTCTCGTTGTTTTTCCTGATCACAACTGTAACTTTGGGCCAGTCTGCAGATTAGAGCAGATCATGACGTGAAGTTAGTTCCAATCGATCACAAGATGATGAATGGTATATGCTTGAATGCATTCAAGAATGGAGGTTGAGAAACAGACAGGATACAGTGAACTAGTTTGACCCAGAGAAAGGTGTCCTCTTCCTTAATGTGATTTCTACTTGAAGAAAAGGTAGCAAGTCCCATTTTTATTTGGTCTTTGACCTTAAATAAATCTTGCTAGAAAGATTCTTTATATAAAGGAGCTTCGCTCATGTGACCCCCCATTTACAATTGTTGCCTAACAAGCTAATAAAAGCTTTACCGTGTGATCTATGCAGATACTTTTTACTATCCCTATAGAAAACAACGAAAGGTTTCCACAATACACACACACAAAGCATCAACCCGCCTCCCCCCCCCACTTATTTGAACATGGTAATTCTAAAAAGCGATAACTATTCAAAATCTGATTGAGGGGAATGTAAGCTTCCGTCGTCTACACGAGGCCCGATAATGTACAAATGAGATGTTATCAGCTATATAAAAATGTATAACATTCCGGTCATACATTCATCTTAAATATTAACAGAAGCAAAAATGGGAAAAATAATACTGCTTGCATGTCTGAATTATTCAGGCCCAAAGTAAATTTAATGGTGCTTTTTAATTAGTCTCACTATATGAAAACAATGAAGCTCCTTAATTACACATACCTACTCACAGAAAGCTACACAATGATAGAAATAGTAGAGAGTAGATACTGAAAGATGTAGCCTTAATTTGTCCCATTAGCTTGAATGAGAAGGCCACCAGTAGGATTCTGCAGATACACAAGTCCATAAGGAGGTCCCAACTTCCTCCAAGAGGCAGAATAACTGAATGATTAGAAAGATAATGGTCCCATCAAGGCCTCAACCCTGTTAAATGCAGAATATCCAGTGCAGGAGGAACTACAGCATCCCTAACCCTGTTTGCTGTGCTGGTGAAGGAGAACTTTGCAACCATTTCAAGAAGAAACCTCCAGGGCCACAAATGAACGACTCCTACCTTTGGGAGCACTTTAGGGGGTGGTTAGAATCTGCTTCCCTATGTTTTTCACCCTCAAGGCTACCTATCATTGTGCTCACTTGGTTCTTTTCCTTCTTCCAGAAACATTTCTATTTTGGATAATGCACTGGAGACAAATTCCTTGTGTGTGTGTGTGTCCAATCACACGTGGCCAATAAAGAATTCTTCTTCTTCTTCATTATTTGGGAATTGACTAAACCTTCCTTCTTTCAGCAGTCATTTGGATGTTTCTGTCTTCACATAGGTTATATTAAATTCTGTCTTATTAGGTTGACCCCAAAGCTCTGTCTCTTCCTCTGTAGGTGCCATGGCTCCAGGCCATTTATGCTGTTCTGGGTGCAGTTGTATTTACAATGGTAAGTCAGCATTGCTTGTGTTGCCTAGGTTCAAGCAGAGTCCTGTCAATGGATATGGGTCGTAATTTTACAAAGGGAGGGGCAGCAAAGGGTGAAAGTGGGCTTGGTGATAATGCAAAGTGGTTGGAGTTACATCATGGACATGGACAAGGAGGTTCTGTTTTGGGTGACTTGTCAAGTAGATTTTTAAAAAACATCGTGAAGCCTATTTTAATGTACATGTACACCCCTTCAAAGTGATGGGAAATTAATCTGGTGATGCTGTCAGAGAGGCTCTGACAGCTTGAAATACGTGGCTCAGGGGCATTTTATATCCCTAGGGCCAGGGGTGGGTTCTAACTTACCTCACTGCCGGTTCGCTTCCTCCCGCGCCACATGGCCGCGCACGCGCAAAGCATGCACAGTGCAAAAAAATTCAAAAAAATTCCCCCCAAAAAGCCAAAAACAAGATGGCGATGCATGCGCAGTGCCGGAAACTCGGCTTCTGCGCATGCGCAGAAGAAAAAAAAATAAAAAAAATTCAAAAAAATAAAAAAAAATAAAAAATAAATTTAAAAAAAAAGATGGCGGCGGCCACAGACCAGCACCGACTGAACCGGATCCGTGATGTCATCATGATGTCACCAGCGGATCCGTGATGTCATCATGACATCGCTACTGGTTTGGGTGAACTGGTCCGAACCGGGAGGAACCCACCTCTGCCTAGGGCTGAAGATTTATGGAGATTCTCAGTCATCCAGGTCATGATTGTCCCAAAGGTGCTTTTTCAAAAGGCAACTGGACTTTCTTTGTTTTTTCCTTGAAGACATTTCACTTCTCATCCAAGAAGCTTCTTCAGTTCTTCAGTCCTTTAAGTCAGCAACTTAAAGAAAGAAAGTCCAGTTTGAAAAAGCACCTTTGGGACTTAAGGCTGAAGTCTGTCCGTATTTGGGTTAAAGTAGTGAGATCTGCATGTCCCTTTTATGAGATTACAATAATCTTATAGAAATTAGGTAAAATATTTTCATCATTCCTCAACTGCCTTCAAACGGAAGATCAAGTCCTTGGACAATGCCGTTCTTCAGTTTAAGAATCTAAAGCAGAGTAAAGCATCCCAAAACATGCAGGCCAAGGAAAGCTAAAACAATATAGGTTACAATGTGCCATAGACATAAGGGGATTGTGGAAAGTATACTGTGTCAGTGATTAGTTTCAAGCAAGTTGGTCCCAAAATACGAATCTGTGGGTGGAAAGTATGCTCAGCCTGATTTTTATCCCCATAAAAAGCCAATCTCCTCTCTTAGTCATGTTTTATTGTTTGGATTTCTGCACCAATGCAAAAGAACCAGAAATGTGAACTATTGTCAGGTGGATGAATGAATGAATGGTCTCAATAAAGCCATCAACTTTTTTTCTTAAGGCACATGCTAGAAGCTTGTAGGCCACATACATGTATTGAAGGGATGGATAACAAGTACATTCATGGGAGAAGACTGGCTGTATAGACTTTGCCTCTTCCCTATTCTGGGCTCTGCCATGCTGAGAGAATGTGACATAGTCAAAGACCAAAGAAAAAGGCAGTGAGGCAGTGAAAATGTTGTAGGCTGGTCTCACATCAGATCCTCTTCCATGTACCATTTCCCTGTCCACTATTATATTCTAAGGACAGATTCAGCCCAGTGGGTCAGCAGTGTTTTCAGCTCAACAGTTGGCAGCCCTATTTCTTCATTCAGTAATCCATCTGATGGAAATGAACCTCCTTATTTGAGATACGTGCCTTCTGGGTGCTAGAACATTTCTCTCCTTTTGTCAGGGTTCCTGAAAAATCTTTCTGTGGATTTCTCTGGACACTTCTCTGAGCTATCAAAAGGTTTTCTTCTCTTTTTTTTGGCCCCAACCCTCCCTCAGTTTCCATTTATCTTCTCTGCTCCTGATTCTGTACCTTTGAATGTGGTTCTTACGCAAATACTCAGCGATAGGAGAGATATACACATATCAGCTAAATGGGCCAGTGCCTTAAGCCAACAAGGTTATCCGGCCTATTTCTGTAATCCTGTTAACAATACTGGAATAAACCAGCTTACTACTTCCAATTCCAAACAAAGAAAGGCTGTTCTCCTTGCTTTCTGATCATGTCACTTTGCACCTTTGATAACCTAGGATTGCTCATGGCACTAAACCACAAATATGAATGGTGACTCCTACCAAGCTTCTTTAATGAGGATTTTAGGAAACAATCATGAAGCAAAGGAAACAGGATGGAAAATAATAATAATAATAAATAAATAATAATAATAATATAAATTGAATAAATTGCCAAGATCTATAATGTATAAACATTGGTGTTAATTTGGTTGTACAAAATTTTGAAAACCTTTTTCAATAAAATTATAAAATAATATTTTTATTTATTTTTTAATATAAAGAGCAACATATTCAATATCTATATAAGTGTGTTGTCTGGTTACAATTCTTTTGAGTGATAATAATAATAATAATAATAATAATAATATTTAAGAAGATTTAAAAATAATAATAAAAGATTTAAGAATAATAATAAAAAATAATCTTTAAGAAGATACTTGGTTGATACCTAGGACGCTGGCAGCAACCCGTATCAACCATTAGCACCAGTCAATGGTATTTGTGACACTTTTAAATGTTCAGTTGACTGAGTTTCATGTTTAATGAATAAAAGAGATAATAATAATAGAAAATTAGCTTGAGGCTCCCCTGGGATGGTGTTGGAATGATGCTAAAATACAATTTGGACTTAAGGCTGCCTCATATATCATCTGGGATGAAGCAGCAACAAGGGGGAAACAGTATAAACAATTGCCAGGGCATGTTTTTGCAACAATTTGGTATTGTGGTTAAGGCACCAGGTTGGAAACTGGGAGACTGTGAATTATAGTCCTACCTTCTAGTCCTACCTTAGGCACAAAAGTGACCTTGGGCCAGTCCCTCTGTCTAAGCTCTAGCAGGCAGGTAAAGGCAAACCACTCCCAAAATCTTGCCAAGAAAACTCAGGGATGCAGTCTGGCAATTGCTAGGAGTCAAAGCTGACTTAAAGGGACCAAAACTAAAAAAAAAATAAATAAAAAAAAAAAGGAGCATTCAGTGGGAAAATCAGGTGTCTGAAATTTAAATCATCTAAGCTTGATATGATTAATACTACTTCATTTGTAGTTGTGGAACTAGCAGTGCCATTTCATGAAGCTTGTATGGATGTGACAATAATGCGAAGAATATAACCCACAGATTCATTTCTAGCTTGAATTTTAATCTAGTCCAGATGATGAATCCTCGGGAGCCAACTTTATGCCACTTCTGCAAACTACTGGAAAAGAAAAAGAGACTTTCATATCTTCTACCCCATAAGCTTATTGCAAGGAAAAGTAGAAGAACGGTAGAAATCCCCAGCTGGGATCCCAAAGAAAAGTTAGGATGTAAATCTAGTGAATAACCTACCCATTTTTTAATTTTAATATTTAAATTAACCCTGCCAATAAATATGCATCAGTCATAGTGCGTGGTTTGATTTTATTTAGCATATTTGTGTGCACCTAGCCACTATGGCTTGTTTTGACAAACCACAATAAAACTAAGCCTAGTTCAACAAGGCTAGGGAAATCAGGACACATCTACTGGACTGGATGATTCCTTTTCCATGTTCTTGCTCTGGAGCTCCGGTTGGCCTATGGCTGGAGAAGATCCTCAATTTATAATCCAAGCCAAGGGAACGTCCATAGTGAAGAGCAGAGTTGGGTAGGAGAAGCTGAATATTCACGGATGTGAATTTAGCTGCACTTCCAAGAGAAGTATCTGGGAACATCCATGCACAGGACTATAGGTTTTGCCCACATTTTTTTCATACATCTCTGCCAATTCTTTTCTTCTTACTTAAATTATGGGATTTGGGAGTAGGGATTGGGGAACCAACAACCTTCCAATTTTCTCCATCCAACGCCTTGGACACCAAAATATTGCATTTTAATCACTGTCTGCGTTTGCTTTTTTTCTCCTTAGTTCCTGGCCTTTGATACCCAGCTCCTGATGGGGAACCGTCGCTATGCCATGAGTCCAGAGGAATACATCTTTGGAGCCCTCAACATATACCTGGACATCATCTACATATTTTCTTTTCTCCTGCAGATCTTTGGAAGCACTCGAGACTGAGCAGTCGAGGCTGAGCCTCTAGGCCCTGTGTCTGATAAAACAGAAATATATATATATAGAGAGAGAGAGAGAAAGAGAGAGATTTATAATAATACAACAAGCAAGAAAGGAGAAAGGAAAGAGAAGTAACCTCTCAGTCCTTTAGCGAGCTTCATTGCGTCAAGTGAGCATTTGCTCACCCACTGGTCTACTTGAGCTCCCGATGCAGCCATGTGTGTGTGTGTGAGTGTGCGCGTGCGCGTACACGTGTGTGTGTATATTTATATACACATGCTCTTAGGGTAAACTGGTATATATGCTAGGTTTTCCCTTGCTTTCATAACTGCTTTCAAAATGTATATTAAAATTAGTGTAGCAATAGCGGAAAGAGCACTGAGGAGAAAAAAAAATACTATTGATTTTAACTTAAAACTGAACAAATGAAGAAATGAAATAGTCAGAAACTTAAGTTTGCTATATCCAAAGTGAGCAGGTTGTAAAAACGCCTGAACATTTATGTGAAGTTCATTTTGTATGATGTGAATTGTTCCAAATTTCAGAGTTCTGACACAATCCTAGTCTGTATATTGTTGTTTCTACTTATATCTGCCCCCACAAAGAGTTTAGTAGATTATATATATAGTTCTCAGATATTTTTTCAGCCAACCGAATAACAAGATTTTATCTGCTGAAATTTCTTGGTATTCTTTAGGGGCCTTCATTTTGGCTGGACCGTTGAGGCACACCCGCTGAAATCATTTTATCTGGCCTACCTATTTAATTTGCCAATTTCTACTTGAGGATATCTTAAAAACAAAAAACAAAAAAAGATCAGTTATTTTGCATATTTTTGTTTCGGCCCTAATTCCAGGCTAGCCAAAAAGGGAGAGAAAAGCGAACCTCCTAAAAATGATCTTTGTGGTCTTGCTTAACCAAGGACAGTGTTGGAGCTGGTTATGCTCTGGTCCCAATCACTGGTAGAACCACCGTTTGCTTTCCTTGCACATGTGCTTCTGCTATATCACGTCTTCCACTTGTCCTTGCTCTACCCCCACCCAAACGTAAGTTCCTTGGGACATTGGTGGTAGTGCAGAGGAGATCTTTTCAGGATTTTATCAGAGCCCGGAAGATGACAAGGCAATCAGCAAATAAGAGAACCATCGTTGATTTGAGCACATTCTCATTATCCCATTATTTTGTGAGTGGGTATTGAGTGGGATTTATAGAAGAAGGAGCGCACCTTATGGCAGTTTCATACATATCGTACATAACGAAATCTAAAGAGGATTTCTGAAAAGGATCTATTCATTCCCTGCACGAGTCTTCGATAACTTTGCACTCTCCCCATAATAATCCTTTAGATAGAAGACGAAGGGACATAGATGGCAACCTTACTTCTCCTATAAGACATTTTTGTAACCCTCATCACTTTTACCCATTAAAAAGTATCTTGCTACTTGTCCTGTGCAATGGTCCAGAGCTACTTTTTCTACTTTTGTGTAATCATCCAGGCCTAAAAACATAACTGGCAAGTTGTCACTTGAAGTGATCCTACTATATTTGCTTAGAGATGATGAATGACTGTGGCAGCAGCAAACAGCCTTTTCTAGAATTTAGGACTGTAAAAAATATATCCCCAGTGCGATGGCATCACTTGTCAAAAACACTGTTCTCCTTCTTCTTAGGAGTGCTTTCTAAAAAATGGTAAAATAGTGAGAGATGGCTTAGAATTTTTGCTTTTTTAAAAAAAGACCCAAACCATGCTTTATTGACATATTTTGGCACTATAGTTCAGATGGCTCATCGCTGGTTGTTAAGAAAGCTACTAAAATTGAAAGTAAATGGTCTGGGGTGGGGGGGGGAAATGGACTCCCTCTGCATCCTGCCATGGGTTACCCCACTCCTCTCCCAAATATTTTCTGGTTAAATGACAAAGCTGATACTTGGCTTTGGTTTGGGTGGATATTCCAGGTAAGCAGTCTTCCCCAATTTGGAGCCTTTGAGTTGTGTTTATCTAGACTCCTATCCTCCCCAGCACGACAGATGGGCATTGGTGTCCCATGAATCTGGAGAGCACCAGGTACAATAAGATTATTTTGAATGATTTGACAACGATACTGGGTGTTCCTCAGTGGGCTGAGATAAAAACAAGAGAACCACGTGGTTGAGAAAGGGCTGAATTCAGGTCTCCTTTACCACCTGGATCTGCAGACGGATGCACTGTATGGGATGATGCGGTGCCTATCTCATGATTTGCTCACTGGTTTGCGCTTTTCGTTTTAGTACGTCCTCCTTAGCCTCCGAGGATCTCTGCACACGAGGCAGAGCTCACCAGCAGCCTGTCATCCAAGCCGTGTTCAGTCAGAATACCTGGCTTAGCTTTCCCAGTGTTTATAGCATATTGTGTTCCCAGGTTGCTCAGTTATTCAAGCAGTACATTCTGTCCCAGGTTAATGTATGCCTTTGGTTGCATTGCTTGAGTGCATCAGGTCCTGGTGCAGACACATTAAGTTGCTTCAGCTACCCCCTCCCTGCACAACTTGCAAGGCTGATTTCAAGACTGGAATGAGCTCGTGTTTGTAGTCTCCATCAGAGCTCTTCAGGCCAAGTAAGGAAGCGTGCCAATGCTCCCTGCTCTAGAAAAATTATTCCCTGGTATCTAGGTGGCATGACCTGGAAGCTCAGGAAACTACACGTGGGACAGGGGGGGGGAGGGGAAAGAGAGATACCAGAGCTGAAGTCAGCAATTAGCCATCCCCTCCCAAATTTCAGAAGCTAAAAAAATGATAAATGATGGCTGTGAGGTGTCAGTTGGATTGAAGAGATGAAGGTCTTGTCTTCAAAGAGCCTTTAGCCAAAAAAATAAAAAATAAAAAAGTAATTGTGACCAGGAGTCTTTAGAGCAGAGGGATTTGGGGAGCGGGGGGGCGGGGAAAGCAGGGGATGAGTTAAGAGGACTTTTATTGCTAACCAGAGGGCAATCTCAGTTTGGAAGGGCAGGGAGATGACTTGCTTTACGTGCCACCTCCCAGCTCTGCATGTCTCCAGGCTACAGTCCAAATGAACTCAAGAGAGTACCCAGAGTATCTTTCCATCTCCATTGGGGCTCTTAATGTTCCTCATTTGGAAATCAACCAGTTATTTTCTTACTGTGGGCTGAAGGCTAAGATCAGCAGCCTGAAACTATTATTTAAAAGGTGATGCTTCCAGCTGATAGGGGTGGTTTATCTGAGATCTCCCTGAGAACAGAGAAGGGAATGCGTCATCGGGCGGTCTGTGGCAATCCTGGCCCATGAAGAAAAGAGGATTTCGCCAGCAAGGGCCCAAATCTCCTGCCCCGAGTACCGTCCGGTTGCAGCTGCTCTTCAAGCACTCCTGCCTCTGCCGTCCTCGTACATCAAGCAATTGGCCAGTTGATGCCATGGCAGGACAGAAAGAGAAAATTGCCATGCGCCTACCAACAAAGGCTTTTTTTTTTTTTTTACTTTTCTACACAATTTGTGTAATTTTATTTTTCAAAGCCAGACTGGAAGGTTGAAGATCAAAAGCACCTCCATAATAAAGAGATGAAGCAGCGTGACTTGCAAAAGCAAACAAGCACAGCCAGTTTAGGGATGGAAGAAATGGTCCATACTGATGTTCTGCCATGGATATAAACTCATTCGTAGCAAATGTAAGAGAGGCTGTTCAGGTGTGAAGAATTCTGTATATAGCTATAGCACTTAGACTTATATACCGCTTCACAGGGCTTTATAGCCCTCTCTAAGCAGTTTACAGAGTCAGCATATTGCCCCCAACAATCTGGGTCCTCAGTTTACCGACCTCGGAAGGATGAAAGGCTGAGTGAACCTTGAGCCAGTCAGGATCGAACTCCTGGCAGTTGGCATAGTCAGCCTGCAATACTGCATTCTAACCGCTGCACCACCATGGCTCATAGCCAAGTCTATTTGCCTTTATGATGTGATTCTCAAATGTTTGGCCATAATTAACCATGTGATTTATTATTAAATGAATCAAGACCCAGCAACGGTGATACTACTGAAGGAGGAAGGGCACATCTGTTGCTCCAAAGGGCTTGTCTCATCTCATACCTTCCAACCAAATTTTGCCTCCAAGCCCCTAGAACAGGTGGGGAATTATGGCCCCTTTATGACTTGTGGACTTCAACTCCCAGAATTCCTGAGCCAGCCATACTGGCTCAGGAATTCTGGAAGTTGAAGTCCACAGGTCATAAAAGGCCATAGTTCCCCACCCCTGCCCCAGAACAACCTTTCTTCACCTGAGGCTTTCCAGTGAAATTGGCTGGGAATTGTACATACTGTAATCTTGAGCACATCAGGAGGACACAAGATTGTAGAAGCTGCCTTGAAAGTCAGGTTGGAATGGATGGCCATCAACAATGTAGGAGCAGTTTCCATTGTTCTGTTTGGGGTTTCATTTCCATCATCCCAACCAAGAGAACCCTAGTTCAGAGCCTCTGAAGAGGAGTAGCTTTCCTAACCTTGATTTAGGAGCTGTGGCCTTCCTCCAAGAAACTTTTTGGGTAGAGGGTTAAATTAACAGAATGCCACAAATTTTGGATCTTGTATCTACTGGTAGTTCCAACTGCTGGGAAGAAGGTGCTTATTTCTGTATTCCCCCATCTTTGTTCTACAGAATTCAGTCCTAGGTCCCATTTATAGCTAGGAGGGAATGTTTGAAAGAGGCTTAAATAGTGGACTCTTCTGTACCTTTTCTTTAAACTGAAACAGACCCAGGGGTGGGCTACTGGGGGTTCGCAGGGTTCGCAGGGGTTCGGGAGAACCTCTAGCTAAGATTCTATGCAGTTCGGAGAACCTCCAAATCCCACTCCTGGCTGGCCCCACCCTGCCCACCCCTCCCCTCCCCAGAGGCCCCACGGAGGTGAACCTATGGCACGCATGCCACAGGTGGCACGCGGAGCCATATCTGTGGGCATGTGAGCCGTTGCCCTAGGTCAGCTCTACCACGCCTGCGTGTGCGCTGGCCAGCTGATTTTAGGCTGGCCCGATTCTCCCCTCCCCTCCCCTCCCAGGAGTCTCCACATGGCCCATTTTGGATGCCAGGTAAGTGCAGGGCACACGGGGAGGCTCGGGGAGAGGGAAAACGGGCCTACCGGAAGTCCGGCCTCCAGAGGGCCTCCGGAGCCTGGGTAGGCTGTTGCAGGGGTGAAATTCAGCAGGTTCTGAAGAACCGGTAGCGGAAATTTTGAGTAGTTCGGAGAACTGGCAAATACCACGTCTGGCTGGCCCCAGAGTGGGGTGGGAATGGAGATTTTGCAGTATCCTTCCCCTGCCACGCCCACAGAACCGTTAGGGAAAAATTTTGAATTTCACCCCTGGACCGTTTTCACCCTCCTGGAGGCTCGAGGAAAGCCTCCGGAGCCCAGGGAGGGCAAAACCCCCCGTGGTGCAGGAGGCCGACTAGGCCATGCCCACCATGGCCATTCCCACCCAGCAACCGGGCAGAGAACCCCTTGCTAAAATTGTGCAATTGTGCAAAATATACATTATGAACCTGCTAATGGTTTTAGATATGTACGTTCTAAATACTCCACATCTATCAGAAAACTACTGAGTTCCATAGAAGACAACAGCAGAACAGGAATCACATGTAACTTTTTTCTCTGAAGGCAGGGAATGAGCTCCAAGTGATATGCCCTGCATTTGAAAGGATCCTCGAAAGGTAACAGTTTATAGATTTAGTACATCAAACACCCCTCCAAACACACATTATCCTCAAAGCTATCTACTTTTGCTGGGGAAAGTGGCCACTGAACCTGTACTTTAGGATTTACTAGATTTTTGGTAGTACTCAAAAACTGGACATGTCTAAACAATTGGAGATCCAAAAGGACTCAATCAGTAGATGTGGAAAGAGTCCTTTAGAATAAAAATGTGCATTAAAACAATGGCTTTATTCTGGAGAAGGTCTGCCTATATACTTGCTAAGAATTCAGCAAAATGATGGCACATATTTATTTATTTATTTGTTTAGTTTGTCAAACATGTACGAGATCACAGGTATAATTATAAACATGGACATGAGCACATGAAATGAGTACAAATAAATGGGGACAGTAGGACAGGGACGGTAGGCAAGCTGGTGTGCTTATGCACGCCCCTTACAGACCTCTTAGGAATGGTGTGAGGTCCACGGTAGACAGTTTAAGGTTGAAGCTATGGGGGTTTGAGGAAGTAACAACGAAGTCAGGTAGAGCATTCCAGGCATTGACCACTATTGCTGAAGTCATATTTTCTGCAATCGAATTTGGAGTGGTTTACCTTGAGTTTGTATCTATTGTTTGCCCGTGTATTATTGTGGTTGAAGCTGAAGTAGTCGTTGACAGGTAGGATGTTGTAGCAGACGTTAACAGTAGTATCCTCAAGGGATTATCTATTTCTCTCAGGAACAAGTTTAAACATAGCCATTCAGCCAAGACACAGTATTTTGTCTTTTTAAAATTATTATTACTCCCAGAGACACTTCCAGTACTGAACTTAAGTTTCATTCACATGAAAAGGGGCTTAGGGCTTAATTTTGTTTTAAGATGGGAGGTATAATATTCTACAGCTTCCCTTAAGAGCTTTTACAAAACTCTCAAGAAAAAAACTTGCAAAAGCTCAGACTTTTTCAGTAAATGTCTGACTTGATGCTTAGGACACAAAGGGCTTGGGTTACTTAGAGGGGCAGCTTTGGTTTCGGTGTCTGAGAAAGCTATCCTTTCCTCATAAGCCCAGCATCTGAGGTCATCCAATTAAGCTTACCTACAGGAAATGAAGATTTAAGAAAAGAAAGGCCTTTTGGCATTTCCTGTGGAGAAGAACATTGTGTGTTTTAAAAGTGGCTTTAGGTTTATGTAAGAACTCCATTGAAGCTGCTCTACACAAAAGTGCATACTCATCTTGCTGTGCATCTCCACCTTAACATTTCTTATATGTGTATGCTGTCCACCCCCCTACCCCCCCCGCCCAGACAAGTAGCAGCCATGAGAGTCAAGGTTCATTTTATACACACAATAACACTGTGAAGTGGGTTGAGCAGAGAAAAAGTGGCTACATGGCTGAACCTGAGGCTTTGGTCTCAATTCAGCCCCTTAGTCACTGTATTATACTGACACCCCCCCCCATGGCATATTAATCATCCATGATCTGGAGATAGGCTATGTTGATGGACTATGTTAGAAGGCAGCAACTTTTTGATGGTCTGAGATCACATTTTCTTCTTTCTTCTTTCTTCTTCTTTCTTTCTTTCTTTCTTTCTCTTTCTTTCTTTCTTTTTTTCTTTTTCTTTTTCTTTCTTTTTCTCCCTCCCTCCCTCCCTCCCTCCCTCCCTCCTTCCTTCCTTCCTTCCTTTCTTCTTTCCTCCCCTCCCTCCCTCACTTCACCAGGAATGCAGTGAATGAAGTAAGAAAGCTAAAATGGCAGGGATAGGATTTCTGGAGATCTCAGGAAGATGGGAGAATTTGGGATTTTCTTCTCAGCCATGTTAAGCCATATTATGGCTTATGCTTACAGCTATGGAGAGTTTCCTATCTCAAATTGGCAGGAAATTCTGTTCGGTGACTCTATAAGTTGCCCGAAAGTGATTTGCCCACTCTTTTCCTAGTTCTGTAATACATAATTAATAGTAATTTAAAACTGAATCTAAAACATGACGCTGATTGGTGTGCAACTTCACCCAGGCAATTTTTTCCCATTAGCCTCTTTTAAACTAGCTAAGGCACCATAGCAGCCAGGATCACATTTCAGTGTTGTTCTGAAGCACACACTGTTCAGCTTATTCTTGCACGGTGTGTTCCTGGTTACAGTTTACAGCCACCTATATGTACGTGTGTGTGTGTGTGTGTGGTGGTGGTGGTGGGGAATAAACCAAACATGCTTGAAATGAAAGTTAGGAAAGCATACAGTCACTGCCACCTTGTGCCTTTTTTTCTAAATTTACCAGAGCAGTTTCCTTTTGTGCACATGGTTTGGTTGTTGCCATCTTCTGTGAACAACTAATTCTCTATTCAGTAGCTAAACCTTTGCTGCAATTTCAAGTGAAGTGAACAGCAAAGGATCTGGTCATTCAGCTCTCCCTGTGGTGAGACGCAGCAATGGCAATCACCTGAAAGATGCTTGGGAATGGCTTCTCATCAGAATCTTATCTAATAAGGAGATTAAGGATTGAGATTTTTATTTGGCAGGTACTCCGTATGTGTGGATTCTCCTCGCACATCCAGCTACCTTTGCTTATGTTCGTTTTAGGAATGGAACATAGTTGACCCAACTCTTTGATCTTGTTTTCAGGATGAAAATATTGCACTTTCTTCATTGGTGTGGCTAATCAAGTGTTGCAAAACAGCAACTGAGTTAAAGGGTTCTTCATTTGAGGACCAGGAAAGACCAAGGAGCACTTGCAAATTGCCAAAGTTCACTGTTTACGTGTATGACAGACAATACAGTAGGAGATAATCTGAGATTGATCCCAATAGAGAATAAATGGTGATGTTTACTACCTTTGGCAGTTCTCCAGTAGTGGGTTTCAAATTCTGTCGCTACCGGTTCGCTATTGGGAGTGCATGCGCGCGCAGGGCACTTCTGCGCATGCGCAGAGACATCCGGGCGGGTGGGCAGAGCCTCCCGCTGCCGCTACCAGTTCACCCAATCTGGTGAACCGGTAGCAACCCACCACTGCAGTTCTCCCTCCCTCCTTTCCTCTCTCTACTTCAGGGGTCTCCAACCTTGGCAACTTTAAGACTTGTGGACTTCAACTCCCAGAATTCTGAAGAACTCTGGGAGTTGAAGTCCACAAGTCTTAAAGTTGCCAAGGTTGGAGACTCCTGCTCTACTTCATACATACACATAATAAAGGAAGTACAGTCTTAGGGCAGGGCCATTGTGGTAATAATGTCTCTGCTGGCCCCCAAGGAAGGTTTCTTTCCCTGATGTAATGTTGATGCTGGATCAAAAGATTGTTATTTTCCCATGCTTCTTAAAAATCAGTTGTTTGCTCTTTTGATTTGTTCCACTTAATTCGTTCTGTTTTGGTTATCATGTAATACATGCGGCTGTTCAAACAGAGGTTGCACTACTAGAACAATAAAACCAGGCTCCAAAATTATAACGATGAAGCATAATTCTTCTGCACTGATTCATTTATAATTAAGTTTTCTGAGTACCAGCAGATCATTGGAATAGTGCAGTCTCAAACTTTACTTAGTTACTGAAAGCTCCCTTTACTTGACGTTCCATCAAGGTTTGATCCTTGCATCTCCTTAAGCCGTATCAGTTTGCTGCTATTAGTCTTAATCATCCATGATGGCATCCTATCTTTTGCCCAGGAAAGTTCTAGAAAAATCACACTAGCTTGTAAAATGTACAGTATGTATGTGTGTATGTACTGTATGTATGTATTGCATTTATATGCTGCCCATCTCACTATCCAGAGCAACTCTGAGCTGCTTACAATAAAATCATAAAGATAGAACATTAACAGGAATTAGATAAAAAACTAGAAAACTAAGAGCAAGAGCAGTATGGTGGCAGACTCTTTCCTATTAATCCACTAGTCATCTAGAACACGGGTGTCAAACCCGCATCCCACGGGCCGGATGCGACATGCACTGGCCACGCCCACCCCCGGTTTAGCAAAGGGGGGAAAAGTAGTGATACGTCACGTGACGACATGACGCCGCAAGTTTTGACACCCCTGATCTAGAGCATTTAGTGCTCTCATCAGGGCCTAAGCCAACTGAAAGTGCCATGTTTTAATGCCCATCCAGAAAGCCAAAAGGGTGGGGGCAGATCTCACCTCCAGCGGCAAGGTATTTCAAAGTGAGGGGATCATGGTAGAAAAGGCTCTTCTCCTAGAGGAGGGCTGTCAAACTCCTGGCCCGCGGGCCAGATGCGTCACGTGCTGGCCATGCCCACCCCCGGTTTAGCGAAGGGGGAAAAAGTCCCGATACATCGTGACGACGCCGTGATGCCGTGAGTTTGACACCCCTAGGTCTAGACCAAACTTGGCAACTTTAAAGACTTGTGGACTTCAACTCCCAGAATTCTCAGAATCCCATGGCTGGCTGAGGAATTCTAGGAGTTGAAATCCACAAGTCTTAGGAGACTCCTGTCCTAGACTCTGCTAGCTAAAACTCTTTAACAAACTGGGCCCATAGCATGCTCCTTTTCCCAGACTAATTCGGACTCTTTCTTAACCATTATGAAAGACAAGATATTGATAGCATTAATCAATGGATTTCAACATCAACTGCTTGAGCAACAGGTGGTAATGACTCAGATTTGTTATTCTAAAAGAATAATTGCAAGTATGCTAACTATCTGTGGGTAACATTTGTGGACTAGTACTGACCTGGCTGTTGACTCACCTATGATGCTCTGAAAAGTTATCTTACTCCGAGGTATTTTGTGATAATACAATCATTTTAATTCTACTCTTTGGTATCAAAGCAGATGTTAATATTTTTGCTATAACAAAATATTACCTGCTTTCAGGAAATCACATCTGCTTCAGCAGAGTTTGTTAATTAGGGGCAGTCTTGACTGAGAAGTCTGTGGAGGCTGCTTTGTATTTGCTAATATGCTACTGGGATGTCCACTGTGTAACTATTAGCCACAAGGCTCAAATAAGAATGGGTGAATCTGTCAATCTCTCCCCCCCCCAACTTAAGATAATTTCTTCTCATTTCACATAAAATCTGATTCATCTTTATGCATGGTTCACAGATGATATCTAGAGATATCACGCAATTTCCAATTTCTACTTATATCATCATGCTGAGATGATGTCTCTTTTACAATCACTTGCCTGCCAGGGTGAACGAAATCATGTATTAGGAGAGCCAGGCAAAATAGTCTTAGAAACAAACATACATTATCATCCATATCTAAATGTTCAATATCCAACCCTTAAGGATCTTTCCACAGATAGACAAGCATCGAATCGAATCTTAAATCTGGGATCATGGATTCTGTGGTATTGTCCATGACTCACTGCTCTTAGTGTAGAATGAAATATTGTAGGAGTATAACCCTGTCAAGGAAGTTATAATAATGAGGTAGCCAGCTTTCTGGTGATCTGTTTTCAGCTTACTAAGTCATGCAAATAGATCCAGTCTCTTAGCTTTTCATCATGATTCAACAAGACATATTTATACCATAGATGAGGAAAACAATGATTGCAGTAATGATTTCCATGCCTTCTGATGCTTCAGCACTTTGAAGAACAAGCTAACTAGGGATTTATTATCCTTCAGCCAGGTGTATTTGTATTAATTCAGGCTTTCTGAATCTGAGCGATTCCTAAAGGAAGCTGAGTGATTGTCTGGAGAAGAATGGACAGGGTTCCTGGCAGAAGCATCATTATGGTTTTGTATAATTTTCAGAGCTTGGATGAAATTATTGTTCTACCACAGGTAGCTCCATAAAGTAGCTGCCTTAACACCTGGAGCTGGGCGAGACTCACCATACAGCCTTGCCTTTTGTATAATAAAGTATATTACTGTTGCTGAGTGTAGAAATATGTTTAGAAAGAAAGGTCCACATATTTAAAATGCTTACATTTTTTAATGGCAGAATCTTGGACACTGGTCATTTTTCAAAAGTCATATTTTCTGATGTTGCATGCATGGTATTTTTTATTGACCAAACATAGATAGGGTTTTCAACCCAATTTTTGTGAGAAAAAGCTTGTATGTATCTATAAAACCTCTCTTATATATTTTGAAATAAATTTTCCTTATTGCTGTTACTGTTGTTATTATTATAAACTTTTATTCATTAAACATGAAACTCAGTCAACTGAACATTTAAAAATGTATCACAAATATTATTGACTGGCACTGATGGTTGATACGGGTTGTTGCCAGCATCCTAGGGATCAACCAAGTACCTTCTTAAGATGTACAATATTCCGAGTAGCGCAGTTTTTTGCAGTTCTGCTGGTGTTATTGCAGGAAGCTGCAATTTATTGATGTATTTTGTAAAATTCTTGGACATGGTACCAAGTGCCCCGATGACAATGGGTATCACTGTTACATGTTTAATCGATAATCGCGTAGTTTCGATGGCCAGGTCGTGATATTTCATGATTTTTTCCAGTTCTTTTTCTTCGACTCTGGTGTCTCCTGGTACAACGATATCAATAAATTGTATGCTTCGGTTTTCGACAACTGTGATATCTGGCATTCCAAATGATCCGTCTATATTTGAAAGTCCCACAAGTTCTTCACCTTCTCATTTTCGACAACGTTTTGCACTTTA
>QLTV01003097.1:2017738-2048397 GCA_003457575.1 Thermophis baileyi
GCGGAAGGATAATGCAAAATCCCCCTTCACACCACACTCTGGGGCTAGCCAGAGGTGGTATTTGCCGGTTCTCCGAATTACTCAAAATTTCCGCTACCGGTTCTCCAGAACCTGTCAGAACCTGCTGGATTTCACCCCTGCTTGATAGCAAATCTGAGCTCATCTGAATTTTTATATTCTAGATTTCGGTAGGCTAACCAAGTAATTGGACTCATTATTGTATTTTGCCTTCAGTCTGCCCTCCTTCTTGACTTATGGAGTGCAACATCTGTCTGGGGTCCTTCCTTGCTCTTATATTTGAAGGGAGGAGAAAAAGAGAGAGAAAACAAAATTGATGTGTTGGTTCTGTGTTAAGCGATTTAAGGCTTAAGTATGGTCCAAGGACTTTGTGGGTCCCTGAGACCCTTTCAGGAAGGTCCGCAAAGTCAAATATTTTAAAATTGCTCAGTTTTTAACAGATATAACCAAAACCATGCTGTTGGTGTCCTCGCTTATTTTTAAGCATATAAAGCAGTCTGGAGAACCAAAATGTTTGAAAGCCACTGATACAGAGTAACGCAAATCAGAAAGACATATGTAAGCTGCGATTTTGAAATTCAATTCTTGCCCTTTTTTAGATTTATATTTTTAAGTGTTTGCTTGGACAAATTGGTTATTTTAACTTACGGCCTAGGTGGAACTTCAAGAAGAAAGTTGCAATATCATGTTCTCAGGGAAAAGAAGTATTGGATTGAGAAAGAAGACTGAGCCACAGAAAACTATTGAGTAATTTGGTGTCCGTCGCTGATTCTCAGCTCAACTTATTTTACGGTTGGTGGTTGTGGGGCAAGACTAGAAAAGTCGGGCAATGTGTATGCTGTCCCGAACTCATGGAAGAAAGACAGACTATATCCTAATAAATAAACGAATAACCCAGATTGTCCTACAATCTGAACATAGATTTCTGCACCCATTTTCTTCAAATTGTCGATATACTTGCACATTCATGTATTATATAAAGTTCTTTTTATTAGGTAGATGACAGAAGCAGAAAAGGACAGGAGGTATTGATACCAGCATATCTCTGCTTTAAATTAACTGTAACTTTGTTGCTTGTATCCTTACGATTTATATTGACTGGTTCCTAGTATGATTTGATTGCTTATTTGTACCCGGACTTTCATTAAGTGTTGTACCTTATGATTCTTGACGAACGTATCTTTTCTTTTATGTACACTGAGAGCATATGCACCAAAGACAAATTCCTTGTGTGTCCAATCACACTTGGCGAATAAAATCCAATCCTATCCTATCCTATCCTATCCTATCCTATCCTATCCTATCCTATCCTATCCTATCCTATCCTATACTATCATATCCTATTCTATCCTATCCAAATTAGGTTCTGTATTCCCTTGATCAATGACTTTAAACATCCATTGACCACATGGTGGTGCTATTGTCCTAATGCATCCCAACTTTGGTAAAGGAGTATTTGATTAAAACACCCTTGTGAGAACCCACTGTGCCATCTGCTTTATTAATGTACCAAGAGAAACGAAACTTAGCCACCCACAACCCAGCATGCACAGATGTGCTGCGGGAGATCCTTGATTAGGAGTAGTTAGTTATCAGTACTAAACCCAGAGTGACCCAATATACAGTAGGTAGTCCTCTACCTACGACCACAATCGGGACCACAATTTCTGTTGCTAAGCAAGGCAGTTGTTAAATGAGACATGCCTGATTTTACAACCTTGTTTGCTATGGTTGTCAAATGAATCACACAGTCATTAAGCAAATCCAGCTTCCCCCATTGACTTTGCTTGTCAGAAGCCAGCTGGGAAGATCGCAAACGGCAATCAGATGACCCTGGGAGACTGCAACCATTGTAAATTCATGTTGATTACCAAGTGCTGAATTTTGATCATGTGACTGGGGAAATGCAGTGATGGTCCTAAGTATGAGGACCAGTTGTAAGTCACTTTTTTTCAGTGCCATTGTAACTTTGAACGGTCACTAAACAAATGGTTGTAAGCAGGGGTGGGCTTCAAAAATTTTAGCAAGGGGTTCTCTGCCTGGTTGCTGGGTGGCCATGATGGGCGTGGCCCAGTCAGCCTCCTGCACCACGGTGGGGGGGTTTGCCCTCCCCAGGCTCCGGAGGCTTTCCTCGAGCCTCTGGGAGGGCGAAAATGGCCTCCCCGGGCTCCGTAGGCCTTCCCGAACTTCCAGTAGGCCCATTTTTCGCCCTCCCCGAGCCTCCACGCACACCCTGCACTTACCTGCATCCAAAATGGGCCACGTGGGGACTCCTGGGAGGGGCGGGTCCAGCCAGGAGTGGGATTTGGGGGTTCTCCGAACTGCACAGAATCTTAGCTAGAGGTTCTCCCGAACCCCTGTGAACCCCCAGCAGCCCACCCCTGGTTGTAAGCTGAGAACTACCTGTACTATAAAAACAAAAACAGATGACCTGCAACTTTAAAAATACCCAAGAAAAGAAATTTAAAGAGGTTGGGTTTTTTTTTCCTGCCACGTGAAAAGCTGCATTTGTTAAAATGTCCTCATTACCTCATTAGTAATGCTGGCCTATCTAGCCAAAAAGCTTGTCTCCTCTTTTTTTTGTTCGTTTGGGCTTCCAAGATGAACAGATCACTCTTTTAAATGACATACAGATTCCTTTGGGCTCTATCTATGGCACTTCATATGCATCTTTTATGTGAAATTCTCCTATCTCAAGGAAGAGATATAACAAAACACCAAAATAGGCAATGTCTGTGTTACTCAGACATTTAGGGTTACAATATGCATTACAACTGCAGGCAGCCGGCAGTTCGATTCTCACTGGCTCAATCCTTCCGGGGTCAGTAAAATGAGGACCCAGATTGTTGGGGGCAATATGCTGATTCTGTAAACTACTTAGAGAGGGCTGTAAAGCACTGTGAAACAGTATATAAGTCTAAGTGCTAGTGCTAGTGACCATGGTAGCTGGAGCTGAGGGAAACTGGCATTTGAAACCTCTGGAGGTCATGTTGATATAAGTGATATCTCATCTTAGCCGCCCAGAGTCCTTTGGGATTTGGGTGGCATAGAAATGCAAATAAATAAATAAATGCAAATAAATAAATCTCATGGGTAATATGTGCCCACAAATGCAGTCAAAACACTACATATTTAATGACAAAAAGCCCCCCTTATTTTCCCCCTAACCCTAATTTCTCCATCCCTTCCCTCCTTCCTCCATTTCTTAATCTCTCTGTCTCTGTCTCTCTCTCTTTCCAGATGTTGACACCCTAAAATTCATGATCTAATTGAAGTCTTCAGAGTTGATAAGGATCAATCTTGGCACCAGAATGAGAAATTACTGGCTGTTCTTAAATTTCTACTTATATTCATTCAGAATCATGCCAAGGACAGTTAAAATTGCCTGTTGGGCAAATACTGTATATCTTTCAACTTACATTATGTTTGTATGTATGCATATGTGTGTGTGTTTGTGTATGTATACGTGCATGTATCTAACTCAGCCATGTTCTAAAGATACTAAACAGAGTGATATAGATGAAAAGATTTCAAATTAGCCTTCATGATAGCCAGTGGATAAAATTGGTTCCACAAGCTTGGATTTTGTCCAAGCTTTTAAATTTCTGTCACAAATTTAATCAAGGATTGAGGCAAGTCACACATTTCTTATTTGGAAATAGGAAAAACACATTTCAAAACTATTCATTTCAGAATCATTGTGTTGTTGGATAAGAAGTGAAACTAGTCACCAGAAAATTTGGCTGGATAAATTGTTATTTAGGATCTAATATGGTCAAAGACTCCCAGTCTCCTAGCAATCTTCCCAATTGCAAAATACCAATCAAAGTCATTATGCTTTTTTTTAACCATTTCTCCTTAGTAAACATCTTGTAAGAAAAAAGGTAGAAACCATCTTTCTAAGTAGGGTTGTGCAGAAATCTGGATTTGAAGAACAGTGTGATTCAGAGCATGTCTGGTGCACACTACAGAGGTAGAAGTGCAAGCCCAGGGTTTGGATGCAACTGCTTCAAAGTGTTCATTTTACCCTTCAAAATCCAGATATTTAAACAAAATCCTCTTACAAATACAGATGATGATGGTTAGATCCCTCATAAAATGTATGTTCCAGACAAAGTGTTGGCATAACCCTCTCATATGACTCTGTGAGTGAGATGAGTGGTTTCCAAATTCTTTCTCCCCCTCCTCTCTCTCCCTCCCTCCCTCCCTCATCTCCTCTGGACAAATCCTTTGTTGCATGAAAATTTGGGAGATGAGTCCAAAATATTCAAAGCAGGAGATGGTGAAAGGCTATAAAAGATGCTTTCAAGTATGCAAGGGATGCAAACATGGCATCTGACTGCATTTTTTAAAAGCAGCCATATCTTTTCATGGAATAATACAACAGCTAACAGCACTGTACAGCTACAACATTTAAAACTGAGCCAAATGTTTACATGTTATTTCATTTCCATGTCTCCACGTATGCTGGGGTTCTCACAAAAAGTGTTGAATATGACCATTGTTTCTATTCAGTAATTTATCACATGGCTCCTAAGGTTTTCTCCTCTTCCAGTGCATAGAATTCAAAACACTGATTGCCATTGGGACGAGCAGCAATTCATGAAAAGTTTGTTGCATTTTGAATAAACAAAAAACAGCCTGGAGTTGAGCTTGACTTCCAGTGACTGAATCCATGCTGTTTCCTGGGCATGCAGAAGCTGCCATAGCTGTCTTCTGGAATCACTTTCTTGATGAAAATAAATACATTTCTCACATTAGCCAACAAGCCTGCAAATTCCAGGGAATGCTCCAAAAATCTCAACCAAGGCTAACACTGCTTAACTTTTGAAATCAGCCAAGATCACTTAGGTTCTATAAGAAATGGCCACCTAATTACTTAAAATTATGTTGTTTTGGACCATGGAATGAATTCAAGCAGTTGTGACTGCAGTGTTGACAAATGTCACCAATATTCAGGGTATTATTGGTTTCCCCGCCAGTAGGGAAGGTATTCAGTTTCTATCCTGCTGTGAAAAACCTCACACACCTGGGAAAATCTTCACTCAAGGAGTGTTAGAGCAATACGCAATACAGTTTCTGAATTAACCCCATTTTTTGTGTTCTCTCAATGCAGTGAACCACAAGCAGACCCCACAAGCTGTTTTGAGGGGATTCTAAGTCCCCCAAGAAACATACATATTACTTAAACTTAAATCTGGACAAGTTTTGCATGTTATATAAATGCAGCCAATAGATTTTTAATTGGTCTGATTAATCCAGGCATTGTTGGTTTTGTTGGGTTTCAGAGTGAAGAGAAATCCTGTGATGACCAGTTCCATCCTTAGCTGAAAGGTAAGTCCTGTGCTTAGGAGTGGCTCTGACTAGCATTCCACCACTGCTAAGCTTGTGCACTGCTGCCAATACACCTGGTGAGCTGAAAGCAATTTCTTGAAAGGAAAAAAACAAACAGAAGAACTCCTGGCAGATATTCCGAGTTCTTAGTTAAGGGCTGGAATGTTTGCATTCCTTTCCTGATAGGCCAGTCAATCCTGAGGAGACCAAGAGATAACCTTATATGGTAAATGAGAATGCTTGCTTTACTTGCCACACCTTCCTAAGAGACTGAACTTGTCGGGAAAGATACTCTACATTGAACTTCAGGTGGATGGAGTGCCCTTCCTTCCTTCCTTCCTTCCTTCCTTCCTTCCTTCCTTCCTTCCTTCCTTCCTTCCTTCCTTCCTTCCTTCCTTCCTTCCTTCCTTCCTTCCTTCCTTCCTTCCTTCCTTCCTTCCTTCCTTCCTTCCTAGAAAATGGGTCAACAAATGAGAGGAATGCAACTAAATATACCCCCTCTTTATAGACCCACTCAGTTCTAAACTAACTGAACATATTTCAGCATAGGGTGCTATGCAAACCCAGCCAGTTATGGTTAGTTCCTGGTTCTTTGTGTAATATGAACCTAGATAATTGGGTTAATTAAGTCTGTCTGACTAAGAATATTTTAGGAACACACATTTTAGGGAGTGTTGTAGCTCTGCTTTTATCCTATGCCAGTATACTTCTTATACTGTACGATATCCCCCGTTTTTCTTGCTTTCACTGTTGCAGTGTTAATACAAAATTTACCAATTACACCCGAGTTTCTTGTAGCAAGTATGTGAAGAAACAGGTGCGCATAAAGGGTAGTTCGTGATTCAAAACCATTTGTTAAGTGACCATTCAAAGTTACACTGGCACTGAAAAAATGTGACTTATGACTGGTCCTCGTACTTAATGACCATTGCAGCATTCCCCATGATCATGTGATCAGAATTAGAGTGCTTGGCAATTGGCATGTACTTATGACATTTGCAGTGTCCCCAGGGTCACGCGATCTCCAGTTGTGGCCTTCCCAGCTGGCTTCTGACAAGCAAAGTCAATGAAGGAAGCTGGACTCACTTAACAACTGCATGATTCACTTAACAGCTGCAGTGGTTCACTTAACCATGGCAAAAAGGGTCATGAAATTGGGTGTGTCTCACTTAAAAACCACCTTGCTTAGCAATGGATATTCTGGTCCCAGTTATGAGTCCTGCTACGGTAGTATGTATTATCATATATGTCTCTATGTGATGGGCTTCTACTTGAACAACCAACTGCGCATAGGCTTACATTATTTAAACTTTAATGCAAGAATGACCAATACAGGTAGTCCTCAACCTACGACCACAATTGAGCCCAAAATTTATGTTGTTAAGTGAGAAATTTCTTGAGTTTTACCCCATTTTATGACTTTTCTTGCCACAGTTGTTAAGTAAATCACTGAAGTTGTTAAATTAGTAACGTGGTTGTTAAGTGAATCTGGCTTCCCCAGAAGGTTGCAAAAGGTGATCACATGACCCGGGACACCGCAACCGTCATAAATATGAACCAGTTGTCAAGAATCTAAATGTAAATCACGTGACCATGGGAATGGTCATAAGTGTGAAAAATGGTCATAAGTCACTTTTTTCAGTGCCGTTGTAACTTTGAACGGTCAGTAAATGAACTGTTGTAAGCCGAGGTCTACCTGTATAGTGTTTTCTGTCCTGCTATCCAAATACTGTAGATACTTGGGAATTGAATCTGCTGTAATGTAATCTGTAAATGTGGAAATGCTGCTAAACTTTACTATTACCTTTTTAAAAAATGTTTTTTCCCCCCCTAGCGTTGACAGCCTTGATTGTTGACCAGCATTATGCTTTTTATAGCGTTATATTATATCCCCTTTCAAGGTAAAGCTGCCTCTACACAGTTGTTTAGCAGGTTGAACATATTTAAAGTTATATTTTACAATAAAACGTAAAGAGCATTTGGGTGTTCAAAATACTTTGCAGTCGTTTTGTCCAGCTGTTTGTCCATCCTTGCACATAAAACAGGATACTATTAATCTCCAAATTTTGCGGACTGGAAACTGAGGTGAAATGTTCTCCTTGTTTCACCCTGTGAATGCACAGCTGTTTCCCCAGCTCAAAATAACCTTCCACCTAACAAAGTGCATGAATGTCTTTCAGTGGGAGGAAAAAAGTAAGAGACTTTTTTTAAAAAAAGATTTCTTTGTAATTCATCATTCAGGTCCGAACAGGTCAGCTTGTTGTTTCCAGTTCCACAAACGTGTGCCTGGCATAGCTTTCATGAAACTACAAGAACGCTTATCCTATCTCTGGCAAAGACTCTCCAATGGACTTCAGTTTAAGTGTGTGTTGGTGGGGAAGGAGGGTATTTTTGATTTAGGTAACAGAAACAGGAAAATCTCACTGTCTTTAGGAAAAATCAGCTTTTCAAAGAGGGAATTAGGCCAAAGCTTGTCTGGGCTCTGATACTTTCTCCAAAGTATGATCTCTCCCCACAAATCTGAAATGGAACATTCCTCTTCTCTTCTTCTGTGTAATGTAAAGGTTGGCTCTTCTTTATCTCTTTACCAGGGGTGAAATTCAGCAGGTTCTGACAGGTTCTGGAGAACCAGTAGCAGAAATTTTGAGTAGTTTGGAGAACCGGCAAATATCACCTCTGGCTGGCCCCAGAGTGGGGTGGGAATGGAGAGTTTGCAATATCCTTCCACCAGGAGTGGGGAGGGAATGGGGATTTTGCAATATCCTTCCCCTGCCACGCCCACCAAGCCACGCCCACAGAACCGGTAGGGGAAAAAAATTGAATTTCACCCCTGCTCTTTACCAATGGTGGGGTGGGGAAATGGAGGCTTTGCTCAGATGCAGCTTATAACAGGAGTAATAATCCACACCGTTTCTGCCTGAAATGGAGAACAAGATGGCCCTGCATTTCTGTCTGGCTGCACTGGCAATCAAATCTTTCCTGAATGCTGCAGGAGGAAAGTGGCCTCCACCATCCTTAATGGCAGCAGGCTAGTTTTAGGAGTGCAAGGTATGACTACAGTAACCATGCCTCCTTTATTACAAAGGAGAGTCCTTTATTTCTGAAAGCTGTCTTTTAGATTTATTTGGAAACCATTCTTGGCAGCAGGAGATACAGATACAGATTGACAGAGTTGGAAGGGACCTTGTAGGTCATCTAGTCCAACCCCCACCCAAGCAGACCCTACACCATTTTTGACAGATGGCAGTCCAGTCTCTTCTTGAAAGCTTCCAGTGATGAAGCTCCCACAACTTCTGAAGGCAAGCTGTTCCATTGGTTGATTGCTCTCACTGTCAGAAAATTTCTCCTTATTTCCAGGTTGAATCTCTCTTTGTTCAGTTTCCATCCATTATTCCTTGTCTGGCCTTCAGGTGCTTTGGAAAATAGCTTGACCCCCTCCTCTGTGTGGCAGCCCTTCAAATATTGGAACACTGCTATCATATCTCCCCTGGTCCTTCTCTTCGCTAGACTAGCCATGCCCAGTTCCTGTAACTGTTCTTCATATTTTTTAGCCTCCTGTCCCCTAATCATCTTGGTTGCACTTCTCTGCACTCTTTCTAGAGTCTCAACATCTTATTTATAGTGTGGTGACCAAAACTGGATGCAGTATTCTAGGTGTGGTCTTACTACGGCTTTATAGAGTGGTATTAGTACCTCACTTGATCTTGATTGAATCCCTCTGTTAATGCAATTTAGGATTGCATTGGCTTTTTTGGCTGCCGCCACACACTCCTGGCTCATATTTAATTGATTGTCCATTAAGACTCCCAGATCCCTCTCACAGTTACTGCTATTAAGCCTGGTTTCACCCAGTCTATATGTGTACTTTTGGTTTTCCTTGCCTAAGTGTAAGTGGAAATCTAAGTGTAAGTGGAGGAGATAGAAGGAACTTGTTTCATTAAATTTTAATAAAATCAAGATGGGGTTCATTTGGATTCTCAGACTTTGATATCATAACTTTGATATTCAGCCAGGAGATTTCTATAGCCAGTACCATGCATGCATGTCTCACTCTGCTTGTGACTGGCACTAGGTGACTCCACAGGTGTGTTTTGAAATACAAAGGCAATAGAGAGTTAAATTGGAGTCTCTGGGTAGAAATAAAGGCAAGTCAGTCTTGCTACCTTTGGCAGACCTGGTTCTGCATGTCCTCTGGATTATTTTAGAGCAAGTGGTGTTGGGTATCATGGAGTCCCTCGGGAGTTGGGCGGCATAGAAATTTAAATAATAAACAAACAAACAAACAAACAAACAAACAAACAAATAAATAAATATTTTCTTTAAGAAGCCTTGTTTTACTTCACCTCAGTCCCTGGATTGCAAATATAATCCATACTTTGTAATCTCACATAAAAGTTCCTTTCCTGTATTTTCATATAAACCTTCCTTCCAGGGGTGAAATTCAAAATTTGTCCCTACCGGTTCTGTGGGCGTGGCTTGGTGGGCGTGGCAGGGGAAGGATATGGCAAAATCTCCATTCCCTCCCCACTCCTGGGGGAAGGATATTGCAAAATCTCCATTCCCACCCCACTCTGGGGCCAACCAGAGGTGGTATTTGCTGGTTCTCTGAACTACTCAAAATTTCCGCTACCGGTTCTCCAGAACCTGTCAGAACCTGCTGAATTTCACCCCTGTTTCCTTCCCAGTTTTTGTATTTCCCTGAAGAAAATAATGCCCTACCCAATCATAGTTATAGTTTGAAAATAGTCTCCATCGTTAGAAAGTCTTCTGGAGACTTATGGCCACACGAGAAAGGCTGAAATCTCGTGGAATAAGGCAATTGTGTCAGCACTTTAGCCATTTTATTGGTGTAGAGCAGGGGTGTCAAACCCGTGTCGACACGGCGGTGTCACATGACGTATCGGGACTTTCCCCCCCTTCGTTAAACTGGGCGTGGCCAGCGCATGATGCATCTGGCCCGCGGGTCGCGAGTTTGACAGCCCTGGTGTAGAGGTTTCCTGATGCCATTCGGGGATGTTGTGGATGCCCTGATCATTGGTTCGCCATCCCTGGGGCAGGTCTGCCTTCTCTGCTCCCATTAAAATGTCTCCTTATCAATGTTTTCCTATGTGCAGTTTGAGACAGCAGAAATATGTCCTTCCAAACTCTTTTTCTTATTGTGTCCTAATGCTGTTGCCTTCATCTCATCCCTATCCTACGAAAGAGACAAGCTTAAGATGACCTTAATGATACTGGGCCAAAAGTAATGACTTTCCTCATTCTAAAGGAGCGTCGGGTTATATAAAATAGGTCTGAGTGGACAATCAACTTCACAGTGCATATGAATTGCCATACACACAAGTCAGTGGTGGGATTCAATTTTTTTTTACTACTGGTTCTGTGGGCGTGGCTTGGTGGGCGTGGTGTGGCTTGGTGGGTGTGGCTTGGTGGGCGTAGCAGGGGAAGGATACTGTAAAATCTCCATTCCCTCCCCACTCCAGGGGAAGGATACTGCAAAATCTCCATTTCCTCCCGATCAGTTGGGACTCGGGAGGCAGAGAATAGATGGGGGTGGGGCCAGTCAGAAGTGGTATTTACCGGTTCTCCGAACTACTCAAAATTTCCGCTACCGGTTCTCCGAACTACTAAAAATTTTCGCTACTGGTTCTCCAGAACTGATCAGAACCTGCTGAAACTCACCTCTGACACAAATACCTATTGGGTGGTATACTTTAAAGCCATAGTGGTTTTTCCTGGGATTCAACCGCTTCCCTCCACAGCTGCTTGCAAATTTTGGGAAAGATGCGTATTTGGCTTAGTATATTCCGGGCACCCTTCAGATCACATTTTGCCCTGTGATCTGTAAATCTGAATCTCTGTAAAACTCTAATATACAATCTGTCAGGGGATTGGATTGAATGGGAACAGAGGCACGATTAGAGTTAATTTCACACTGATATTGTTTTTTTGCTACTCAGTTGATAGCAGCGAGGCTCTGAAATGTATTTATGTATTTATGTATTTATTTATTTATTTATTTATCAACAAGTGCAAGGAAACAGGACACATGAAAAAATGGCATAAATAAATGGATAAAATTCTGTAAGAACATCTGCTTTCTACGTTTGAACTGTCTTCAGCTGGTGTTTCCAGTTCAAAGAATGCTAGGTTATAAGCCATGGTATAAATCCCACAGAAAAACTATCAAAGTGGATAGTAGTTAGCTGGATAGAAGATTTAATTTGATCTGAGGGGTAGGACAAGGGATCATTCTCTTGAGTCTGCCACATTGACTTTTCAACACTTCCTCTTGGATGCCTAAGCCAGAGTTTGCATGAGATGCCTTACGATCTTTACTATTTTATTAAGTTGCCTTCATGATCCCCTGGAATAACACTGAAGTCTTATTTTAGCCTTGAAAAAACACTCAACTGCCTGTTTGGTCAGTTTCTGTGTAAAACCATACCATATTTTCTTTACCTCCAGTGAAAGAATGTCTTGGGATTTGCCCTGATCATATGGAAGAATCAAACTTTCCTCTTGCTGCTAAATTTATCTTTCCACATGACTCCATCTAATTTTAACTCACTGCAAGTTTGGGGAATCCTATTCACAGTTGTTTCTCCAATATGCATTTCTTTCCTGCAAAATCTTGTATCTTCCAATGCAGTGTAATAGCTAGAGTGAGGAGAGTACGTTTGGATGCCCTTTTAAGCCGTTATTTATCATCCAGTCCTGCATTTGGAGAAGCTATTTTTCATTCCAAATCCTCTGAATTCTGCAGTAAAGCAACAACAACAACAAAAAAAGGTTAGTGTGACTCTTTGGAGCTGTCCCACCCATCCCACAACCCCAAAAGATTCAGTCTTTGTTTGATCTGCTGCTGAAGCAGAATCTCTCTCCCCCCCCCACTTCAGTCTACAAGGGATGTTATTCGAAGCTTAGTTGCTAATCCTTTTGGATTTTTCACGGCGCTTTCATTTTGGAATGCAGTTCAGCAATACAAGTCTGGCATTGTTCTTTGTGGAAAGGAAGAGATTTCCCACCTGAACCCTAGAGGGCACTGTATACACATATAAACATGGGCTTGGGGAAGGTTTTGTCTGCCACACCTTCTCTCACTTGTAGAAGAGGCCAAGAGACAAAATAGTTACTTCAAAGATTATTGAATGCTCCTTTGTTTTCCCCTTGTAATCCTTCCTGGATGTGGCTGTTAGCAAGCAATGGAGGAATCTTTCAATTTTGGTTTGGCTCCGTTTCTTGATTTTTCTTCAAGCTTGACTATTGAAAAAGGAGAAGGGAATATGTCATCAGGGGAAATATGTCATCTAGAAATGCTCCTAAAGAAATTTCCCCTGATTGTTCTACTGATGTTTCTTGTCTTCTTTATGACAGCTGCATACTGCATGGTCTAATGTTTTGGGTTGCTTGTATAGATGATTATTTGGCATAAACGTTCAGGACAATTGGGGGAGAGGGATTATTTTACTTCCCTCCACTAGTTCCAAGTTTACTGCTTATTTTGACTTCACAGAAATAACTAGTAGCCATTCTATTTCCTACATTTTCCCCCCTGTATTAATTTAGTGGAAGCTTCTGATTTTTGTAGGACATGATAAATATTAAATATTTGTGTGAGTCAAGGGAATCTTTCTAGACACAAAATACTATCTGGCATTATTTCTCATTTTGCTTCTTTTTGTGTGCTTTAGTTCTCCTGGCCGATTTTAGTCAACTTTGATATTTCCTGAGATGTGAAAGTTCTTCTTTCTTTAAAAAAAACCCAGACCTCAAATAAATCTCTTTTCTGCAAAGCCCTTAAATCCACAACAGAAATTAGTTGTTAACAGCTGTGAGAAGTGATGTGTGTGTTTTGTGTGTGTGTGTGTGTGTGTGTGTGTGTGTGAGAGAGAGAGAGAGAGAGAGAGAGAGAGAGAAGATAAAATTATCCACAAATCTGCTCAGCACTGGTCTGAAGACAGATCACTAACAATTTCCAAGGGGCTTCATTGCCATGCCACCCGCCTGTATCTCATTGTCCATCTGCAGCTAAAGCAGCCAGAGAATAGATTGACATGCTGCAGGCAGGTAATATGCAGGCTATTGATGCAGAGGATAACAATCTGAAATAGTGTGTTTTGTATTGGTAATCCCGTGGCTCCAAATTGTTCTACTAGTATCCCGTGGACTGTTAGGGGGGGGGGAGGGACTGGTCCTCCATCAATCTAGAGCAGGGGTGAAATCCAGTAGGTTCTGACAGGTTCTGGAGAACAGGTAGTGGAAATTTTGAGTAGTTCGGAGAACCGGCAAATACCACCTCTGGCTGGCCCCAGAGTGGGGTGGGAATGGAGATTTTGCAGTATCCTTCCCCTGCCACGCCCACCAAGCCACACCACGCCCACAGAACCAGTAGTAAAAAAATTTGGATTTCACCACTGATCTAGAGCAGGGGTCCCCAACCCCCGGTCTGTGGACCAGCACTGGGCTGCGGCATGCCAGAAACGGCCACAAATAAACGAAGCCCCATCCATGGGATGCAGGCAGCATGCGAAACCATATCCCCTCTGGTTTGTGGAAAAACCTCTCTCCATGGAACCAGTCCATGGTGCCCAAAAGGTTGGGGGCCACTGATCTAGAGAGTGTAAAACTCTGTAATTGACCGACTTGTCCCTGGCTTAATTGGATGTCTAATTGAAAAGACTTCCTTTCTTGTATTTCCTTTCCAGTAGCTTCCAGGACCCCTGCCTCTTCGTTTCTTCTTCTTGCCTATTGTTCTGAGCAGTGTGTGCAGCTCCCACACTGATCTCCACTGTTAAACCCTTCTCAAACCCCAGCTCTTCAACAGCCTTTCCCAGATGCCACATAAATCTAGTCATTCGCTAGATGGCAGTCAAGAGATTATTTCTTGCCAGCTCTAGGATGGGAGGGGAACACATTAATTATATGCATATTGCCAGTGTAGTTTAATGGAGTACTATTGTTGGTTTTGATTTCACAAAACCGGAATATTTAAATGGTGATTCGACTTTGGGCTTATTTACTTTTTAAAAAATCTCTGAGATCCACCCATCAGTACCTGGGACACCCATATAGCACTCAAGAATTCAGAGCCTAGGAATGTATTTTGTATAGCAGAACTGAATGGAGTTGATAGTCCAGTTCATGAAAATCCACTCATTAATCCATTATTTTTCATTTTAGTAATGTAATGTGGGACAACTGGTGAGTGAGTAACACTGTTAATATTACTTAAACTATTGGGAAGCAAACTGTTCTCCACTATGATTAATTTCTGGTTTTCCCTAATTTCTTCTGTGCCTGATTTAAAATTATACTGCATTACAATGTTTTTCAACAGAAGTTTCAAGAGTTATCCAACTATTTCGTCTGGAAGGTATGCTTACCTTTCCTGAATGGAATGCAGCCCATCCAGGTTTAAGTTGTTCATTGACTCGAAACCTTTCTCAACAGTGGCTGAAATATCGAAGTAACAGCACAGTGTTGTCAGAGCAACACTTGTTTTGTTTGGCTGGTGTTTGCAATCACATAAATAGTAAAGCCAACTTGAGAAAGCAACATAACAAGCACATAAGTAGTTTTCTGGTGAATCACTTGAAGAACTTCTTGTACCTTCTTTTATTACACATATCTGGAATATTTTTTTTTCCAATTGGAAACACTCCTCCTGTAACACTCTGCTGCACCCAATATATTAGCAATTGCCTCTTCTATGAAAGAACAGCATGCAACTAGTTTGATGGCTTCATTATGGATGATGGTTTTGCCTAAATTGAGAAATCCTTGGGCTAAATCCCAGAGACCTTCTACCGGTATGTAAACTCTGGCCACTCCATGCTCTCTCCCCCTCCTACCTACAAATTGTCCCTTTCTCAAGGAGCATAAGTTAGGTAGTCCATGGTGAAGGAAAGCAGGTTCTCATACGATTATCCTCCCCATAAAATATTTGTATGGTGCTGAATTTTGGTTCCTTGGATTCATGTTTTATTAACTAAAGCCATACCCACTGATGATTACCTCTTGTTTCTTAAAGACAGACAAAAGCTATGTCTTTGTAAGAGCCGAGGTGGCGCAGTGGTTAGAGTGCAGTACTGCAGGCTACTTCAGCTGACTGCTAGCTGCAGTTCGGCGGTTCAAATCTCAAAGCTCAAGGTTGACTCAGCCTTCCATCCTTCCGAGGTGGGTAAAATGAGGACCCAGATTGTTGGGGGCAATATGCTGACTGTGAACCGCTTAGAGAGGGCTGTAAAGCACTGTAAAGTGGTATATAAGTCTAACTGCTATTGCTATTAGTTCGCCACAAAGTGCTGTGGCCTCAAAGAAATTGATATTTTGATTTGTATTGGACTGTACGAGACAATAAATTAGTAAAATGTCCGCTATTGTTTGGGGTGGTTTGGTATACATAGATTCATGACACTACTCCTTATCTGTGCAGTTCCATCTTGCACTCTGTTTGTTGAGGTTATCAGCCTCCAGTGAAGTGTGCAAGCTCAGATGAGTGGTTGGGGAGAGAAAATTGGGACACACATTATTCCAACCTGAATGCCAAGATTTCGAGAGGAATAAATGACATAAAATTTTGGTTATTTTTTCACCGTTTCCTTTTTAAATAGCTTAAGACTTTATTTAGCACAGCCACATTTTAATACAATACACATACGCAACAAGGATATTGCATTCAATGCCATCAAATGAGTCGATTCTCACTGAATGGATATTTGAGTCACAGAAAGTGAGCAAAATGAACACTATGGGTACAGAAACAGAGAGCTTGGTCTTACTCAAATTTAGTATCCAGTTATTGTGAAGACTTTTGAGCTCCCATCTGATAATTGCAGAGAAGCCACCCCCATAGATCAGATGACAATGTAAGTAACAATGCAGATAACGTCTTACAAATGACTCAGTGCTTGTTTCTTTTGTCACTTAGGAACAGCAACACAAAGGCAGTGAAAATTATAATCCTAATACTTGAGGTACTTCCTACCAAGGGGAGAGGACCTCCATACTCTCAGTGGTAGAGTCCAGCTTGTTCACTTCCCTGCAATAGCATTATACACTAGCTTGTAAAAGAACCCCATGCAGAAGGCCAACAAATACAGGTAGTCCTCAACGTATAAACACAATTGACCCCCAAATTTCTGTTGCTAAGCGAGATAGTTGTTAAGTGAGTTTTGTCCCATTTTATGACCTTTCTTCCTATGGTTCTTAAGTTAATCACTACAGTTGTTAAGTTAGTAACTTGGTTGTTAAGTGAATCTGGCTTCCTCATTGTCTTTGCTTATCAGGAGGTCGCAAAAGGTGATCACCTGACCTCGGGACACTGTGACCATCATAAATGTGAGTCAGTTGCAAGCATCTGAATTTTGGTCATGTGGCCATGGGGATGCTACAACGGTCGTGTGAAAAAAAAAACCCTCACTTTTTTCAGTGCCATTGTAACTTTGAATGGTCACTAAATGAACTGTTGTAAGTGGAGGATTACCTGTATTTTTTGATGAAAATGGGGAGAGGAGAAATATGTGGAAGACTGACAAAACTTCTCAGCGAACCGAGCCCTGAATGAAATCATGCCCATCCTCATAATAACCATATTTTTGCAATGGTGACTATGGCCCAGAAATATCACATGTTCTTTAAACCACAACTGGAAGGGTTTGTTAACAGAAAAGCTCATTGTTTAGAAGTGCCCTTGATTGTTATGGGGATGAAGACCTATTTAATAATCTTATTTTAATAAAATCAGTCACCTGTGTATCTCTAGTATTTAAATAACAGTACAGTAGCACAAATGTCTGATCCCAGTGCATAGAAATGCTAGCTATAACAGGCTTTAATTTTAGTGCAAGAAGGAAAGCATTATATTTCAGTAAGACCAAAATAATTGCTACAAATATATTATCTCGCCAAATACCAAAAATATACCCAGACAATAATTTCCGATTTTTCATTTACTACTTCCTTGTTAGCACAATATCTGATTTTCAATTATAGTGTATGCATAGGTGTTAAAACCTTTGCTTTAGAAACGGGTGAACACAACACTATGGATCCTTATGATAAAGGCAGCTTTAAACATCCTGTTTACTGTTTTCTTTGTCAAGATTAAGGAATGTGAAATAACCATTGTTAGGACAATCTCCCAACTTTTTTGGCCTTTTTCTCTCTCCTTCTAATTTTCCACATGGCTGTCTGCTTCCTCGGTGCAGTTTCCTGACTTCAGGTTGCATAAAGTTGCAAGGTAAGTTGCACAAAGTGTCCTTCCTTCATCATATTTGTGTCGGAAGCATTCTTCCCCTTCTTCAGCTTGTTTCTGTACTGCATGTTTGCTCAGGGAGAAGTTACAGTGAATTCATTTGATCCCTAGGAGTCAAAAACTACTTCATGGCACGTAAACCACCAACCAATCAGTCCTATATATGTATGCATAAAATTGCAGTTGCTTGTTATTAGTTCCCATCATTTGATCTAGCTTCATCTGTGACATTAGGACTGCTCATATTATAAAGTTCTGTGTTTCTGTTATCCACGCCTAATATTGGGAATTGCATTCCCTTCCATGGCACACAAGACAAGTAAACGATAGAAAGCGAAGATATCAATTAGAGGTTTGTGGGATTGTAGGAAAAGAATTTATGGTAGCAAAAAACTCAGAAGTAGTCAAAGGGCCTAGTGCAAAAGAAGCCAATTATTCAGCCATTTTGTTCAGCAATTGAAACTTTCTCCTTTTCGTGGATTCTAGCACTACTTTTGACCATGTTTGCCTATGAATTGGCTTTGTTACATTTATTCAAAGCCCCAGTTATCTTCAGGCACCCTTAATCTAAATGTCTGTACGGCCTTGGGACACAGCCCCATTTGCTGTATAACATCTGACTGGTGGAATCAGAGTGTGGTTTGCCATCTTCATTTTTAAAGATTGTAGTTTGCTCTTAATGATTTTTCTGAAATGGCCAAAAAGTGATAATAATTCCTGTTCATGTCAGAAATAATGAATGGATGATTAATTGATGGAGAACAGGGAGACAAATGACATTAATACAACATCTGGAATGAAATATAACTGGGTTTTGAAATTAAATATAAATAACTCTGTTTTGGAAGTAGTGCATTTTCATACTTATCAAATTCAATCCTACAACAAACCTGAGTCTCAGGCCCTTAACTTTTGTACCATCACAGATAGGAATAAGAGGATGAAGAAATGTAACTTCTCTTCCAACCAGCTCAACCAACTAGTCTATGGTTAAGCTGTACTTGTAATTTCCTATCCCTGTTTTCCAGCTCTGATCACCAGATTCCTAATCCTTGATTATCAGTACCCAATTTCAGTTTTATAATTCCGGTTGTAGTTTGAAAATACAAGAAAAGGCATATGTCACTATCTAGGTTTATATAAATATACAAAAAAATATTCACCCACCTGTTGCCATGTCCCCAGAATTACAACATGCTAGCATAAACATAATGTGGTTATGTTTTGATAGACAATATCAGCTGAATTTGGGCAAAACGTTATTAGCTTGTTTTCAACTATACTTTTCACATTTTCCCTCTCCTCCCTATTCTGCATGCAAATTGCTATATAAAACTATAAGAGTTAAATGATTGTTATTAATATTTCTACCCATTCCTAGCCACACGTTTACCGTCACTGTAAAGCAAGTATGAGATTTCTTTTCAATTATCTGCAGCTGAATTGCTATCAGCAGTTCAAAGACTTGAGTGAAGATTTAAATTTGAGACTGTGCTCAGAGGTTACAATCAAAGATGAAAGGATGCATTGGATTCTACAATGGTCAGGCAATGTATGAAGTCTCTGGATTGTGCTTATCCATCTGCATAGGTGTGCAAATAATAGAAATGAAACAATCTAAGGGAATGCTGAGGCAGACAAGACAAAACAGATTAATAACAGACTCAGCTAAAAACAGCGCCTTCAAGAACTGGCTGGTGAGTTTTCACTAAGCATGCTGGTGTCCATTAAGGTTCGCAAAAGCCTTGTAAGCAAATGAAAAACATAATTTTTGCCTTAAAGAATTCAGTGGATCAACTCAAAAGAGGATTCTTGAAATCAGCCCAAAGATCAGCAGTGAAGTAGACTAACTAGCTTCCATCGAATAAGCTTTCTTGCAAAGCCTCATGCTATTTGCTTTAATGCATATTTAAACTTTGGTATAATATATGTAAATAACAGAAAAAGTAGAACAAACAACATATAGTAAATAATACTGGTTAAAAATTATATACTGTTGGCTTATGTTTTGTAGCAGTTAATGTCTGTACTATAACTGCAATATTAGTTCCCTCACCATAAAGTATAGCATTAAAAAAATCTTCTGAACATGACTCACAAATTATAATAGCCAGAGAAGATTGGGTCAGCATCTTCACGCCTGCAGAATTCTGTGTCTTATTGTTATGTTGATAACAGAAACCTTTTTATGGATTCCCATCCACAATCCATCAGTCTTTAGATGAACTGAAGCTTCTAGAATGTGGTATCTGAGTCCTATCCATGTGTTTGTGAGACACTTACTTTGTGAATGGTTGTGACATTTCACCAGAAGAAAAGTAGTGATACACATCAGAGCAAACCTCATAGGCCAAGGTAATGGGATCTGAGGATACTGGCCTTTCACTCATTTCTGTTGTCATGGCTTATACACGGATTATTCATTGCAACTTCATCTGTGTTGCTGTAGCTTCTAGAAACTTCAGACTGATTTTCTCTTTCATCACTTTGGCCTATATAAATTCCAGATGGGGAAAATCTTCCACTTTCAGAACTGTGGCTTTCATATAGGCTGCTTTCTAGAACATCTTCAGCCTTGTTGCTTTCAGTTCTAGGGTGTGATGTAACTGCACATTTATAACTGTAGTTTCTAGAAATCATGCCCCCTGTACATTTTTCATTTTCTTTGTCACAACTAGTAGAAATATTGGCCTCTTGGATATCTCTGCTTTCTTCATTGGAGCTTCTTGATAATAAATCAGCTGCTTTAAAACTCCCACTTTCTCCACTGTGACTTCTAGAAAAGCTATGTTCGGCAGCATCTTCCTTCTTTCTGTGAACCTGAATAGGAGTGGAGGTCTCTACAGGACTTATACTATCACTGAGATTTCTAGAGAAGCTGCCTGCTTGTTCATGTTCAATTCTGGAATGACCAGACGGTAAGACACCTTCCTTTGTCTCATTTGCACTTCTGACATCATAATCTGGATATCTTTTATCCCCATGACTTTCTTTGATTTCTTTACTCTGGTCTTTCATAAGATCAACATCTACAAATCCTCCTCTTCTGCTGCTTTGACCTCTGGAGGAACCACCTTCCAAAATGCCTCTGTTGATTCTAGAAACCACAGCTTTGACGAAACCTTCACTTCCATCAGTCAGACTGCTAGAGTAGTCAGCTTTATCTGGAACACTGTGAGGTCTGGCAAAAACACTTTGAGTTAAGCCTCCTTTTTTGTTGGTGTAGTTTTTAGAAAAACCACTCTCTGATTTGCTTTTTCTCCCATATACAAAAAGGCCAGGGTTGTTACCTGGGATGCCTTTATTCTCTGTTGTGTGGAGTCTAGAAAGTTCAGGCAGTGAAAGTTCTTCACTTCTGGGACTAGGATCTCCTGAAATATTACTTTCCAAAGCACTTTCTCTTGCATTACTATGAATTTTTAAATCTGTCTCCTCACACAGACCTTCATCTGCACTAGTAGGACTTCTGATAAACACACTGTCACTTAAAGTTGTACTTCTTATACTTGGGGTTCTAAAGCCACCATCCTTTGAGACAGATTTTTTCTCACCACCAAGGCTCCCAGAAACACTACCCTCTATGTAGGCTGTGTTACTACTGGGGTAATTATGAAGGTTGCTCTCCTGTGTACCTTCAGTGTGGCCTTGACTAAAAATAGTATCTGTGGAGTCTTGACTTTGGTCTCTTTGTATTTTAGAAAAGTCATCCAATGAACTATTTCTGCTGGCCTTGCTGTTGCTTTCAGAAATGCCACCTACAGGGACTCCACCATCTTCAGTGCTCCTTGTTCTAGAAAGTATAGGTTCAGCAAATTCTTCATGGCTGCCTCTAGATTCAGGTTCATCATTCTGGCTTCTAGATAGGCTGACCTGTGAGATGTCCCTGTTTATCTCATTGTGAGTTCCAGAAATGCCACCTTCAAGGACCCCATCATCTTCAGCATTTGTGGTTGTGGAAACAGGTTCAGCATATCCTTCATTTTCATGAACATTTCTGCATTCATTTTCATCACTCTGGCTTCTAGAAAGCCAGCCTTCTATATAGGATGCACTAGTCCCACTATAACTTCTAAAAAGGCTGTCTTCTGAGATACCACCACTGAGACTTCTAGCAAAAGCATTCTCTGTAAATTCTCTGCTGCCTTGGCTTTGAGACTGGTAACCAACTGGTACGCTTTCTTTTCTACAACTATGGTATCTACGTCCAGAGGAATTACTGCTTTCCCCACTTTGAGTTCTGGAAAATTTGGAGGACAAAAATTCTGCACTTCTATGACTTGGACTTCCAAAATCAGAGCCCTCTTGGATATTGTCACGCGTCTCACTGTGGGCTCTGGCAAATAGAGTCTCAGTCAGGGCTCCATTTTCATTGTGACTTCTAGAAAGTTCAGTTACCAAACGGCTTCCACTATGGATCATTTTATTTGTCAAATCTTTTGCTCCTGGTGCCACATCTGGGACATTTGTGATGCCAGAGTCGGGTAAAACTGCAAAGGCAAAATACAAAACACAGGTTTTTTTTTTCTTTTTAATGTTATTTTCTATTTTATTTTTGCTTTCAGTAGTCATACACCTGAATTAACATAATTTTGAAGAGCATTCCACAAGTTTTTGATGTTGTATCCCACTAGCTTTGCATAATCTCAACTCATTCAGTTCTTTAACATTTGGGTAAGCAAATGACATTTGAGCAAATGTTTTTTTTTTAAAATGATCATTTCAAAGAAATATTAAAGAACCAACTTACAGGACTTTGGTCTGGAGTAGATTTTGCTAATGAATGCAGGTGATGGAGACTCCATGCTGTGATTAAAACAACAACAAATTAGCTCAGTTTTACTATAAAATACCAGTTTTTGGAAGAAGCATATAGCAATATAAGCAAAACTTAAAAATAAGGAACTTAGGAACCTTCCTAAGTTCTTGAAACTTTGAGGGTTCCCATCCTAGAAAACTAAAGAGTTTCTAGAACAACGGATGCTTGCTGCCAGGATAAAAAACCCTATTTCTTACACTGATATATCCTTAAGAATTGCAGATATATGTAAAGAATATTTGTCAGTGGCGCCTGCTCCTTTTTCTTTTTAGCACTTAATAAAATAGGTGATAGTAAATACAAAGCTCTTTGGAACTCTTGAATCTTTAGAATTCCAACGAACAGGCATCTCTGGAATTCTAAGCACCCAGAAGATTCTATGGCATATTTTGTTAATATCTGTTAAATGTATTAACTACCAAACCTGTGCAAATTCAAAGACCTCTCTTCACACTAAAACCACACAAACTCTAATATTCATCCTTTGACTTAGAAGGAACCTGGATTAGATTAGATTGCCATGTGACCTGAAATGTTGGTGATCAGCTTCATTATGTGGATGCCCACACTATGAGTGGAAGCAATGCTGAAGAACAGGGGTCCCCAACCGCTGGTCCACAGCCTGCTACTGGGCCCTAGCTCATTTGGAACTGAGCCGCAGAAGTGGTGGGTGAGGACGCATGTGCGCACGCACGCTGAAAGCTGCATTTGTGAAAGCGGCGCATGCGTGCACATGAAACCATCCACTGTCTCTCCCTCCCCCACTGCCACCACGGCTGCCTCCACCGGTCCACCGAGCCTAAAAGGTTGGAGACTGCTGCCGTAAAAGACATGCAACAATAAACGTCTGGATATCATGAAAGCATGCAGACAGCTAGAGGAGGAAAAAAATCTGTATTTTGGAATTCAGTTCTGAACTAATCTTTGGCTTTAGTGCTATGTTTCATGACAAACTTCCAGAAATGTGAGTTCAATTGAACTCAAAAGAAAACCATGTTAGTCTCTGATAAAAATAAAATAAAAAACAGTATGGTCAAAGCTTTTCCGACTAACACATTTTATTAAATCTGATCATTTGAGCTGTAGCTGCAGAACTTATTATGCCTTTTAATTAAAAAAATATTATTTGGACAAAGTGCTACCAGACTTCTGATTTAGTGACCAAGGATTTTAGGATTCAGAACATTAACTGTATCTAGTGTCAGTATCTAATGCTAGAACATGCAGGATCTAGAACAGGGGTGTCAAACTCGCGATGACACTGTCAGGCCGAAGCCATATTTTATTAGAGACTTTGGCCTGCCACACTTTATGCTTGCTTTGCTCTGGGAATTTGGGAGGGGCTGTTGCATGAGGGATGTCTGCACGTAGCCATAACAAATTCCTTTCAGATTGCCAAGGTCATCCTTTGTCCTGCACCTGCACGGAAGGAGATGGGAGTTGCTGCCAAGTGCCAGATGAAGATTGGTTCATGTGATGGACTTGGGGGTGTGGGGACAAGGGCTTGAACTTTCAACTGGCTGGAGAAACCCTGGGGACTTCAGATCCGGGTTTCTCACAGCCGTGCCAACATGGCTCTATTAATAAATTGGAATTTAGAGGAATGCTTTGCCTCGGACTCTGATTTGATTTTAGATGCTATTTGGAATCCTGACAGACACGTCATCACGTGACGTATCGCAACTTTCCCCCCCTTTGCTAAAACGGGGGTGGGGGTGGCCAGTGTGTGACGCATCCAGCCTGCGGGCTGCAAGTTTGACACCCCTGATCTAGAATGTTAGTTCTTCAGGCAGAAGTTACTAACTCTACATCGTAGTGTCTGTATCAAAGACATTATAGTTTTCTCAGAACAAAAAGTACTATAAACCTGCTGAATGTTTCAGTTTTCCTATTCAAAATCTGAATCTGATGTCTGAAATGCAAAGTTGCATTCTGAATATTTTTTTCCTTAGATTTTGACATTCATGCACCACAACATTTCCTGATTTTTTAATTTTATTTTGATGTTGAAAAAAACTTTCCGGTATGACATGCCATAGGCATCAGATGCTTGAATATGAAATAATTTCTGAAGGAAGTTCAATCTCTCTCTTGAACAGATATTTTGGAGGCAAATTAACCTAAGCTCTACTTTCTTTTCAATTTATATATCCAGAAGCTTCAAATAAACAATCTTACCTGATTTCTTCTCCTTCTACTAGTTTCCTGTAAGTGAGAATCTCAATGTCCAAAGCCAGCTTGGTATTCATCAGCTCTTGATACTCCTTAACCAGCTGAGCCAAGTCTTGCCTGGCATTATAAAGGGCATCTTCCAATTTTGCCAATTTTGCTTTGGCATCGTTGAGGGCTGTTTCTCCTTGTAGACCAACATCTTTGATGTTATCCTCTAAATGTAGACACTGAGTACACAGAACATCACAAGTAAGGGAAACAGCTCGGTGATCTCTCAAGCCCCCTATTTCGCCTCCATCTTCCCATTTGAAATAAATACAAAGTCGAACTGGGAAGGACACAAAAATGTCTTTACTCCTGCATGTCAGTACTTTTCAGTAGTAGATGTAAATTGTGGCAAGTCTGCAAGCACACAGACAATCATAGAGAAATGCCTGTTCATGTATCTTCACCAGCTCATTACCACCACTTGCAATTTTCCTTTATTACCCCATAAACTTTAATATACAGGAATAGTTTGGTTGTTGCTATTAGCTTGGATAACCATCAAATTTGAATACCTCTAAGCCACACAGGAAAAGGAAAAACATACATAATTATATTTCTTAATCAGATACTACATCAACCACACCAAGTAAATAAACAGAGCTGAGTGGGCAAATATGGCCAGATGAGCTTCCTGGACTTAAATTCTCCAGTAGTAATTTTTCTCTCCTTTGTTCTTTGAGATATTAGTATTCAAAACTTCTGTCCTAAGTGCAGACATTCCTGCAGACCAACTCTCCCAGCCTGGTTTCTGCCAAATGTTTTGGGCCACATTTCTCTTCAGTTCCAGCACATCTGGCTGGGGATGATGGAAACTGAAAGTTATCATATGTGGCGGCTCACTGACAGAGAAGTAAATTTACTAAGACAACAACATGGTACTTAACTGTATCATGGCACCCTCAACATGCATAATGAGATCCATACAAACCCAAATTAAACATACCTATTCCTATTCCTATTCCTATATCTTGTTGCTTGTATCCTTACGATTTATATTAATATTGTTTCCTGATTGCTTATTTGTACCCTATGACAATCATTAAGTGTTGTACCTCATGATTCTTGACTAATGTATCTTGTCTTTTTATGTACACTTAGAGTATATGCACCAAAGACAAATTCCTTGTGTGTCCAATCACACTTGGCCAATAAAGAATTCTATTCTATTCTATTCTATTCTATTCTATTCTATTCTATTCTATTCTATTCTATTCTATTCTATTCTATTCTATTCTATTCTATTCTATCCTATCCTATCCTATCCTATCCTATCCTATCCTATCCTATCCTATCCTATTCTTTATATTTCATATTTCTGAACCACCCATCTCCCTCAGATATATCTATACTTATACACATATGAGTGTACACACAGACACTCTTGTGAGAGCCAGTTTGGTCTAGTGGTTAAGGCATCAGACTAGAAGTCAGGAGGCTCTTAGGTTCAGTCCCACCTTAGGCACAAAGCCAGCTGGGTGTTCTCGGGCGAGCCACTCATTCTCAGCCCTAGGAAGAAAGCAAGGGCAAGTCACTTCCAAAATCTTGCCCAGAAATTACAGGGACTAAGCCAGGAAGTTACCAGGAGTCAACATTGACTTGAAGGAAATAAAAAACAACAACAACAAATATATTCTCATGTGATCACACTTTCGTGTTCTTGCACAAAAACTTTCAAAATGAGATGAAATAACCAGAACATTATATAATGTATAACATTGTAGGATTTTGGTCATGTTTTATTTTATTTTTAGGTCTTTTTTTTTATACGTACACTATTGCCAAGAGCATAGGTTTCATTTGCATATTTCTATGTATTTGGGGAGGATTATGATTTTGCAATATTCTACCAGTCACATTCTTACCTGGCTTTTCAGAGAGACAATGCAAGACCTCAATTTTTGGATCTGTATATTTAACTCAGCAATCACCCTCCGGTCATTAAGGAGATGGTCCCCATACTTAGCACATAACACTTCCCTTTCATTCAGCTGAAGGTGAGAATTAAAAGAATATTACACATGGTAATGCTTCCTGGGCCCCCCTCCTCTTTCAACATCCACAGCATGGAATATAAAACCAAAAACTCCCTCAAACCATTACTTTGTGATCTACAAGGGCCATATTCACTAAAGTCAAAATCTCTCTGCCTCAAACATCTGGAGCTCTAGACCAGCGGTGGGTTGCTCCTGGTTCGGCCTGGTTCTTAGAACCGGTAGCAGCGGTGGCGGGAGGCTCTGCCCACCCGCCTGGGATGCTTCTGCACGCATGAACCAGTAGCAACGGGTTTTAGAACCCACTACTGCTCTAGACTCAACATGCCCAGACCATATACAGTAACATTAGATTTGCGACTAAAACAGTATAATGAAATGCTTTATATCTGAATATTTATTTTCTGCTTTCTTATCAGCATTCATATGAATTCTATTATTTTCTTTTCTGTTCTCATTCTTTGCCTCATTATTGTATTTGATCCAGAGATATTTTTTTTAATAACAGATTTTATTTCTTTCTTGACCTTGTTGAAGCTCATTGTCATATTTTCTGTCGGCCTCCATTTTCTATTTTTTTGTGCCATGCTTTTAAGTTCAGTTAGGCATGGAGGGCTGTGGCAAAACTAAGCATCTATAAATTATTCTCCTTTTTCAATGGTACCATGTTTTCCCCAAAATAAGACCCTGTCTGATATGTTTTTGAACCCCGAAATAAGCACTTGGCCTTATTTTCGGGGAGGTCTTATTATTTTGGGGCGCGTGGAGCAAGACGGGGCTCCTCTTGCCATCTTACCTGATTTCCAGCTCTGTTTCCCTAACCTTAACCAGAGGAAATGGTATTTTCGGGGGAGGGCTTATTTTCGGGGGAGGGCTTATTTTGGGGGGAGGGGTTATTTTCAGGGGAGGTCTTATTTTCGGGAAAACACGATATTCATTACAACTGAGGTTCACAAGAAGCACTTTGGACAATTTTTAATAGTACATGAATGTATACCTTGCATCGGGTGAGTGCCTCCAACTCTTCCCAGCTTTTCATAGCCAATTCTTCATACTGAGCTCTCACATCCTCCACAATCTGGTGGGGGTCAGGAATGTATCTGTTGTTGTCAATCCCCAGCACAACTGAAATATCTTTAACCTGGGACATCACTTCCTCAAGCTCCTAGATCAAAAGGACGTGGGCTGAGATTAATATGCAAATCATACATTAAGTTTACAGTGGTTAGATCTGGCAACTCAGCACTGGAAGCTCAGCTATGAATGGATGTACTGTTAATTAATATTACGCATCCATTTTTTGTGTTTAGTATGTCTCATACATTATAATTAGTAATATATGATGGTGGATATGGTAGGTTGGTATTATTACCCAAAACGCAGATCTGAAATTCTATAATGGAGATCTACAAAGAAATTATTTTTCTGGCTAAGGAAGAAAGCTCAGGAAGAGTAGATTTTCAACTCATATTCTTACAGCAGCATAAGAAAAGCAGACGAATAAACACCAGATTTAACACAATTTTAAAAGATTACTGCTAGATTATTATTATTTTTTTGAAAACGAGAAACTTCTCCAGAGGGAAGAAGGCAGAGTCAGCCCTGAAAACAACTCTCCTGCAAGAAAGGAATGGGAATTGAAAAGAGTCATGGAATTGGCCATTGTGGTAAGCAGTTTTCAGTCCTAAGTTGGAAGAAAAGGTGGAGAACAATTTGAAGCAGGTTCTATAACTTTGAAGCCACCCTAGTCCTGTGACATGAATTATAATACCACAAAACTGAAGCATATATAATAGCAATGCTTGGAAACTGCAATCATCCCCCAAGTTATCTTATCAACCATCTCAGAACAAATAGAATATCATTCAAAAATTATTTATGGCCCAAGATCGGCATACAATGCAATAACTATAAAAAAGAAATGCAAATGTATCTTCTACCCTTGCCTTCTTTCCATGTTATCTCCCCCCTTCCCCCCCCCCAGAATAAAGCAACTCTCTGATCTCTGGCAGATATTCAAAGTGGCTGATGTTATCACAATAAAGAAGAAAGGCTTCAAGGTCACTTCCAAAGGCGGCAGATTTTCCAGCATAGAAACTTTCACAGGAAATGTCGCAGTGATTAATCCACACAGACACATCCTTGTGTCACGAACAGGCAGGCAAGACCCTACATGAAGCTTCTGAAACCAGAACCCTTTGAATGTTTGGCTAGTCCTAATGTCCTACTTTCTTGAGTTTTGACTTGTCTCCAGTCAAAATTGATTTATGATACCAAAAGTCCACAGGCTTTACACTCCTGATCTCAAGGGGGGGTGGGGGGAAGCAGCAGTGTTAGAACTTGTTTGTAGTGATTCTCAGCCTACTTGGAATGGCCAAAAGCAGGAATGGAAGGCATGGTTTATCATTTGAGAACATAGTACTCTGGCCACAGGGCTTATTGCCTTTAAAGCAATTAAGGCTGTCAACTTTGGGAAGTAGCCAAGGGACGATGTCAAGGCAGAGGCAGGGTAGGTTCATGACGAAGTGTGGTAGAATCTGGTTTATGATGAGTGGAGCTGGAAAGGTGGCTCATCAGCAACTACAGTATTGATTGTCTAATGTTGTTTACTAAAATGAATCAGCAAAATGCTTGCTGGGTGATTTGCTGCTGCAAGAGCTATTGGTTACATGACTCAATCATCTCATATGATAAAGGAGAAGAGAAAATGTTTAAAGTTCATAAGCATAATCACAGTTTTACTTAACAACAACTTCACTTAAGGTCCTGGTTGTGATCACTAAGTGAGAACTACCTGTACTCAGGTACTCAAGGACTTCACTCCTACAACTAAAAACAACTAAAAATCTAAGATGTCTACCCTAAATTTCTTTCCTTTTCCTGATAGATTGAAATCTGCTTTTCTTATTAATTAAGCACAATGCAGTAAGTCATATGGGCCCACAAGACATTATTGCTCTACTATGGGCATATTACCTGTTGCATTTTATCCATCAAGATTAATTCATCAATCCAGCTGCGTCCATTTTAGATGCATGCAACAGAAATACATGCCAGCAATGGAAGTTGATTGACCTCTGGGTGAGGACCTATGGTAGATTAGGTCCCCCCCAGCCCCCATCAAAATCAGTACCACAAGTACCATCGTACCAAATTGCAGCCAGGAAATGGGTTCTGGATGATGAAAATCTCCAGAAGGAAAGAATGATCAGGTGATTGCCCATTTTGACTCTGGATAGCTGCTCCTCACAGGGAGACTACAAGAATTATGTTTCTTGTGCTCATCCATTAGTTGACCAGCTTGGGAGTTAAGAGAATATCAATCTGCCCAGAACCACTATGCAGCCTTTATAGATGTATAACTGGCAACAAACCTCACTTTCTTAAAGTCTTTGGATATAATTAATTTACAACCTAAAAGAAATATTCCAAATGGCAGAAAAGAACAAAGGCACTCAAGTGACTTGCATTCTGTTTGGAATTAAGAAAAGAAAATAATAATATCTTAAAGGATTTAATTTAAAAGCAAAAAGCTTAGTAAGATTTTAATTCAAGAAAGTTTTAAAAGGATAAAGAGGATAGTAATTTTAGAAAACAGAAGAATTTTTTCTCTGATGAAAATGCCTTTGAAAACAGTAACATTAATTAAAAGGACCTTAGTGGGAATTTATTTATTTATTTATTTATTTATTTTATAAAATTTATATGCCGCCAAACTCCCGAAGGACTCTGGGCGGCTTACATCATAAAAAAATAAAACATATAAAAACAATTAAAAAAAACATCTATATTTAAAATAAAACATTCACACAACCATGCATGGGCCAATCAGAACAACTATTGGCCCCAGGCCTGCCGGAAAAGCCAGGTCTTAACAGCTTTACGGAAGGCCAGTAAGGTGGGGGTAGTACGGATCTCGGGGGGAAGTTGGTTCCACGGAGTCGGAGCGGCTACAGAGAAGGCCCTCCCCCGCGGTCCCGCCAGCCGGCACTGTCTGGCCGACGGGACCTGAAGAAGGCCAACC
>QLTV01003097.1:2048604-2113870 GCA_003457575.1 Thermophis baileyi
CCTTTGCAAAGGCCCCCCTGGCCACCGCTGTCAGGGGTTGATCTAATCTCAGCTGTGAGTCCAGGAGGACACCCAAATTGTGAACCCGTTCTGAGGGGATTAAGTTTTCTCCCCCCAGAACCACGGAAGGACGATCAATCTGGTCCTTCGGAGGTAATATCCACATCCACTCGGTCTTGTCTGGGTTTAGCTTGAGTTTGTTAACTCCCATCCAGATCCTTACATCGTCCAGGCACCGGTCTATTACATCCACCGCTTCACTGAATTGACGAGGGGTGGAAAGGTACAGCTGGGTGTCATCAGCGTATTGTTGAAACCTCATGCTGATTTTTTATTATTAAGGAAAGTAGATTGTTGGATTTTATAAAACAAACAGGATAGTATGAGCCAGACTGTGTAATGTAACTACAGAGAGTTAATTGGGACTAAATGGTTAAACAGAGGAAAGCCAAACAGAAAAAAAGGAAAAGCTTATCTTTTACCTTCACCCTAGCAATTCACATACTTTCACTTTCTCATATAGCAAGTACAAGAAAAGAAGCAAAATTAGGAGAAGGAAGGAGAGGTTCACTACAGCCATACAGATAAGGGCATTTTAGCAGATTTATTACAGAAAATGTTTGAGGATTTGGCAAGAAGATAACTGCAATGGATGGATGCCCATTGTTTGGATGCTTTTAAAAAGGAAATGGGAGAAGGATTTGCAGGAATGAAAGTGGATATGAAAGAGGAAATTAAGAAGATTGAAGAATCTGCATGACAATTAACTGGAGATCTAAAATAAATTAATGACAAGGTGGAAGATTTGGAAAGTAAAACAAAAGTTATAAATAGAGAGATGGAGAAAGATTTGGACAATTTGGCATTACTGGAACTAAGAGAAAAAGAATTTAGAGTGAAAAGAACATTGAGAGGATATCAGAGAAAATATTGATAAGTCCCTGTCTAATTTCTTGGATTGGGAGGAAAGTGATGTTGAGGCAGAGATTGGTAAAGTTTACAGGATTAATACATGATTTGCAAAATTAAGAAATTTTCCAAGGGATTCCTTGTCCACTTTGTCAGGACTAGAGAAGAGTTTTGCAGTAGTATTTTAATACCAGATTGAGGGTTGATAGTACAGACTTAATTGTACTTAAGAAAATTCCAATTAGAACACTATGTAAGACAAAAGAGGGTTTTTTTTTTTTTTTGCAGACAAACTTAGGAGATTGGGAGAAATGATTTTTTACTTTTAAAAAGCAGAGATTCAGTCTGAAGTCTGTGCAAAAAACAAAACAATTAGAGAAAATGCAGTGATAATTACAGATTTGACTAGCCAAATACTGTATTACAACAGCAAATTACCTCTGCCAGTAGTGCTTTTAATTCTAGCAATTGAATTGGATAAGAATAAGGAAATCCTTTAATGCAACATAAAATGGAAAAAAAGAAGGGCTAGAAACAAGCATAGAAGGCAGCCCACGTGTACTTCTTAGACAAGCAATCAACCAGCCGCCTCCAGCTCTTTCCCTTTATTGTATTTAATACAATAAAGCTTTAATGATTGGAGATGAGCTCAGAGGCCAAGGCAGGGCAAGGCAGTGAGCCATTCTTGACAGAGATAAGAAGGCTGTAAAGATAGGGGATTTCATAACAGCTTGTTTTAAGAAGCATATCCTCAAGGCTATGAGAAAGAAGAATTCCAGTCTGATTATGTATATGTATATGTATCTAAATCAGTGAAGGTGAGAGAGGCTGAGCGAGTACCAGGGGGTTCCTTACTGAACCAGGTGAAAATAATTAGGATGTGTAACAGATGTAATTGCACACTAGGTGCACTCAGGAATGCCCGTGATTGACACAGATTACTGGTTCTGTTTCTTAGGTGCCACCATAACTACTTCATGTAACTTAGAATTAAGTTAAGATATGTGTACAAGATATTGCAGGTTACAATTGATCTGGCATGTGATGAAGCTAATGATTAGCAGAAAGGAGGACAGCAATCCAATATAAAAATAATAAAAGAGTGGGAGTTGATTCACTTTGCACATGCTCCAAGGCACAAAGCCTGAGGAGCATTATGCAGGTATGAAAGTTTTCAACTCCATCTCTGAAAATCTGTATAGTCGTCACTATATATTTTGTTTCCTTATTGTTTCAGCAATCTTTCCAAGCTTCAAATTTGGTTGAAATATTTATTGTAAGGTGCTTGTGGCAGTACAAGAAAGGGAGGGGATAAAATCAGAAGAAGAAAAAATACATCTCCTGTTTAATTTCCCAATGTAGGTCAGCTCCACCTATTTTTAAGGCTAATGTAAGAGCTGCGGTGGCGCAGTGGTTAGAGTGTAGTACTGCAGGCTACTTCTGCTGATCACCGGCTGCCAGCAGTTTGGCAGATCGAATCTCACCAGGCTCAAGGTCGACTCAGCCTTCCATCCTTCCGAGGTGGGTAAAATGAGGACCCAGATTGTTGGGGGCAATATGCTGACTCTGTAAACCGCTTAGAGAGGGCTGTAAAGCACTATGAAGCGGTATATAAGTCTAAGTGCTATTGCTATGTTCCTTGCATCTAGTAATACAAGCAGCATCAGTGTGCCAACATATCTTTGGCTTTCGTGAAGTAAGTGTCCTTTTCTTTGGGGCATGTCCAAAATTCAAATAAGCAGTAGTCTTTAAATGATGATCATACTAGCTGTCAATAAATTTAGATGTTGGATATTTACTACAAACTAACACCACTCCAGGACATTCCTTCTCTCTCTCTCTCTTTTTCTCACCTGCTCATGGATGGTATTCATTAACTGCACCCAAGCATGAAGTCCACTTAGTTTTGTTTCCAATTCTGTCTTGTGGAGAAAGCCATTGTCCAGATCCTGTGGATTAATGAAGACCAGAGAAAAAGAGTTTGCGACTTTTCACTTTAATTGGAACTTTTGACATAAATTTCAGTCTCAAGCAAAGGAAAGAGAGACTGTTTTTTGCAGGATTAGCATTCTGCCACTTGAAAATAGCATTTGGTCAGAACATTTGATTTTAATTGAGAAAAATCTCTGCCAACAGAATTTCTCTGAGAGATCTTCTCAAAATGCTTGTTTTCCCCATTGGTAACACGAATCCAGCAATTATACAATTTAGAAACAAACAACAACAACAAAAAAATGACCTGAGTCTTCTTTCTATAATTGCCATTTTGAAATTCAGGCGACTTAGGATCATAATTGAGCATGGAATTCTGGTCATAAGTCGTAAGAGGGGTCATCACACAACCAACCTGATTTTACAAATTTTTGCCGCAGTTGTTAAACAAATCTGCAGTTGTTAAACAAACCAGCATCTTTTGCTAGAAATTTGAAGTTAAATGCCATAAATTGCAGTCATGTGACCGTGGGACACTGCAAACAGCCATATATGTGGGCCATTTGCTATTCACCCAAAATGGAATCACATGACTGTGTGTGTGTGGGAGCTGTTGGAACTTCAAACGTGAATGCTTTTTTTGGGGTCTATCGGAACTTCAAACCATCATGAAGCAACTGTCATAAGTCACCACTTATACCGATGTCTGAGAGGTTGTGGATTGGATTTTTTAAAAAATTCTGAATACTTTCTTGGGGCATATCTGCTAGAGAGATTCTATGGCATTCATACAGCAATTTATAAATACAGTACCTTAATGTGTAAAAATAAGTAATGATCAACAAATACAATAACTTTAACAAGGAATAAGCAGCACTTGTTGATGTTGCAATAAAGAAGAGGGGACACAGATATTGTTCAGGACGATCTTGTTCCTAGTGTGTCATTCAGGGGACACCTTGTTCAAAGAGAGGAATCCACCCAGATTCCCACCACTAATACAGTCATGGTGGAGGGTGAGATTTGTCTGGCTTGCCTTTCTAAGTTTCAAATTATGGGTTCTAGATTTAGGGAATTCAGGTTATGTACATCCTCTATAGATCTCATTTTCTACCATATGTATGATTTCCACAATATTTTAATAATGCTGGAAATTAAAAAAAGGAATCTGGGTTGGCTCACCAGTCATCACTTAATCATAAGTAAAAGACATAAACAAGGCAACTATGTTTAATACAGGATGAACACAATTAAAAAGAATTTACAGTTAATAGCAGCAGCCTGCCCTAATAAGAATGTTTGATGCCTAAGCACTACATAAATCACCCCAACTAACATTGAAAAATCATTCCTTTAGAGCAGGCCTAAGTGAATTTTGTACTGGGATAAGGATCTTTAGAAAGTTTAGAATTGGAAATGCTGGAAAATTCTTCATTATATATTAAATAGATTGAATATAATTAGATGCTTGACTGAAAAAATCGTAAGTGAATGCTAGATGATCCTGAACAGGGCCTGAATTCCTTTCTTTTAAATTGCTTTTCAGAGGAAAAGTTATAATCATGCAAAATTCTTTAAGAATTCATGACTAGTGTCCCAAACCAGCACGTCTATGATTTTTACCTGTTCATTCCAGGAAGACTATAAAAGCCATCTAGTATTATTACATCCTGGATTACGCTTGCTTTCTAAGTGGCAGTGAAAAAGTTGTGGTAATGATAAAAGTTTTAAAAAGGTGAAAATCAAAGCTAAGCTTCAAAAGTGTAAAAACTGAATTAGCAGATAATGTGAATCTAATTCAAACAAAACTATTTTTTAAAAAAAATGCTCAATTCTGTATAAAAGCTCAATCAAACCTACAGATTATTTATCTACCTAGAGCCTAGACCCTTGAACTGATTTTTTTCTGCTTGGATCTGAAGAATGTTTCTCTGCCTACCTTTTTGAGTGTTGTGAAGGTGAATTCCATCCCAGTGCGTTTGTTTATTTCTTCTTCGTATCTAAATGAAAGAGGGTTGGTTGGTATGAATGAAATGCCAACAGATATCATTAAAAGAGACTGTATAATTTATGTTTTCTACAGCACCTCCCTTTATGTTTAGGAAATAAAACCAGTGATCCCAATGCAGACACACAAACATCCCACAAAAACCCTTCACCTGGCCATCTGTTCATGTAATTGTGAATTATTATAACTCTTAGAAACACCAACATATGGATCTATTATACTAGTTGCTGTGTAGGTGCACACTCATGAGAGACCAGCCCTACCCTGAAGAGTTACCAAAGCAGCTATGCAATGTCTGGGAAAATAATATACAAAATAATAATTTTGGAAATGATAGCAGAAAAAGGCAATGACTGTATAACTACGTTTAGAACAAACGACAATTAGTGGGACTTCATCACTTGACTGCCTCAAGGAACAAAAGACACTTCTTTCCAATAATTTGTCCCATTTCCTTCCCTGGTGCAAAACATTTGTGGTTTGACAGCCACAGCATCTTACTGGCCATCTCAGTAGAGGTAGTCCTCAACTTACAACAGTTCATTTAGTGACCGTTCAAAGTTACAACGGCTCTGAAAAAAATGGCTTACAACCATTTTTCACACTTACGACCGTTGAAGCATCCCTATAGCCACGTGATCAAAATTCAGACGGTTGGCAACTGGTTCATATTTATGACGGTTGCAGTGTCCCGGCGTCATGTGATCTGCTTTTGTGACCTTCTGACAAGCGAAGTCAGTGGGGAAGCCAGATTCACTTAACAACCCTGTTACTAACTTAACAAATGCAATGATTCACTTAACAACTGTGGCAAGAAAAGTCGTAAAATGGGGCAAACTCACTTAACAAATGTTTCACTTAGCAACATAAATTTTGGGCTCAATTGTGGTCATAACTCAAGGACTACCTGTATCATAATTCCATATGACACAATACCTGAAATCAATTAATACCAGATGCTCAGGTTTTACATACCAACCTGCCAGGATTGCTAGCAGAAGGGACACAGGAATTGCTCATACAATCTTCATAAAATCTTAACATTCTCAGCATTGCTATCAGAGTGATGGGGGAAGTGAAGCATGCTTAGCCAGAATATATTGCTGGCTCTTATGCCAGTGTTTGCCTTTACAAGGCCCACTAATGTTGTCATGGGATACACACAGAGGTGGGTTCCTCCCTGTTCGGACCGGTTCGCCTGAACTGGTAGCGACCTGCTGGTGACATCACGGTGACATCATGGATCCGGTTCGGTCGGTGCCGGTCCGTGGGCGCCACCATCTTTTTTTTTGAATTTTTTTTTTTTTTAAAAAAAATTTTTTTTAAAGAATTTTAATTTTTTTTTCTTCTGCACATGCACAGAAGCTGAGTTTCCGGCACTGCGCATGCTTCACCATCTTGTTTTCGGCTTTTTTTGGAATTTTTTTATTTTTCTGCACTGCGCATGCGCGTGTGCATGAAGCGCGCACGCCCATGAGGTGCGGCCACGTGGCGCGGGAGGAAGCGAACCAGCAGCGAGGTAAGTTAGAATCCACCCCTGGATACACAAATTACATCTGAGGAGATCACAAAGGATTTTTCATTGGATTTGAGCAAATAACAAAGCATACATCGGGCTTTTGAAATCATGTCATTGGCACTCTCACAAAATGGCTGTCATATTAGGTAGCCTGTCACAAATGTCATTCATCAATTTGCTCCCCGCCCTACTAATCCCCTAAGATGCCTTTATACCCCAAGGGGAAATACACTTCAAGTAAAGCTCTGGGATGCACTCACTCAGTACTTTTTCTAAAAATGCTTATGAGGTCTTTTCATTTTTAAACATTAAGGGATGCTATTTGTCATAACCCATGTTGGCCAGCTTCCTTCTTATGATTCAATCCCTGCCCAAAGGCTTGGAAATAATAACAATAATTAAGAATAATTCAAGCAGGGCAGAGAAATAACTGTGGGTACAACTGTTATGGACACCCAAATATCTATAGGGCAGAATAGATGAATCGCTCTATATTTGATCATTTCCGTCCAGACCAAATTGCTGCTTTTCCTGATCTCACATAATGTCATTGCCATTATCAACCACTGATGGTGTTGTTTTATATAAGTGTCTTAGCAACAGCAGTCCCAAACTGGATCCTCAACTCAAATATAAATGGTTTTATTACCCCCCCCCTTATACCCAAATTACCCCCAATTTAAGGACCATTGATTTAAACAATATTTACTATAAATATATATTTGGAAAATAGTGTTCTTGAAATATGGATCTCAAATCATATTTTAATGGGCTTTGACCTATTTTTATCACTATATTAACCCTGGATAAATTACAGCAAATTCCACAAATTCAGAAGAATAAAAACACAGTCATCAATTAGGATCCCGTGAAGGAGGATCAGGATTTTAAATGTGGTCTATGGCCTTGTTCAGGATGAAGACCACACTTGCTCTTTGAATGGCATGCTGAAAATTCTGCAGAGGATGGGACAAATTCCATCTAATTAAAGCCTAATTAAATCCCAATTAAATTAAGTACAATTAAGATATTGGTCTCTGTGTAGTCAATATTTCCCCCTTTCTATCACATTAAAAAAATTACCTACTTGAAAACAATCTTTGGAGGAGCTGTAAAAGCAAAACCTAAAAACCTGGATGACTGCAAAATCTGTACTCCTAAATTTGAACATGGTCACTTACCTTAGACTAATGTAGCAGGAAGCCCCACATAAACTTTATCTACCTGCTTGCTTGGTAATATGGAAGGAGCAGCTCTAAATTGGTTTCCTCCTTAGTGATCTCCTACGATAATATGCTGAAGTTTTAGGCTTACTGAGGCTTCAAATTTGGCTAATAATGGAGGGCCTTGTTCTATTCTCTGTGGTTTCCTTGGGTCTGTGCATAAAAAAACACCACATCTTTCTTCCCACCAACACTAAACCAAATAGAAGGCTAACATTTACCCCCTCCCATGATTTATATATAAATAAATAAATGCCCTGAAAACCTTCAAAATGTTCTCATTTGTCACAGCAGCAACCTTGATTGCCTGCTTCTCAAAGTCCTAATACTGGAAAAGCCCTAATATAGCCCCCATTTATAGCATTAGAGAATCAATGTTGCCCCGTTCCTGGGTTTACACTATCTGGCAAATTTCTCCAATTTCACTGAAGTCTTGCTTCCTTTTTTAACAGGAGCTTTAAAAATCATAGAGATGACACATTCAGTGACTTAATAGATGACCACATATCCCTGGAGAGACTGATGGGTGCCAAAATAGCTCTGAACCATACATCCTGCGATATGAGCTTGTTTTCTCCCGACTGACTCATTTTCCCTGAGTCTGGTTTGTATTTGAAACTGCCACATGCAGACAGACTACTACTTCCTTGTGGAATGATATGTTCAATGTGGTAAGGGAAAGGCTGATGACTGTAGGATTCCTGGAGGATGCTGGCCTGTTTAGTTTCTGAAACACCCAACCAAACAGAAGAATGTGAATGAAGAATTTATCACTGCAAAGCAAGTGCCTCTTAAAAAAATATAGTAGCAACCCATAGGCACTCTTTCTAATGTTCCTCCAATAAGATTCTTCACATCGCAGTAATTCTTCAGGGAGAAGAAGGCTAGTTCTCCAAATGGTTGTAAACTAACTTGATTTGATTTTCTGCTATTTAAGTCACTCCTCCCTAACAACAAGATAGGTTTCTGAAATTACATTCTTTGGTTGTTCCGGTTGTTCCAGCTGTATCCCATATGCCACAGATATATTAATTGCTCATGTATATGAAAACAGTAATCAGCTGTACTTCATTTTGTTTTACATTCTTCATAAAAGGTGTAGCAGAGCATTTTACAGCAAATAAAGAGAGCTGAGCTTTATTCCCTATTCCATCTATCGGTAATTCAACCAGTAAACATTCTCCATAAGGTAAGACAAGTCTAGCAAACAATGTGAGCAGTTCCAGGAGTGATGGAAGTATATACAAGGCGGTATCCTCTTGTTCCCCAAAGGGGGATTGTCAATACATATGTTTAAAGGGGGGGGGTTGCTTAGGTGCTTAAGATGGGATGAGAGTACAACATCTTCAGTTATGATTTATTTTTCTATTAATTAAACAAATCCATATAGCTGCCCAACTCATACGGAGCAAATCCGGGCAGTGTACAGCATTAAAGATTCACAGTTAAAAATCCACCCCATGCCCCCCCCCCCATGGCGGCAATAACAGAATCAGACAAGTCACTTGATTTGCTTTGAATGAAGCCGCAAGCTCGCCGACAAAACCATGTCTTCAAGGTTTTGCTAAAAAGCAACAAGGTGGGGGCCACTCTTAACTTTTGGGGAATGATGTTTCAAAGGCAAGGTATTATCACAGAGAAGTCAAGTTAATTAGATATCAGAGAAATGCTGGTGGGTTATAATATAATTCTGAAGGAAATCCATTCTAGAATCTAGAATCTAGAATCAAGAGCAGCTTTTTCCTGGCAAACAGGCCATTACCTATAATCATTCTTACTTTCATGTGAAGTGTTAATACCACTTTATAATGCCTTGGAATATTACATCCAGTTTTGATCACCAAAATATAAAAAAGATGGTGAGACTCTGGAAAGAGTGCAGAGAAGAGCAACAAAGATGATTAGGGGTCTGGAGGCTAAAATATATGAACAGTTGCAGGAACTGAGTATGTCTAGTTTAATTAAAAGAACAAGGAATGACATGAGAGCAGTGTTCCAAAATGTAAGGGGCTGCCAAAAAGAAGAGGGAGTCAACCTATTCTCCAAAGCATCTGAAGGCAGGACAAGAAAACCTAGAACTAAGGAGAAATTTCCTGACAGTGATAACATTCAGTGGAACGACTTGCCTCCAGAACTTATGGGTGCTCCATCACTGGAGGCTTTTAAGAAGAGATTGGACAACCAATTGTTTGAAATGTTATAGGGTTTCCTGCTTGAGCAGGGGGTTGGACTAGAAGACCTCCAAGGTCCCTTCCAACTCTGTTATTCTGTATCAGTTGCCTATGATAGCCTCAACTTCCATGCCTATTATTTCATATAAAACATCTCTTCCAGTTCTTCCGTGGAGTTGCCTGGGACTGAATCTGGAAGCTCTACTTTCAAAGCATGTGTTTATCTACCGTGAACCTTCTTCTAATGCTTACACACTGGTTATAGTCCACAACCACCTAGAGTTACTAGGAATTGGGCAGAATATACATTTAATATATAGTTGTTGTCACACTCTATTCATTCACTTTTTATGGATACTTAAGACAATTTTTCTTCCATTCCCTATTAGCTGGAAAGCCCAGCTTTACTCTGTGAGATTATTTTTATAACATTATGATCCTTTAAAATGTGGCATTTTTAAAAATGCATGCATTGATTTTTAGAGTGGACAGCTGTGCTGCCAAGCATCTACATCTACACATCTCTGCACTATTACTTATTCACAATGAAGGGTAATGTCTAAACAAGGCTGGAGCCACAGCCTTACCAGGTTTCAGATCTGGAATAAGAAATTGAACTAAGGATGGACAGATCTAGGAATGCAATGAGTGTAAAATACTAGCAATAGCAATAGCACTTAGACTTATATACCACTTCACAGTGCTTTACAGCCCTCTCTAAATGCTTTACCGAGTCAGCATATTGCCCCCAACAATCTGGGTCCTCATTTTACCAACCTCGGAAGATTGAGTCAACCTTGAGCCCCATCAGGATTGAACTCCAGGCTTTGGGCAGTGTTAGCCTGAAATACCGCATTCTAACCACTTTGCTACCAGGACTCCTAGGTACGTGCATAAAAAACACAAAATCCTAGCTAGTTGTTTAGTCAAAATGAGGGTCCCCTCCCATTATTTGTACCAGGTGTAGCCCATTCAGAAACTTCATGCTGTCAATTATTGCAAACAAGATTGTAGGTCCTTCTAAGCTAGGGAAGGACTCTTGAGGCCTGAATGTGCAGAAAGGCAGGTACTCAGTGTACCAAGTCCCAGCCTCAGAAGTTGGATTCCCAAGCCAAACCTTGGAGACCCTGAGCCAGCAGGAAAGATGACACGTTTGCAGCAGCTATAAATGAAAAGGAATCAGTAACAGAAACGCCCGGAGGCTTCAGGAACAGGCCGCTCTTCCAAAGACAAAACAGGTGGTGACAGAAACTTCTCCCCACCCTGGGAGCTACCTATTTCATAAGCCCCATTAGAAGGATAATGGCAGAAAGGTTGGTTCTTCTGGTTTTTCTGCCCTTTGGCTGGAATGTTTGATTTGTAGCCAGGCTGTTAGGTTTAATTACAGACTGCCTCATCAATATAGCCCGCCAGATTCCTCTTTCCCTCTTCTTTGCAAATGAACTGATACCGGTACTTCCTACTGACCCAGCCCACCAGTGGTGGGTTGCTACCGGTTCTCCCCGGTTCAGGCGAACTGGTAGCGGCAGCGGCAGGAGGCTCCGCCCACCCGCCCGGACATCATCAGACGATCTGCGCATGCGCAGAAGCTCCACGCATGAGCGAAGCACGCACGCGTGCACGTTCACAGTTCCGAACCGGTAGCGAAGGTAAGTGAAACCCACTACTGACCCAGCCCACCCAGAGAGAGGACTTTCAAGATACCTGAGCTCTCCAAACAAAGCGTGCCAACCTACCACAGGTTTCTGACCAGAACTTGTTGCAGAGGAGTCTGGTATCAAAGACTCAATGGAAATAGAAGGTTCCTTCCCAACTCCCAATGTCTGTAGCAGAAGGATAGGCAATTGAGGAGGGGAATATGGCACCGTGCTAGGTGACAACATGAGATGCACAGACTTGCATCCCATGTACTGTACACTGATTTTTCTTCAAGGCTGGCTCTGTGTCTTTTTATAAAAAAAAGAAAGAGCAACCTTTAATGTGCTTCAAAATAAACAAATCTAGGTGGATATGATAAATGCAAAAGCAAAATAATTCAGGATAATTGAGCTGTGATCATTAATAGGTAACCGTAACACAAGGAGTGAAGAAAGAAAAGATTTAAAAAGTCCTTATATATAGAAGAATGGTTAGTCCTAGCTTGGTACTTCTTATCCTATTGAAAAATTCTGTTATTCAAATCAAATCAAAGCAAGCCCAAGAACCAGCTGCAAATTGTCTAGCATTAGCAAGGAAACATTTAAGTACCGGTATCTTATTGAATTTTTTAAAACAACAGCAGCGACATAATGAAACAAAGAAGTTTCACAAATAAACATGTTGTCCCTGCTTGCTTTTTGCCTGCAGTTGGTCCCCACCCCCTTTGGAAAAGTCAACAGAGTGTAATATGAAAGCCTATTACTTGTCTGGTGGCTAAAAACATTAGAAGATATCTTTCCAGAGATCTCAAGTTGTAACTTGGCACATTGCTCTTAGGCAGGTTCCTCGTAATAAAGGAACACTGTCAAAATTATGGGAATTTTCCAGATGCCACTTTTGTTAGAAAGTAAAGATATGTGTAAGTGTTAAGTATTTTTCTTTTCAGAGAAATGATTTGCACAAAATATTGTAAAATCTCCTCTCCTCTGCCTCCCCCTCCCCTCCCCCCTCCTTTCCTTTACCTTAAAAACGGGAACTAGAAAACAAAAGGTTTACAAGCAGAAGCATATAAAATTACATCAAGGAGATGCTTTATGATGTGCATGTCAGGTTTTGCACAGGCTTTTCACATGTGCAGCCTTAGCACTTTTCTGCACAAATGGGGAAAGAAGAGGGAAGGATTCTGCCAGCTCTGGCAATAGTGAGCACATTACAGCTTTTTCCATGGCTTTTGCTGACAAAGGATTGTGTATGGCCTATATTTTACCATTTTTATAATTTGGAAGAAAGCAATTTGGCTTGCTCTGTCATTTTGCCTATCCCCCGGGCCAGAGGTGGGTTTCAGCAGGTTCTGACCAGTTCTGGAGAACCAGTAGCGGAAATTTTGAGTAGTTCGGAGAACCGGTAAATACCACCTCTGACTGGCCCCGCCCCCATCTATTCTCTGCCTCCCGAGTCCCAGCTGATCGGGAGGGAATGGGGATTTTGCAATAACCTTCCCCTGGAGTGGGGAGGGAATGGAGATTTTGCAGTATCCTTCCCCTGCCACGCCCACCAAGCCACGCCACGCCCACCAAGCCACACCCACAGAACCGGTAGTAAAAAAAATTGAAATCCACCCCTGTCCCGGGCTCCTTTCCAATGTTGCCCTCCAGAGCCATTCCCTGCCCCATTCCCTTTCCCTTGCAGAGTTTGCTTCCTCCCTTGCAGTGGCAGTCTCCTGTTTCACCCTTCCTCCCCAGCAATGACTACTTTTGGACACAGAAAAGCGCTAGTCCATATTATGAGCATTTACATGCCTGCGACTTGTTTGATGGCCAACTTGACAGACTGCTAAACCAACCACTATAAATATCTACCTACTCTTGCCCATCCCCATCTCCTCTCACATAAAGAACAGTTGTTGCTTGTTTGTCCCACTGGTAGGTGACACTTTGTGGGAGGGGAAATATTGATGGATAGCTATCACTTTCCTTTACTTGTCCCACATTAAGCAGGAAGGACAGCTCCACTCCCCAGTGACCGAGGCTGCATAGGAACCATCAGTAAGGGCAATGCAATTTATACCATCATATTTTTCCACTGGTTGACACATTGGAGAGCAGCCCTTTAATATGGCCAACTAGTTGCATCCAATATTGAAGCATGCAATGCCATTTTAAGAGACCATGGGGTAAGACTTGAAGAAACATAAAAGAGAAGAAGAGGAGGAACTGGACAAATCAATCTTTTGACGTCTCCAGTGCCAGACTGCTTTCAAGGTGGTTCTGAGACTTGGGGCAAGAAAAACAGTGGCATCATCCATTCCTTGGCCAAATCAGCCACAAAAACTAGTTCGGAAAAAGGTGGGGGCTGAGCTGTCATATTGCTGGACAATTGCGTGTCCCCTTTTAAGGTTTTCATTGTGCAGCCTCTTGCTTAATCTTCAGATGCTTCCATTGGTAACCTTCCCATATTTTTTCCCCTGTTTCTTTTGATAAAAATGACAGTGTGAAGGGTAGAATAGCTAGAAACCCATTTGAAGAACTGCTTAAAGGCTAACTTTTAGGAATACCTATTTTATCAAACAAAATAAGATCTGATCTAAGAAAATGCTAAAAAAAATATACTATTCTTAAGCAGCTTCATGTAACTCAAGTCAAATCTAGCCAAGCCAAAACAAAGGAATGTACATTCTGGAATATAAAATGATGTTAATCCTCCCCTAAAACCCATAGATATCAATCTAGACATCATAGTTGTGTCTGTACAAGGTACCTATCTTAATTTTTAATCCAGGGGAACAGCTTATGTGAAGAATATGGTTCATGGTAAATTGGATATATTTTTACTGCTGAAAAAAAAAAAGTAAATCTGAACGTAAAATGTGCTAAGAATTAACCAATTCTAGTTTCAGCTTTATAATAAAATTGCATGCAGCATTTGTTAAATTAGAAGTGAATAAATGAACTTGATCATCAAATTAGCTTTATTTTGGGGTTTTTTTTAAGACAAAGTATATCCTTCTGCTTTCTATCATCAATTTTATCCACTAATCTTTCTGGCAATCCACTCATCCAAGTTCACCTTGAGAACACTTCTTGGTGAATTAGGCTTATAATTCAGATGGCTGAAAACTGCATTCATGTATCTTTTTAAAGAGGCTATTTATGGCTATGCACATTATTATTATTTATAAAACAGGCATAAATGCTACGTGTAATAAAAATATTAAACATAGAAAGTTGAAGAGAGGCATTGCTTGCATATATAGGAATACAAAAGAAAAAATAAGGGAGATCATTCAGTAAAGTAGTACTTCTTAAAACATTTAGGTGTGGTAATAGAAAAAGTAAAACATGCTCTCAGGTAGAGAGGAAGAAAAGAAGGATGGGGGGAATAACCATGTTTTAATCCTGAACTCAAGTAGGAGGTTGTCATTAGAAGAATGTAGGACACAGAAAGAAAAGAAAGGTTGAGAACTGAGACACTGGAGAAGGGCATATTATATTTATACATAATTACATGTTTATCTCCTTGCTTCTCACATTTTTCTCTTTGATTGAACTTCATGCACCGGCTTTTCAACCAGTATACAATATCCACTTATCCATCAAACTACTTTTGAGGTTAAAAACATTATTCATCAACTACACTCTACAATTATGGGGTTGGTCTTTGTCTTAAAAAGGAATAACCTTTCATACGGGCCCCATAATGTCAAGAATGTGGCTATGTGTAACCTAATCTTTCCTTAGAATCTATTCACATGTCTAATGAATGAGGAATCAAGAAAGTCCTTTTTGGCATTAGGGGAAAGCTCACTCTGATATTCATAGCACTCACAATGCTGAATTAGAAGCAGGGCTTCTACTAACCCCTTTGGCTGAGCAACCAACTACAGTGTTTTCGGGAGTGAAGAATAAGACAGAATTGGAGAGGGTTATATGGTGGGTATGGCCACAAAAAGTCCATCAGGGGAAAAAAAATACTCTGCACCAGAGAAGAGAATGATTGCCTTTCCTATTTCAACATCACTAGGAACTTTGCATTACATGGTAACAAAAGCTTCACCACAGAGGCCTTTTGGCATAATTTCGTTTATGAAGTACAGTATGTAGGAATGCAATTATTAAAATGCATAGAAAAATAGAAAAGTTTTATAGGTATGTTCACCAAACCTGTGAAGGACAAAAAGAAAAAGAGAGAAGAGACTCACTTGTTTCGGAAGGAATCCATAGAAACTAGCACTTCATCAATTTCTGAGTCCAGCTGTTCTTTTTCCGCATCAATAGATCGCATTTCGAGATTCAGTTTGTTCATGTACCGGTCATAGAGAAGTTTGATGTCCAAATCAGAAAGGGAATTGTCTTGTTCTTTCAAAAAGTTCCATCTTGTGACCAGAACTTGGTTGTGCTGTTCCAGACTTTGGACCTGTATGGATTATTAACAGGTGGAGAAAACTATAAGGATCTTCTTCATTCAGCTGCTGCCACAACATAAGCATTGCCATATTGAAGGGATAAAAGGATATTTTGCCCTCTCCCCAAAATTATCTCTGAATAAGTAGGAATGATGGGGGGCAGGGGTGGGTTGTGGATCCTGTTGCTGCCGGTTCGCTCAGGGTCTGCGTATGCGCAGAAGCAAAATCCAAAATGGCGGCGCCCATGGAGACCGGCGAAAGAACCGGTTCCGTGACATCATCACCGGTTTACTAACAGCTCTAAAGAACCGGTTAGAACCGGTAGGAACGCACTGGGGGGGGGGGGGGAAGGGGGGGGGTGGGGGGGGGAATGTGGCTACTGCTTGGGAGGGGTTGTTTGTCTAGAATGTAACCCTTTGCACAATGTCTAGACAATTCTTTTCCTTTTTTGTTATTCCTGCTAGAAGGGAGGGGTTTTTTTTTTTTTTTTTAGTTTATGAAAGAGAGTGGTTGGTATGTGCAGATGAGGATCAGTTAATTTGGAAAATAGGGTTCTTCATTTTATAAGCAAATATTTTTAATTGACAGTTATTAATTAAATTAATATGCATTTATATTTCTGGCCTGGCCCAGCCCTTTCTGGTGTGTGTGGCTTCTGCTAGATCTATATATCCATTTATTCACACACCCACACAAACATGTGAGTCACATGTACACATATATTAGACAAGATGGGGGGAGGGGGAATCTTCAGGATTAGTTTCGGCCAGAGGCATCTGCAGTATCAGATACATTAATCAAAATGAAAAGCAGCATTAGGTGATAAAAGTGCTGCTCCTTTCATAGGTGTGCACGTACAAAAAGGGCAGAGCTGTCTACCACAACAAGACATTAATTTCATCATCTTCCCACTACCAAACCCCTTGCAGATCCTTCTAGTTTCAGCTTTTGGCAACCATCATTTGTTGATGTGAAAAAGCAGGGCATTATACAGGATTTTTTTTTTTTGGCTGTGATAATAAGTATTTTCTGTTTATTCTTCCTTTGGGGACCATCTTATATTCAAGATTATCTTCCTTTTGGATAAATAGAGTAGCATCTCAAATATGCATGTTAAATTTTCCCTTCCCCATAGCATTGCATCTAAATATTATTTATTTATTTATTTAGATTAATTAATTAATTTAAAACATTTATATAACTGCCCATCTTCCAGACAACTCTGGGCTGCTTCCAATGAAACATAATTATTATGACATAACATAAATCAATTCCCACAATTTATTTCAGTATCAACATTTTAAAAGCAACGTTCTTTGATTCATGGGTTTCTCTATAAACTAAATAGTCCCTTTTTGTACATAATTATTTTATTTGGGTCAGACATTGCTTCCGTTCACAGAACAATGTGCTAACAACCATTTAAAAAAAAAATCCCAAACTTTAAAAGGCCAATGGCTATTACAATGTGGGTCTTTAAAAAGCAGTTTGATAGAGAAGATAATGTGCTTCTGATTGACTTCAAGAAGCATCCTTAGCCTGAATCTCATAAGGTGGATAGTAAGAATCTAAGATTTTACACCTTGGTTGTCTGGTGGATCATTTTTAGGCTACTTTATGTGACAATCTCAACAAGGGGCAGCACCTGGCTAATTTTATTTGGCTTGGGAGGCTAAGCAACTTCAGATTTTAATTAGTACAGGTACCGGTAGTCCTCGATTTATTTATTCATTTAGTGACCATTCGAAGTTACAATGATGCTGAAAAAAGTGACTACTTAATTACTACTTTTCACACAATCATTGAATCATCCCCATGGTCACGTTATCAAAATTCAGCTTGCCAACTGACTCCTATTTATGATGGTTGCAGTGTCCCGGGGTCATGTGATCCCCCTTTGTGACCTTCTGGCAAACAAAATCAATGGGGAAACCAGATTCACTTAACAACTGTATTACTAACTTAACAACTGCAGTGATTCACTTAACAACTGTGGCAAGAAAGGTCATAAAATGAGGGCACAACTCACTTAACAAATTTCTCGCTTAGCAACATAAATTTTGGGCTCAATTGTGGTCATAAGTTGAGGACTACCTGTATGGACAAAGAAATAACAAGGCCGTAGACAAGAGTGGGGAAATTTTAGAAGGATCTGAAAAGAAGGCCAGGGCACATCATTTATCTACTGTGGCTAAGAAAACTGCACACTTGTTCCCATGTGACCCCTAGACAGTAAGCTCGATTCCCGAGCATCTTTCCCTTTAATACTACATCAGTTTGTTTAATCAGTTTGTTTAATCAGTTTAATACTACATCAAGGCTGCCAGATATCTGAGGACAGAAGAACAACCATAGCACAAGAGAAGCGAGCACTCCGCAAAGCCAGAGCTGCAAATGCTGCAACAATGGTGCCCACACATGTCTGCCCAACATGTGGCAGAACATTTCATGCCCGTATAGGCCTTACCAGCCACCTGCGGACACATCGTGGACAGCCCACAACCTGTTAGATGTCAAGGTCCTCTTCGAACACGATGGACGAACATCATCAGTTTAAACTTGCAAGCAATTGTGAAACTGCAGAACAACATCCCTCACTTAAGGAGTCCACTGAATTGTCTCCTTATGAGGGCAATGAGCATCAATATGGCATATTTCCTTAATACGTTCTACTTGCTCAGCATACTTTTAAGAAGGGAATCGGAAAAAGACAGGGAAAGAGAAAACGTATGCACAAAAAAAAGTCTATCTAGGTTGCAGGTTTACAGGGCAATCCAATCCACGCTTACTTGTAGATCAGAACTGATACAACTGGTGTAATCAAGCATCTTTCTCTCTCCACCCTTCCCCAGAGGTTTAATCTATTCTTCATGAAACAGCCATCATCTATTTTTGTTTTGGGTTGTGTGTGTATACAGGTAATCTTTTTTAGCCTTCTGATTTATTTGCAGAGTAAATACTATGTCACCACATAAAGACTTTATGAGGAAGCCCTGAATGTTGATTTATCATAACACCATGATTACATTCCCCTGAAGAGTTCCTGCTTGTAGGCTACTGCTATATCACAATTACGCAGCTGATGTTACATCTCAAGAGCATTTATTTATATCTACAGTACATCCATGATTTCCTCAACTTAACCCTAACTCCATATAGCTGCCTCTCAACACATCGTCTTACCCACCTCTCTCTCTCTCTCTCTCTCTCTCTCTCTCTCTCTCTCTCTCTCTCTCTCTCTCTCTCTCTCTCTTATTAACAGAGCATCAGACAAATGATATGGATGAAAAGCTGGGTAGCACATTATTACATTCTACTTTTGTGGAGGAAGATGACATTATATTTATTAAATCCTACTGGCTAGCATGAACAACTCTTGAGGCATCCCCATTCTCTGCAAATGCTAGCCCCACACTCACTCTTAAGTATAGCGCTCTGATTATCAGCATAGTTCAGAAAACATGAAATACAGCTTGAAAATGTCCTGCTTCACATAGAAACACACTGTAGAAACTTAAGAAATTGAAGGCTTGGTAATCTGAAACCTAGTGGCAGAACTAAAGAAAGTGCAAAAATCAGGTGATCATTATGAAGGTGTTGATTCAATAATTAGTATGTGGATAAAATTAGTTCATACTTAAATTTGTTCCTTCACTGCCTTAAAAAAAAAGCTTAACATCTATTAGTTGTTCTGAATGCCTTTGTTCCCCTGTCTGTATTGTTTTATCACTCTGCACCCATATCTCTTCTGCTGGTCAATGGTAAATTCCATGGGGAAGAAACTTGTCTTGGCAGTGATATTCTAGGATTATGCCTCTTGTTCTGATACTGCCATTTAAATAAGTGAAAATATATCATATTATAGTATCTGCTATTATAAATTGCTATCTGCAGCAGTGTAAAACATGGCTTAAAAAAAAAAGGAAAGCTATGGTGCTTATTTTCACAGAAGTCCCCCAGAGATAATGCATTCCTCAACAACTGATGATCATTGTAATAATCCAGAGATCAGATGACAGATTTGGTATACTTGAAAAGGAACTAAGAGAGAAAGTAGATAAATAAACTGAAGCAAATCAACTCCAGCTATGCTAAGAAAATAAATAATATGCTATCATCCCTATTCCTCTGAAGGATTCATTGTTGAAATTAAGTCAGATAACAATGGGAGAGGTGAAACAGAGATGATAACTTTCTGATTCTAATTAGGTGTTTTGTAATTTCATTAAAGCTTTAAATTAAAAAAGCAACAGTTCCAAACTTTTAAAACAGTGCGGAGGCATCCAAATAGACAGGTATTGCCAGAATAATTCCTTTAAGATAAATATAAATGGAAATTTCACACAACCCGTGAAAAAGCTATGCTAGAACACACCTTACTTGCAGAAAATGGTGTCTTTATACCTACATTACTGTTTGAAACATAGAACTAAATAAATAAGTAGCTTTCTGGTTTATCACTATGGTATTTTGTTGGGATGAGTAGAGTGAAGACTGGATTAACAGACATGACCCTTATATTCTCCATCATTTTCAGTCTCAGGATCATAAAGATCTGATCCATCTCTTTTCTTCCTGATTTTCATGAAGCTGGACTCAAACTGTCAATTCTAAAAGTGAAGGACAGATCCTTTCACAAAGCCTTTCCTAACCAACATGTCATTCACATTTATTGAATTTCAGTTTTCATGATCCTTTGACTAGGACACAGCCATGGTAGTTGAGGTTCCAACCATGTTAACTGGAGCGTTACTGGAGATGAACTATCTGGAGGGCACTAAGTTGGGGTAATATTCATTTGTTAACATATTCTTCCATTTGTCTACTAATAATTGATTTAAGCATCTTTCTTCAATAACTGCAGACAGAGCATACTTCTCCATGCAGATCCCATGATGGGAAGCTGTGCCAACTCTCCAAATGCAATGGTTTCAATAGATGCCAGGAGCATCTTAGTCAAGAGAGTAATACTGAAAGTTGATTTTTGAGCTAATGACCTCAGTGAATGAGGGAATATTTTTCTAACAGTGGGAGGGGATTGATTCTTTGGCACAGCTGACAAAATGATTTCCATCTTTGTGGGAGACATCTAGGCTCAAAAGCCTAGATAGAAGCCTCAAGTATCATTCTCTTGGTAAGGAGCTTCACCATACCCCTTGAAACATCTCTGCTGGAATCCTAAAGGTGCTTTTTCAAGAGGCAACTGGAGTTTCTGGTTGTTCTTTGAAGACATTTCGCTTCTCATCCGAGAAGCTTCTTTAGTTCTGACTGGATGGTGAGGAATGGAAGGATTTATACTCCTTGCAGATAGCTGGTCATTTGCATTGTTTTAGCGAGTCATTGAGGCCACCTGAAACGTCTTCAAAGGAAAACCAGAAAGTCCAGTTGCCTCTTGAAAAGGCACCTTTGGGACAACCATGACCTGGATGACTGAGAATCTCCATAGACATCTCTGTCGGAAGTTTTTGACAGCTTTCAGACTTGAAATATACGTGTGGAAATATCATGCAGTAGGGAGGTGGGAGGTATCAGAAATATGATAAAGAATCAATCTCTTATCACTTTAAAAATTTTCTTTGTTTTTCTTAACTATTCCTACTTAGAGAATCATAAACTAGAAAACATACAGGAAAAACAAAATAGACACTAAAGGTGAAAACATTTTCTGGTAAAAGCCAGTCATTTGTGGCTACCAGCCATACAGTGACATGAGCATTATTTATGCTATTTTATCAGAAATATCTGATAATTGTGCTCCTAAGTAAACTATGCCTCATATCCCAATGCAGCTTGATGTTACAGATGAATAAGGTTAAAATGTAAAATGTAATCCTTGTTTAGGTGCCACAATTGGGACTGGCAACTCAGTCATTAAGTGAAGTGATCACTAGGTTAAACCACAACTGTACTTATGCTCTTACTTCAGGTTTCCTTTGTTTTACAGGTTTGTGAAGAAATGTGAGGTTTGGTCATAAAGTTAGTCGTACTTAATCATCATACTTGTGAATAGTTGCTAAATGAGGACTACCTGTACTAAATTTATAAGTAGCTAATACACCACAAACTGCTGCCTTGATCCACATGATATCAAGGAGCAAACTGCTTTTCAGTTCAAAGTGTAAGTAAAAGGGGGAAAAAACTTTATTTCATGAATCTCAACTTTTTAGAGAAGAGAATGGCTTGTAAATAAATATTTCTTACTAATGAGCTAAGGATCATAGCTAACAGACTCCAAAATATAAACTGTATAATTATTGAACAAAGGAGAAAGGTATAAGTCAATATAAATTTCTACACATCATAGAATAAAGGACAAGCATCTACAATGAACTTTGTATAATGGCACACCCCAACTGATTCTCACAGATATTCTTTGATCACAGATGACATTATATTTTGTTACCCATGGATTCCTGCTGTTATTCTTTCATCTTATCACAGATAATCTAGTAAGGAAGAAAAGCTAAAATAGCTGCCCAGCATCTTTTGGGTTTTCCATTTAAACCATCCTACACCTTACTTACTTAGGTTTTGTGCCAAAGTTTGGATTAGCTTTTTGTGTTTGCTTTTTTAAAAAAGAGACTCTCCTCTACAAATGTCACAATAGAGATATGAAGGTTGTAGTCACATGCCCCTAATGAAAAATAACAAGAATTACTCTCACAGTTGATTATGTTGTCAAAGATTTCATGAAAAGGCAGAAAGACCTGTCTCCTTCCAAGCTTTTCACAACTGCTGGAGGGTTTGGGAGAGGTAGAATTTTCTCTGACTCACACTTGTTTGATAAAATGAAGAAACAGCTAGAAAGACCAGTTGTTTTTTTGTGTGATTTCCAACCTCTGTGCAAATGAAAGAAATCCCAGCTCTCACAGAAGTCACTTGCACGTATGTGACAATGAGGGGATAGTGCAGAGGAATTGACAGCCAGAGCAAACAGAAATATAGAAAGTCAGTGTTATATTTGTAGACCTCTTTTGAAGAGATCTTCTGCCACTATCACATAGCCTGTTTTTGTTAAAACTTCATAAACATGTATTACTGTAGATTAAGATTAAGTAGAATCTTTGAGTAAAGAATCATGGAACTAGGGAATGTATGAGTTGGAAGGCTTTATAACTCTCTACTCCACTTCCCTGTTCAGTGCAGAAATCTACTAGACTATCCCAGGGGTGGGTTCTGGCTTACCTTGCTGCCGGTTCGCTTCCTCACGCGCCGCACAGTGCTAAAAACCCAGCTTCTGCACATGCACAGAAGCAAAAAACAGCTTCTGTGCGTGCGCAGAAGCAAAAAACAAGATGGTGGCATCTACAGCGCCGCTGAGAGAGCCGGTTCGGGGGCGTGTCCAGCCGGCCATCGCTGCCAGTTCGGCAAGCGGGGGGAATTTCCCGCTACCGGTTCTATAGAGCCGGTCCGAACCGGCAGGAACCCACCTCTGGACTATCCCTGATTGGTGGCCATCAAGCACTTGTCTGAAACCCTCCAGAAAAGAGAGCATACTACTGTTCCAAGCAGACTGTTCCCCTGTTAACTGCACCTACCCATAATCTCTTAATCTCTACCATAAATCTCCTTTCTTTTAATTTCAACTCATTGGTCATTGCCCTACTCTTACTTTCAACAGAGGACAGGTCTGCCCCTTTAACAGCTGTTATTTGTAGATGCCTATAGTGTCTGCTCTTTCTCCTTTGCAGACTGAACACAGCCAGCTCTTTTAACTATACTTCATAGGGCTTCATTTCCAGACCTCTTTTACTCTATGTAACTTTTCTTTGAACCTGATCAAAATTCTATTGGTTTTGTCCCTTTACAAAAGTGATGCCTTGGGCTGGACAAGACATTCCAGATGCAGCTCAGCCAAAGCTGAGTACAATGGAACTATTACGACTCCATTTTTACAGGGTTGAGAGCAGGGGTGGGTTCTAACTTACCTCGCTGCTGGTTCACTTCCTCCCGCACCGCGTGGCTGCGCCTCATGGGCGCACATGCACTTCGCACGTGCGCGCATGTGCAGTGCTGAAAAATCTGATTTTTTTTTTTAAAAAAAAAGCCAAAAACAAGATGGCGACGCATGTACAGTGCCGGAAACTCGGCTTCTGCGCATGCGCAGAAGAAAAAAAACCTGGAAAAAATCCCCCCCAAAAAATAATTCCAAAAAGAAGATGGCGGCGCCCACAGACCAGCACCGACAGAACCGGTTCTGTGACATCACCGTGACATCACCAGCGGGTCGCTACCGGTTCGGGCGAACCAGGGGGAACCCACCTCTGGTTGAGAGTTTATATTCATTCCTCTTTAATTATCAGTGTGCTTCCATTTCCAAAGTATCTCCTTTACTCTTCCCAGTTCGTCAGTAATATTGGTATTCATCTCTATAATCCTCTTAAAGCTTTTTTCCATTTTTTTTCTCACAGAGATGATTTGTGACAATACATTCGATATTTCATTTTTCAGTCTTCCATCTTCTTCTCTACTCTTTAGGATTTCTAATAGTGGTATAATCCTCATAATTTGTAGTTCAAACAATACATCTTTCAACTTTCCCTTGTCTAGTTATCTTCAACACGATGTGGTCACTTTTCCTGAAGGTGCCTGACATTTTCTTTCATTAGCCAGTTCCTGTCTGTGGATTAAGATCAGATCCAAGATAACCGATCCCTTTGTTTCATCATCTGAAAAGTACAATTCTCAGATAGAAATTAGAAGATGGAGGGACCCCATTCTTTGTTATTTTTCCAGCAGATATTTGGGTAATTGACGTCTCCCACTATCACTCCATTCTTCTAAGCACATTTACTCCCATCTTTATGAGATGCAGTCCCTTCCTAAGCATCTCTTACACTGGTGTTTGCAGGAGATCCATGTAACTCTATGGTGGCAAAAAAATCAGAAAGAGTCTAGTACAGGGGTCAGCAACCCACGGCTCTGGAGCCACATGTGGCTCTTTCATCCCTCTGCTGAGGCTCCCTGTCACTCAAAATATGCGTCACAGTTGCCAATGTGCGACACCCACATACGTGCAATTTATTAAACTTTTTGACCCCCAGTAGGCCAACCATGAATAAATCCAAGAAAAGAAAAGTTTCAGAAGAAAACAGAAATCTTTAATTCAACTATATATGCTAGTTTTGTGGCCGCTCAGGAAATAGTCAGGCATGGGAAGAGTTTTGTGGCTCCCGGTGTTTTCTTTTCTGTGGAAAACGGGTCCAAATGGCTCTCTGAGTGTTTAAGGTTGCCAACCCCTGGTCTAGTACTACCTTTTCTATATTTTTCCAGTGGAAATGTTTTGATTTAGTTGATCTTTGTGAAACTGGGAATCTGGAAATAATATTGTATGGTGTCTTCTGTAAATTTTAGTGCAAACCCATTATACTTCATATTCCACAGATACAGCTTATCCACTTAGATTAATGGCTTTAGTTCAAACTGCCATGATAATGAGCTTGCTAACCCATGATTAGGGTATTATCTCTTTAAAGAGCATCTGATTCCCTTTATCTGTGACAGAGGAGTCAGCCCCCTCCTTTGGTCTCCCCTTCCTAAGCATAATTACCACTATTAAGTTCACGCTTTATGTTTGTTTGGACCTATGGAGATATTTTTTGATAAATTCCTTCCTGCATCCTTTATTATAATACAACCTGGAGAACAAAAAATATTACCCTGTTGGGCAATTATAGGAAAAAGCACTGCTCAATAACATTTCCCAAACAAGAGGCTTCCAGATGAGGCATCTATTGTAAAACTGCACTGGCTCATTGACAAAATTTATAGATGCTTAAGAGACCATCATTTTCTCTTTGGAATAAAATCTGCAAAAAAAAAGGATGCTTATGCACTGCATTTTGATTGGCAATGCCCTAAGCCATGCACTTGAAGGACCATAATCTGGAAGAATTTGAGATACCTCCAAGAACTACATGTATTTGAGTAAAGAAAAAGAGAAGCAGGCATCTTAAAAGCCTATAGCTCCAACTGAATTTAATGTCTGAGCAGAATGCTTCCAGATATTGATTTATCCTTCTAGTTCAGAGGTCTTCAAACTTGGCAACTTTAAGACTTATGGACTTCAACCCCCAGAATTCTCCAGCCAGCATAGCTGGCTGGAGAATTCTAGGAGTTGAAGTCCACAAGTCTTAAAGTTGCCAAGTTTGGGGACCCCTGTTCTAGTTAGAAGGTTATGTGTAACTCTTCTCAAAGGATGCGGGGGTCTTCTCTTTTTTTTAAATGGGAAAAAAAGAAGTAGTACCGAGAAAACAAGGACAGTTACAAATTGTAGTCTACAAAATTCCATGCACCGAGGTAGTGTGGTGGCAAATTAAGAACCTTATCTGAAAGCAATGTTAAAGTAATTCTTGCCCAGACATGCAATACAGCTAATGGTTAGCCTTATGGCTTGGGTATAATAGTCAATATCCAGCCATGAAAACATTACCGGTGTTTATTTAAAATGTTGAAGTTAGGTTATAAAGAGGCCACTGATCAGCAAATACAACATTATGATGTTTTCTGGCCAATGATAAATGACTAAGCCATATGCTATTACCCATATATACTCCAGTGTTTTGGAGAATAATCTTTTCTAGAACTTCCACTTGGGTTCCAATTAATGTTGACAAATCAAGACTGAGCATAACGTCAGACTTAATTCTGTGACTCAAGAAAAGTAGGTTTGCATCCAGGATTCCACCTATAAAGCAGGAAAACTCCTTAAAACAATTAATGGGATTTTAAAGTTGCCTACTGGTATCCAATCGGAGAAGAGGAAAGCTTTTCCATATATGTAGAGTTGGTTTAAGTGCGAAGCCCAGAATGACATTGACTATAGCAGAGACACATTTTGATGGCAAACAGTGCTCAAAATCCAAAGCAATCCATAGCATTGTGGCATTCTTTGGAAATGTTGCAAATAGATTCTATGGCATTTTTAAATTTGCAAAATGATTTAGGATTATATCACTCCTTGTTACCATCATATTAAAGGTTGATTGTGATAAGTGACTTTAGCATAGAGAACTGAAGTTGGGCAAGATTACCCTTGTCACTGCCATATGATCATTGCCATTTCCAAGCTCACTCTTTGATACTTGGCTCAGACATTCATTTACTACATGTAGAAGCCATAGCAAAGATGGACTGATCACAGGTATGATTACTGGCATATCTGATTACAAGTAAAATAAAAAATGCTTCTGCAGTGATAGAAATGGCTATCTACTCTATCAGTGTCCTGTTGATTTTTTTATTTCCATTCAATACATATTGCACAAGAAATTATATGAATTGACTTCTAAAGAGAAAGCTAGAGTGACTAGAGAAATGATAAGCACAATTACATAACATCACCCATTCTTATGGCTGCTGGAAAGATACAGGATTTAAATTAGCCATCATCTCAGTCCTTGGCTTCATATTACATCATCTGACTTCTAGGTTTAAGTCCAATCCTCTATTAACTGTTAGACCAATTTTTTTAAAGAATGTTTTTGCTACTCATAGTGACTACTTTCCATGCAGACATTTCTATTGAGGAATACTGGTATATCTGTTAAACAAACACATATGTTTCAGAGGATTTGGGGGAAGGTTGCAGAGACTGATGGCCAGGTCTGCTGTCCCTTCTGTCCTTAAATAAATGGGGGAAATAATTTAAACCATACATTCCCTTGTAAATTCTAGGCAATATTTATAGTAGTGGTTAAATTGTTTTTTTTAAAGGAAATCATTCATCATTATGTGTCACCACTGAGAAAACATTAATTTTCCATAGAAAGTATTAAAAGAATTCCACATTGTGCTGCGATAACACATGGGCTCCTAATGTGTTTTTCATTCAGGCAAAGAATGTACTTAAAACATCTATAGGTCCGTTTCTTAAATGCTTCTTAGCATTTCCAAAGCTCCAAAGCTCAACCTCAGATCTCATTTTAAGACACTGGAGGTCATGCCTGCTTATTTGTCTATGTGTATGTTGTAAACACAAGAATAGTATTCATGTAACTGAGAAATAAATGGAGCTTCTTAACATTAAAGTACATAGATCATTCAGAGATGTGTGTGAATGTACATATTGTATGTGTGAGTTTTGAAGACTGGCATTCCCAGCCTATGTTAGTGAAGCAATACTTTAGATTAATATCTGTTTGCAGAGCATGAGGGCTTTGCAGTAACCTGCCTTGAAGAGCTAAAACTATTTTTCTTTGAAAACAATCTTCTACGTTCACTATGGATTCAGTACATAAACAAGAGAGAGAAGAGAAAGAAAAAAACAAAACCCTAAGCTCATTGCAGCTTCCTTTTTTTCAATTTCTAAAGGATCATAATTCTGTAAAACTTTAATGGGGTTTTGGACGATAGGCTCACTTATCTGTTGAACAAAATAGGTGTTTTTCAAGTAAGTCTTTGTAAGCCAGATGAGGCTCTGATACACTTCTGTTTCATCAGTTTTATTTTAGATACTGGAATCTGTAAGGAACAAGGTAAAACCTGGCATGAATCCTCTGAGCTTACAGTATTACATCTCTGCCCTCAAAAGTTACCAATAAGTCATTATTTTTTTCCTTTTTAAATAAAGCAGAGATATAACCTTGCTGCTTTATGAAGACACGGTTCCTTCCTGAGAAGTAACATCATTCCCACCAATGACCAAGCTTTATAGCCATTGCACTTATTACATCTCAAGAGCTACCCTAAGATGTGTACAGTGGGTGGGCCAAGACCTGGGACAGGGTAGGCAGTTTGGGTGATTTTAAAATAGGTCCTTAAGCTTGCGCAAGACAGAAGGCAAATATTTTGACCCTTAACATCCCAATACCAAAAAAATAAAAACATGCACGTATGATCGTTCAAAAAGTTGAAAATCTTAGCCTTGCCTACTTTAGGGCAGGGGTCTCCAACCTTGGCAACTTTAAGACTTGTGGACTTTAACTCCCAGAATTCCTCACCCAGCAAATTCTGGGAGTTGAAGTCCATAAGTCTTAAAGTTGCCAAGGTTGGAGACCCCTGCTTTAGGGGGTCTTTGAAAAAGATATTGGCAAACTACGTTTTGTATGCCAGTCCTACAGGAAATTATATGAAAGACTAAGGCAATAGTATTTTGAAAAGCTCAAGTCCTGCTATTTTTTTTGTTTAAAGGCCTCTAAAGCCCTACTCAGCCCACATTTTTGATATTTGAAAGGTTTCTTTCTCCTACCTAAACTTGCCCATTAAGAATGATTAAGAGGGATCTCTCCAGTTCGTGCCACCTTTTGACATGGACAATAGGGCTTTCCCAGAGGTGGCTGTTACATTGTAGAACTGTTTGTAGGGGCTTCCGCTACTTCCTTTCGTCATCACATTAAAGCATTCTGTTCTCCTTGCCTTAGATACCATTAGTTTGCTTTTATGAGTAGGGATCCTCTTTTTAACAGAATTATTTTACTATTGCCTTTATTTAATCTCCAATCCATTGTTTATTTTTATGATTGTATTTTCATTTTCATTGATTTTGCAAAATTGCAGAATATGCTGTACACTTCAGAAAAATAACAATAGAGAATTTTGGACTATAGGCATCAGTGGGCAGGTAGGCATATATTTTTTTTAATAGTCTCTCCTGCTTCTGCTTCAAAAATAATTCCCTCCTTGTAGAAAACTAGAGCATCTACGAATGAACTTTGCTAAAACTATGTGATGTATTAGATACGAGAACTTTTCAATTTAGGGATGGGTTTGGGAACATGACAGCTCACCCCAATCTGGTGTGGCATATTCTAGAATGCTATTATTACTGTAAATCACCTTATTTATTTGGAGTCCTTCCACAATCAGCTATAATGTTATTCTGCATTGTTCTGCATCTTCTTCATCAGCAGTTTATAATAAGGAAATCCATTTAACTTTCATATAGTGATGTTCAATGGAATGATGTTACACCAGGATTTAAATATAAGTTGCACCCCTGCTATTTTCAAATAGTATAAAGTTAGATCCAGCAATGTTTTCATAAGCCCTAGGCCAAAACAAGGCCAGCTGTGGTACAAATAATTAGAAATATGAAAGGAAACCAGTTCATTCCCAGTAACATGACAGCTATCTGCCTTAACACTTTCAAAATAGTATTTAGCTAAATGCATAAAAGCTGCATCCTTATGGGCTAGTATCAGAACTGTGATGCTGTAGTACTGTATTAGCATTTTCAACAAACTACATTTCCCAGAATTCATTGGAGAAGTCATGACAGCTTAGCTGGTAAAATAAAACATCTTAAATTGATATTGTGCTCAGACAGTAGCTACTTGGTAAATGGATACCCTCAATGTTGTTACTACTCAGAGGGATGCTTGAGAAAATGAGCCGACCATTGCTATTATGAGTGCTGTGTGAAAACATAATAGTATAAATGATATAAAAGTGTCAATACTGAAAATCAAAGCCAATGACAATAATTTTTCTTGTCTGCATTTTGAATATATCAGTTCAAATTTGAATGTAAACATGTAATTTCATTGTACCTCTCTTCTATACTGTTCAGATAGAGGAACATGTGCATAAACTTTAAAAATTACAGACACTTGCAAGATTATGCTTATTTTCACAAACATTGTTTGATATTTTCAGAGTACTGTGTATGCTTTCAGTTCTCTGAGCTGGCAACCACATTTTTTAAAAATTTCAATGAATGGAAGGCTAATCTCCCCTTCCCATCATCCACAAGCCTACAGAGGTTTCCTGTCAAAACCCAGACAATTACCCAAGGATGGTATACCTGAAGAAATATGACTCTGTTGCTAAGAAGCAGCCCATGTTCTTCTATTATCTGGAAAACAATGTTGGTACTTTTTGAGCTAAATTAAATCTGGCTATTGACAATTTGGCTCCTCAAATAGGAAATTAAACAGCAACTTATTTATAGAAATACAACTCTGAATATCATCATCATCATCATCATTCTCAGCATCATCCCTACCATCATCCTCTTATGATGCTCTAAATCTGTCAGTTGAGTTAGCCTCCCATTTCTTCATGGCACATCATTTCAAGGCTATCCTCTGCTCAAAATAAGGAGGAACTTCATCTTACCTTCCCAATTAAGGCAGCAAATTGGTTATTGAGCATCTTGATATCATCTTTCTCCTTGGTCTTTATCTCCTGGAGAGCTGGGTCAACATCCAAGTGGAGTGGTGTCAAGAGATCTTCGTTGAAAGACACTCTTGGGTATGTATAATAGTAGCCATGTCCTGTGAGGCTGGAGGAACTGAAGCTTTTCTTGCTGGCTTCTCCCATGGTAGGACTGCTGCAGGCCCCATCCCTTGAAGAATGAGGAGAATGCGAAGGAGAACAATCTCTTTTCCAGCTCCAAGAGGCTTTGGGAGAAGTAAGGGAGCTGGTACTGAAGTTCCCAGAATGACTTGTCATCCTTACGATGAGGGAAAGCAAAGAAGCACTAGGTCAGCTACCAAGAGAGAGAAGTAGCAGGTTGGGGAACAGCAGCGTAGATTAATTCCCGTCTCTGCTGAGCTCAGTTTAGCTAATGAATTACAAACACCTGTTCTCCTGTGTTCATAAAGTCAGGAGGGTGTGACTGTTGATGTAATCCAGATCAACCTGTTGGCTTTGTCTCTCCCTCTTTCTCTTCCTCCTTCCCCTCCTGCCTTTTGTAGTTTTGTTTGTGAGTTGAGCCCATATGCGGAGACACTTGTAGGAAAAGAGGGAGGGGAAAAAAAGCCCAAACCAAAATTATTCCCTTGCCTCCATCTACTTGCTTCCTGAGGAGAGGAAGTTAAGAGGAGGTTTCCTCAGCCTCCTTAATAGTGAACAAGAGGCTTGAACAAAGACACTATCTTGGCTGAACCTCAAGATCAGCCAAGAGCAGGAAGCCTTAGAGAGTTGAACATGTCAAAACATTCAGGCCCTGCTTCTCCAGTGACTGTACTGCTCTTTCTATTGTAAAATGCCAATTAAAGATTTTGCATGCTCAGGTCATTTAGTTTCAGGCAGTTTGAATACTGAGACAGATTCCAGGCACTTTTCTGTCTGGCTTATCCAATCAAAGCTGCTTGATTAAGCTGCAAAATATACAAAATTATTTCTATCTATGCTTATAGGAAGTGTGGGGATACTAACGTATTTAATCACTTGGATTAAATTAGGCTGCAGTTAAAGATGCTTGAATAATTCAGTGTTCACAATTCCTAATAAGAACTGAAAACATTCATATTTGCCAGAGAGTTGTTCATCTTAAGCTATCCCTCAGATTTACAAGTGGAATTTGTAAGTGAAGGCAGTCTGACTTCATTAGAAAGATTACATATTTGTGGGTGGAGAAGGTTTAGAAAGTAAACAAAAGAGGAAGCATGATAGAACAAGTAAGCATATTATTAAGGAAACATAGATCAAAAATGGGATTCATTCCTAAATTTGTCATACAAAGAACAGTTTTGTGTCACTCTTAGGCAATGGTATTTGTTCTCTTTGTATTTCATTGGGTGTTGCATATTGCTAGTTAAATAAACTACAGACATTTCGGATGAAGTGCAAGTATTGTAATATATTCCTGTGATGTATTTTTTAGTCTTTTATTTTAGACTTGGTCTCAGTTGCTCAAAAAAGTGGTACCTCAAAAGAATATTAGGGATTATACAATACTATACTACTTTTGTTGGTGGGAAATTACATCATTTCCATCTTGTACTTGTGTGGCCAATGATATCATTGTGCCGCATAGAGCATTCATATTTCCTAGAAAGATGTTTAAATCCAAATATGAACCTGATGCACCTCTATGCATGCATAACACCCCACTGAGATTAATCTGATTTAAATGTTTTAATTTTAACTGAATTATTTAAAGATTAGACTTTTAATATACAAAATCTCTGCTCCTTCACGGAATTTCCAGACATTGCCTTACATTGCCTTTGGATTGCCTTACATTTGTAATCATCATACAGTTCTCTGCCATTTTCCGTCTTTTTTTCTACCAGCATAGGATTGGTATTATATAGAAGTGTTTATCTGGAAGCATCTAAATTGAGCAATCCTAAATTCAAATTAAGGTGTTCCAAAGTCAGCATGCCAATAAATCCTAAAGCCTGACTAGAAGTGGCTCAGGAGAGCAGGAAGAGTAAATGTAATGGTGCTCTTCCTGTGTTTTTCATTTAAATTGTCTCTCCATTGCACTTAATGGGAGTAAACTTAGACCAATTTCTGAGTTAATCTATTCTGGATTGATATGACTGCATCTGGGATCCCGAATATAATCTAGCCTGTCTCTGCCACACTCCTGTTTGTATTTTCTGTAGTTGGGATTTCATTATCTTCTAAAAATCTGACCTCTAAAGATGAACTGTACCTCAAAGTCCCAAAGGTGCTTTTCCAAAAGGCTTTCTTGGGGTTTTTTCCCTTGAAAACATTTTGCTTCTTGTCTAAGGAGCTTCTTCAGTTCGGGATGAATGAGAATCTCCATAGACTTGTACCTCAAAGTATTTATTCTCCATCCAAAATGGAGAAGAAACATTAAACATTGGCCTCCATAAAATGAAAATTTCTTGAAGATTCTTGAAGGGGTAGTTGATTATATGGATAGTAGGCAAAATTAGTTATAGTTTATGTGAGAAGTTAACCTGATTTCTATCTGGTCCTTTGTATTTACATAATATGTAACTCTCTATTTAGCTTTACTTAATTACTATGATATATAGGGGAGAATATCTGCCAACCCTTCCCTTATGAAGTGGCTAAAAGAATTTAAGGGGAAAACAACTATTAAATACTTTGTTGAGGGTAGTGAAATGAAACCTTTTTTTTTGGATTAGTAGACATTAAAGACTGGTTTAAAATCGACACAGGATGACATTTGTGAGCTTTTTAAAAAAATTAATTGGCCCCAGCTTCTGTTATAATAAATACATGGTGCTCTTGATAGTAATAGTAATGCACATTTGAAACCTGGTGTGTTATATTGGTAAGAAAGGCTTCATATCTTCTATGAATTATTTTGCCAGTTGTATCTCATAATTTCTTGTTCCTGAAATCTAGATGCTCTGGCAGTGCTTCTCAAACTTTTTACTTCATTACCTAAAATTGTTTAACAGAAAGTCGTTTTTACCAAATGTAGGTAAAACACTTTTAAATCAATTTAAATGTTCCTGCTGTGGGTTTATGTATTGCTACCCAAACAAAAAAAGCACCAAAAAAAAGGGGGGACACGGTGACTCAGTGGCTAAGACCCTGAGCTTGTTGATCAGAAAGGTCGATAGTTCGGCGGTTCGAATCCCTAGTGCCGCGTAACAGAGTGAACTCCTGTTACTTGTGCCAGCTTCTGCCAACCTAGCAGTTTGAAAGCACGTAAAAATGCAAGTAGAAAAATAGGGACCACCTTGGTGGGAAGGTAACAGCATTCCGTGCGCCTTCGGCGTTTAGTCATGCCGGCCACATGACCACGGAATCGTCATCAGACAGCGCTGGCTCTTCGGCTTAGAAACGGAGATGAGCACTACCCCCTAGAATCGGGAACAACTAGCACGTATGTGTGAGGGGAACTTTTACCTTTACCTTTACCCAAACAAAAACTACTTTTACCTAAATTTAGGTAATTTACCTAGGTTTGGAAAGTACTATATTATGGACTGTTATTCTGTATTAACTGACATGGGAAGAAGAACTTCTGCTGGAACCTTAATTGGATATTTATTTATATTCTTTTTATTTCTGGAAAGGTGATCTGTATCTCCCACCCAAAACTAAGCAATGAGATACTGTGAGCCTCACTTCAAGCTTTCCTGAATGCTTCCTGTCCTTACCAGATACCTGAAGCTCTGTGGTGATCTTGGCAATTCAACTTTACAAAATTAGCAAGTTCTTCACACTGCTTGTTTTTCTACTCAGTCAAAACAAAATGTTGATCATATTTTCTGTCTTACCAGTCTGAACGTGCCAAATCAGGGAAAGGGATTAACTCTCTCTTAAAAAATGCATGGCCCAAAGCTGATCTGATTATAATTAATAAATGGTAATTGATATAAAGATGTGGATTAAGTTCGACTTTTGTACACTAGTGATGATTAGACATCAGCTCAAATCTGCTGTTCTGTGGCTTGTCACCATGAAGCATTGCAGAGAGACATGTAAAGATCAAAGCCACTAGACTAGACTGTTCTGGTCAGATCTCTGGTCTCATAATGACACCTTCAACTGGTTACACCAAGGATAACTGCTCCCTGGTGAAGGAACAATGGTTCAGCTTCTGCTTCTTACTGGTTTACTCTATAGAATTTTACTGGTTTGATGTCATCTGAAATGAGGAGAATGGGATGTTCTCCAAGAAAGGTTTACAAAAAGAATTATAGCTGGCAAAAGATAGATCACTGAGAGGATTATTTACTGAGAAAATGGTTTTAAAATGTTGTTTTAGGCTGCTTTACCAGGGGAATTTAGGTAAGTTAAAAGATGTATGATGCTAATGGAGTCAAGCATAATATACAATGTCTCTATCACTAGTTTATGTATCTCTGTGAAATTGCAGCAGACCTAGCGAACCTAAACTAGTCAAGATTCCAATGTAGATATCCCTTAATTTGAATAACTATTTCTTACAATTAAAGAAAAAAGTGTAAGAAAAATAAAACTGAAATATATATTTAAGAGCAAAAATACTATTGGAGTCAGCTGCATAATCAGCTGGGCCTATGTGAAATGGCTACTTCATATTCCCTTTTCCTTGACCTGGCAGAAAGTTAACAATTAGTCTTCTGAATTATCAGTAATTTATTAATTATTACAAGGATGAACATCCAACAACTGAAAGAAGCTGTGCTTGACAGCGTATCATGGAGAACACTTGCCTATAAAGTCGCCAAGAATCGGACACGAGTGAACAGTTTAAACTACTACTACTATTTCTGAATTATCAGTCTTCAGAATTAGGTTTTTGAATGAGTAATCCTTAGTCTCTGGGTTACTTCTTTCTTTACTCTAAATCAGTGATGGGGAACGTTTGGGCTCGGCATGTAAAAAATTCAGAAAATGCCTAATGTAACTGCTGGCATACAGAGGTGGGTTCCTACCGGTTCGGACCGGTTCTATAGAACCATTAGTAACTTGGCGGCCTGGGTCGCTGGAACTGGCAGCGACCCAGGCCTGCCACGCCCCCAAGCCAGTTCTCTCGGCGGTGCCGTAGCTGCCACCATCTTGTTTTTTGCTTCTGCGCATATGCAGAAGCTTTTTTTTAGTACTGTGCATGCGCGCGGGGTGCGCAATGCGTGCCTGCCTGCGTGTCACATCCCTGAGTGAACCGGCAGCAGCAGAATCCAGAACCCACCCCTGCTGGCATATCACTTCCCCCAAACAAAAGACAATTGTTTATCTCCCCCCACATCCATCTAGGTCACCTTGAAGCACAGCACTCAGCAGCAGCGCCAAGGCTGTGCCTGAAATAGAGGCCCAGGCCTTGACTTAACCCCTAGAGCCAGTGCTGCCACTCAAAAAGGGCTGCCTTGTGCCATTACCCAAGGCATACTAGCCTTCAGAAATGGTGCAATTGCCCCTGTGGCCCAGAACTCCTCAGGGTCTGCTGTGAAATGTTTATCTTCAGGTGGTCTTCTCTTTCTATTGACAGGCCTCTGAGGCCCAGCTGAAGTTGCTCTGAGTCATACAAGGCCTTCCTTCTTGAAGCAGCTATGGAAAATGCTTTTCTGCAGCTTCTGAAAACCACGCTAAAGCATGCCCTACTCTTATGCGATTTTTGGAGGGTACAGAGACAAGAATACCCCATTCTTGCATAATTGTTAATATTTTTCACGCAAGATGTATAAACTTGCAAGGCTCCTACATGGCCTTGCATCTGACAAAAAGAGTGGGAAAGCACACCCTGTTCTTGCACAACTTCCAGAGGGTCTGGATGCCTGGTATGGTCATAAAAAAATAACATGGCGTGTCACATGTGTCATGGGTTCACCATTACCACTCTAAATCTCATGTTTCTCTATCAGTTTCATTTTCCAGAAACTTCAGTTCTGGCTTTCCATTAGCTTCTGAAGGAAAAGAAAGATCACCAATATAAACTTTATTTTTCCACCTTCCATGACAAATCCTCTTGCTATTCCGCCCAGTTCTCTTTAAAGAGAGCTATTCCCCTTGTTTTCCATTCTTCACTTTGCTCTTCATTATTCTAACATACCCTTTTCATTCAAGACAATGATCCAGGAGAAGGTAGGTCCCTCATGTTACAGAATATTGAGATAGGGAAGAAATCAATATTTTCATTGAGATTCTAGCAAAATCATCAAAATGGCAGGTCTTAGGCTGCTCATTTGGTATACCTCAGTGACATATTTTACTTCCTCTAACTATATGAGGTCCCTCCACCATTTCTTCAGAGAACATCATACTTGCAATGCACCTATTATTTGAGAAATACTCATTGAGTATTCAATGAGTACTCCTGGGGAGGAAAGCTATGGCAAATCTAGACAGCATACTAAAAAGCAGAGACATCACCCTGCCAACAAAAGTGTGTATAGTCAAGGCTATGGTTTTCCCAGTTGCAATGTATGGCTGTGAAAGTTGGACCATAAGAAAGGCTGAGCACCAAAGAATTGAGGCCTTTGAACTATGGTGCTGGAGAAGACTCCTGCGAGTCCCTTGGACTGCAAGGTGATCAAACCGGTAAGTTCTAGAGGAGATCAACCCTGACTGCTCTTTAGAAGGCCAGATCCTGAAGATGAAACTCAAATACTTTGGCCACCTAATGAGAAGGAAGGACTCACTGGAGAAGAGCCTAATGCTGGGAAACATTGAGGGCAAAAGAAGTAGGGGACGACAGAGAATGAGATGGCTGGATGAAGTCACTGAAGCAGTAGGCATGAGCTTAAATGGACTCCAGAAGATGGTAGAGGACAGGAAGGCCTGGAGGAACATTGTCCATGGGGTCGCGATGGGTTGGACACAACTTCGCAACTAACAACAACAATTCAAATACTCAATTCAAATACTCAATGAGTATTCTCAAATACTCATTGAGAAATACTCATTGACTTACATTCTGTAAGTCAGGTTTTCTGGGTCCCCAGTCAAACCTCTCTGTTGAGGTCCTAAATTCAGTGTCAAGTTTCCTTTGGCATTATGAAGGCATTTTTCATCTCCTTCATATTACATTTTACTACCAGTATCACTGCTCTTTTGCTTTATAAATATATAAATTATAACCAAAGAAATAATAAATATTGTGTATAGAGCAGGGAGGGATTTGAAATGTAAATTATATTAGTCCTTCATTGTAGAAAAAAAAACATTAAAAAGCATATGTATTTTTTAAAATAATACTCCCATAGAATTGCCTCCTCTGTTCCTGTTTCCAGTCTTCCCATTCTCCTATCAAGACCTTAAGGCAATGATGTATACTTGAGATTTCAGAAAAATGATGCAAGTTGACAGGAAGATATAGAATCATACATGTATTTGTAATGAACCTTGCTTATACATAAGCAAAATATTCTGTGGGAGGAGAAGTGGTTGCATTATGTGTGAGAGACATGGAATTTCCTGCTTTTTTCCCTTCCTTTTGTTGTGACAGCGTGGGAGTAATAACTTCTTTAAAAGGTGTTTTTCCACCTTTCCTGTTTATACTTTTGTAAACAGGACCTTTCCAAATATCTACTGCAATTTAAAAAGGCAGATTTGCCCCAGCTCTAATTGGCTATAATAACTAAAAGGTTAGAGGGACCAGAAGAGAATATATCTGCTATGGTGCCACTGTGCCACGGCAATCAAAATCTTCCATAAATTTCAGTGAATCCAAATTGCCCTAAATGATTTGGAGTCATTAAATTATGTAACATTTTATAGGTAAAATTGTAGACAGCTTTTAAATAATAATGGTCCTTCAAAATAGTAACAAAATATGTATAGGATCATTTGTTCTCACAAATATGTGGTACTTTATTATAATCTCTTCAAAAGTTATCACAATGAAGGGGGGCATTGGGGATCAGAATAACCTCTTCCATTATTCCCAAGTTGGTAAGAAATTAATTTAACTGCATTTTAATGCCTCTGAACAAAATTATATGTGAATCAGAACAAAATTATATGTCTATCTTCATTTTTCAAAATTCTCTCATGCAGAACACAGCTTCCCCCTCCAATATACGTGGGGAAGCTGTGCATAAAACTATTTTATAAAGAAGAATGAACATCAAATTGTTTGGAAAACTCTGCATGTTAGAAAAAGTCCAGAATAAAATGTACGATGTAGGAGAAATGCATATGGAATTATTTAATTTTCTTTTTGGAGATTTTAAACAAGTAAATGTGCTCAAATGTGAACGAATAAGTTTGGGGGAAAAAATCAGAACTGAACAAAATTGCCACTAAATCACTAGCTCCACTGAAACAGACAGAACAATTCTAGACAAAAGTTATCAACAGCTTTGTACCCTTTTGACAGAAGCCTGAATCTACCATTAGAAGAAATAATTCTATTAAACAGCTAGTAGAAATGTTGACAGTTTAAATCAGGGGTCCCCAAACTTGGCAACTTTAAGACTTGTGGACTTCAACTCCCAGAATTCTGGGAGTTGAAGTCCACAAATCTTAAAGTTGCCAAGTTTGAAGAGCTCTGGTTTAAATAAAAATATAATCCTAATAAATGGGAATATTGTTCTAGAGAGTCTTTATCATCTTCTGTTATGAAACATTGTATAAACATTTCTCAATTCAACACAATTTTGATTTTGTGGAATATGGTAATTTTCAAGTTTAGATGAAACACTGTGTATAGAACAAATATTAAGTATTTTTATGTCAAGAAATAGCATCATCTAAAATTCTGAAGACATCAACATCAATTTGTTTAACCCTTTGGCTTTCTTTTCCAGTGGAATGCTTTACACCCATTGTCTTGACACAGAGACTTACATGCTGTACATGCTGGATAAATTATGTATAAGTATAAAAAGTGGTATAATTTTCAAAATTTTCCCAATTCGAACAGTTGTCCAGTTGTGCAGTTTCCAATAACACAACATTGCTTCTGAAATAGAAGAAATGCTACAGGAATTATCTACGACTTTAAAGCCTGTTTATGTTTTATGCAAAGTATACAATGTATAGCTTGCTGCAGTTATCCCTTCTTTTTACTCATGTGCTTCTCCCATCCACCCACTACTGTGTAATTGTAATATAGGTTGATGAAAGACACAACAAAGCCATTGTTATGCACTCGGTAATTGATGGCATTGTTTAATTAATGTACATGTGGAGATATATCATTAAATCATCTCAGTACAATCGGTTGTACCACAATACTTCTTGCCTTTTCCCCCTTAAGTACAGGTCTGTGTAGTATCCTGTCCCAGGCCATGCACTCACAAATACATGAAGGGGTGGGTTTGTTCTCTTTACTAAACGAGGCTTGCAAACATACATGCTTGTAGTATAGAGACAAGTTTCCCCAAAGTTCAGCAAGTCTGGCTTACAAAAGTTCCAAATCGAAGTGGCACACAGGAGAGTTTTTAGGTGGAGTCCGAGCATCCATGTTCAAAGTCAGGGTTGCGAGGTTCATGAGTCTAGACACCCAGAGTGGGAGTTCATGGGTGATTGTTGTCAATGGAGACCTTGTGCTTGCTGCTCCGTTTTAATAGAAACGGTCCTGGTGTAACTCATTTAGCAAGGTGAGACTCCTTCTGCATGAACACTCTTACAGAGCCCTTATGCTTTACTCTCTTGTAGGCCATTGAACCTTTACGCTGGGAGGGGACTGTAATTCTTCACTCCCATTTACAGATAGTAGCTGTATTTGCTGGTTGCTGGTATGTCCCACCACCTCTCACTGCCCAGATGGTAATCCATCTGGTGGTGCTGGAGCTGGCTGTTTGTCACCTGTTGGCATTTCTGGAGCTTGCTGCTCGTAGTTGGTCCCCTCCTCTGACTCCAATTCTGAGTCCACTTTGACATGCACTGGTAAGATGCTATCCTCTTAAATCTTTATGCACCAGTATGTTTAGTCCCTCCAATAAGACCTCTAGTTAGGCAAAGATGAAATATAGGTAGTCCATATAGGTAGACCATAATTGATCCCGGAATTTTGGTTGTTGCAATTGTGAGTTGAGTCACCATGTGTCCAGACTCAATTCTATGATCATTTTTATGAGTTATTAAGCAAGTCACCATGGTCATTATGTGAATCACATGATCTTTAAGCAAATCACATGATCATATATCCAAATCCCTCTTCTCCAATGCGTGTTTTTTGCTGGAAAATTGCAAACATTATTGCAAAATGCGAGCACATGACCATGGGATGCTATGTTGTTGCCCCTCAGTCTAACTCTAGTTGTTCTAAGTGATTGATTCTCTTCAGAATAGTCTTTGATATAAAAGATGCCAGCTGGCAGTCAATCTCCATGATCCCAAATCCCTAATTTCTACCCACGCTGACACTGAACAGCACCAATTTGATTGGAGCAATACAACAATCATCGGCCACACTACCACCCGCCACGCATGCAACTTTACCAAAGCCTGGCACTCCACAAACAATTCCATCAACAGACACATTGACCTACAATCAGCCTATGAACTCTGAGAATTCAAATCAACCGCACAACCAACCAGCGACAGCACCGACGTTCAACCAATCCATACAACCCCCCCAACCAGCACTTCACCTCCCAATGACTTCATCTGATGTGACCTCCAAGACCCACCACAAGACCCTCACCTGACGTGACCCCACACCTGACCCCTCACAAGACCCATCACTAGACCCATCACAACACCCTCACCTGATGTGACCCTCCCATCACAAGACCTACTGTCCCCACGAAGTCCTTATAAGCAGAAGAACACCAACACTGACATTCCCTAAATTCCACTGAAGATGTTACCTAGCCTGGTAATGAAACATTTGTAAACCAACCCGCCAGCTTGAAGGATGAACCTCCACTCTCATAAAAGATGTATTCCTAGTAATATGCACATTAATTCTCTGCAAAAGGGAAGTGTCCTGGTTTTTGTTAGATTTTTTAAAGAATTGTGGCCCTTGCCACAGAGTATATTTTACAATCAAACAAGATACACACAATGTTTTCAACAGCTGGATCACCATATATGCACATTATCTGATGGTTAGACTTATACATGTTAAGTGTTTCTTTCACTAAATCCTAAAATTACTAAACCCTTTTGCAAAGTCTGATCAAAACAGAATGCCCAAATATACTCTCAACAGAATGCATAACAATCTATTCTTCCCTTAGGGAATATCAATTATACTGTTTCAAAATATCTGGTTCTCACATCTGGAGGGTACCAGCTTATGGAAGATTACCAAATAGAACTTCAAAGGTAAAACAATTTGGCAAATAGCACAAATGAAGCAATACTGTAAAAGCATTTCACAAATTCAGGCATCAGAAATTAGCATGTCCAAATACTTTTTGGAAGCAGCACCACACAGAACATATTCTAGATGTCCAAATCATATGTTACTAGGTAGAAACTATTTTAATCATTTGTATCTTCTCCAGGAAGAATATATACAATGTTGAAAATTAATTTAAACATTCAAAACTGGACTGTTAGCCACTGTTATGACTTAAGCAAGTAGGAGCCATGTCAGATGATGGAAATCTAGATATAAAGTGTAATGCCACCCAAAAATCGTTTTATCAATATTAGTTCTAACGTTCTGAGGAATTCAATCCAAACTGTACATTGTACCATTCACACAAGTATGAATCTGTTTTGCATTGAATTTAATCCATTCTGAAACATCTGCACTCTACAGACTTTTGTAATTTCTCATGTAATAACTGATCTTAGGCTTCATCTTGCCAAAGTTACATCATTGTTGCTAATGATATACTTTACATTCCCTTTTCTCAATATTTCCATGTTTATACCAGGTAAGTTACAATGAATGGCATTTTGAGGTTTGATTGATTATTTGCCATCAAGTTGTTGTTTACTCTTACTGACCATATAGATAGATATTATCTATTGGTTGTGTGGACCTTCTTGTACTTCCCAGGAATAAAAAAAAAATGGATTTTCAAACCTTATCCCGAATCATATCTTAAAATTCACTTAATTCACCACCGCTGCCAAAATGTCAGCTTATAATTTGTGCATTGTGTTGATCTAACCATTTAATAAATAGTCTAAAATTGAGGAGGTGTGGCCAACGTTGCGGCGGTACGGACGCTTCCTTTGGAGCTCCCGAAGAAAATGCTGAATTCTAGCTGTTTGGGGACCCGTAAGTGGGTCGGAACCGTCCTGGAGGGACGGTGAAGAAGGGCGGCACGGTCCGGTGGCTTGGGGGGAGTGGGGTGGTCGCAAACCTCCTGGAGAGCCGGCAGCAGCCTCCCGACCAGCAGCTGTGAAAGGTGACTCGAATCGCCATAAGCTGGGGCGGTCACAATGGAAGAATCGGAACGGAAGATCTAAGAAGCTCACCTGGGTGAGATGATTTTTGAATGATTAAAGGAATCGATAGTCTAGAAGGAAGGGAATAGCTGGGAACGTGAGAAGAAGCTTGGAGCTGCGAAAAGAGGGGGGAGCGGATTTTTAACTGCTCCCCGCTTGGACTTTAGCGGCGGCAAAAGCGAAGTGTGGAAAGAGGCTTGAAATCAACGGAAAGAGAGAGCTGGGCTGTAAAGGCATTAATTGGAATAAATAGTCTAAAATTCTTCTAATGGAGAGCATCTATAGGCTGTGATGAACATTTGGTTATTTTTAATTCATGCACTGTTTTGTGGGAGCAGGAAGTTGATCCAGGATGTGGTTGAACTACAACAAATACGAACACCCAAAAGAATCTAAAAAAGAGAAGAAAAAAATTGAGACAGCAGTCAACACAATTCAGGCCCAAACAGGCCTTCATCAGGAACATTCAGAATACAAGTAGTTCTTGACTTATGACCACAATTGAGCCTAAAATTTCTGTTACTAAGCAAGACAGTTGTTAAGTGACTTTTGCTCCATTTTACGACCTTTCTTGCCCGGTTGTTAAGTGGATCATTGCAGTTGGTAAGCTAGTAACACAGTTGTAAAGTAAATCTGGCTTCCCCATTGACGTTGCTTGTCAGAAGGTAGCAAAAGGGGATCAGATGAGCCTAGGACGATGCAACCATCATAAATACATGTCAGTACAGTTGTTAAGTGAATTGCTGCAGTTGTTAAGTTAGTCACATGATTTTTCAGCAAATTTGGATTTCCCATTGACCTTGTTTTTCAGAAGGTCACAAAAGGCGATCACATGACCATGGGACACTACAACTATCATATATATGAACCAGTTGCCAAGCATCTGAATTTTGATCATGGGGCCATGGGGATGCTGCAACGGTCGTAAGTACGAAAAATGATCATAAATCACTTTTTTTTAGTGCTGTTGTAACTTCAAACGGTCACTAAATGAATGATTGTAGATTGAGATCTACCTGTAAGTAAGTTTGGGGATTTAATGTGTTGTCTTTTCTATGTTCTGGGCAAGAGCAGAGTTTAGTAATTCCAGTATATCTGTCATAAAATGGATGGGTGGATGACCTTCTTCATTTAGTTACAATGGATTATTTTGGTTCAGTCACTCTTTTTAAATCTTACTTCATCTTAAATTAGCTCATTAGGGTTTTTTGGGAAGATGTTGAAAGACTGCCCTGAGCTCTTTGAAGGATGTGATGGACTCAGACATTATAACCTGACAATGATATTCCTAGAGCTCTTTGCATACAATGCAGGCTACAGATGTGTGTCTGTGTGTGTGTGTGAGAGAGGGAGGGAGGGTGGAGATAAACAACATACTGGGTTGTTGGTCTTTAATTGACTTTACCCACTTTCCTTTCTGCATTTCAGCAGGCACCACCGAGTGTGTTTGCAAAGATGATTTTCTGTACAAGAAAGGCAAGTCCAGGCAGCCACATCAACTGCCACCTGGTGTCCTTCTCTGTCAGAGGCACCTTTTCCGTATAATGTAGATCAAATGTGTACTTTTTTGGCAATGCAGATCCATTTTCCCTGAGGGTTTTGGACAGGGCTGATGCCCTATTTTAAAAATGTGTGAGTCAAAACAAACTGGGTCTTGATTGATATGATGCAATCAGCAAATACCTGGTTTACTCATATTACTAAGAGTAATTAAACCTGTATACATTTACCAACCCAGCAAACCAAACCGCATCTTGACTGATATAAGGCAATCCACAAATAGCTTGTTCTCTCATATTTCTAAGAATTGAGGCTAACCAAACCAGTCTAAATTCATCAACGCAGGAAAAGCAGAAGATAATACAGGCTGTCCCCGATTAATGACCACAATTGGGACTGACAACTTGTTTGCTAAACGATGTGATCATTAAGCGAGACATGACTCCCTCCGACCTATGACCTTACGTCTGCTCTGGTCATTAAGTGAGACATTATAAGACCATGACGTGAAATTTCAACCCCTCCTTCTTCATTGACTCTGCTTGTCCGAAGCTGTTTGTGAAGCACACAACTTGACTGTGGAACACCACAATGGTCGTAAATACCTGCTGGTTGCAAAGCACCCAAATCTGAATCACGTGACTGTCAGGATGTTGCAGTGTGTGCAAGACACATGTGTGAAGTGTGAAGACCAATCATAAAGCTACTTTTTCAGCACTGTCATAACATCAAACAATTATTAAACAAGGCAGTCATTAAGCAAGGACTACCTGTAGACAGGATCTATTACTGTAATATAATATTTGTTCTTTGACTTAGAAATCCTCCTCCCAGGAATAATTTGGTGGAAAAGAAAATCACAAAGGTCACAGAGATCATTACAGAGGTATCACTGGGAGGGCTGTTTTTGCTTATGTTGACTGAAGGCAGTTTTGACTGAGAGAACTGGCTTGTTGTATTTTCCCCCCACTGGAGATGGAGAATGAAATATCTCCCTGTTCAAAACGGCTCATGCCCAATGCATGATCCAAATTCCTTCCCCGTCTGTTCCTAAAGGGAGTCAGGCTGTCCAATCTATTTAGCCACACACTATTTATTTTCACATGCACATGAAACAAGAACACACCCTGAATCCTGATAACCATTCTCCTTAAAATGTGTACACAGGTGTGTCCATATCAGGGGGAGCTTTCCAGCAAACATCCCGGCCTGAAGTTCCAGGATTCAATCTGTTTCATCTCTACACCAGTTCACTGCCAGAATTGTGGCTTTCTGAGTATTTATGGCACACACTTTTGGCCTCTATACTTCAACATTTCAACAGCAGGTCATTTCTACTTCTATTATACATCAGATCTGGTTATCCATTAAGCCATGCACAATTTATTTGTGCTGCATTGGGGCCTTGAAGATATTTCATAAATTGTCTGTCTTTACAATCTCAGGTAGCAAAATAAAGAAGTTTATTCAATTTTTAGTGGGCCACCAAACTTGCCATGAAGCCAAGTTTCCTCCGAGGGCACCCTGGTTAACAAAATTTGCTAAATAGGAATGAAACATTAGCACATGTCACAACCTTGTTTTTTATCTGTCAATTTCCCATTTGACAGTAAAATGCTGTTAAAGTTCAAAAGAAACAACTCTGGGGGACAAACTGTGTAACTTTATTCCAATTCAGAAATGAGTTCATTGAAATTAATGAATATATTACATGTAGGGTGGGGGAAAGAAGAGGTGAATGAGAAAAGAGTCCGAAAGATATTCTGTAGGATGGTAGGATTTTTATACTTTTCATAGATGCCCAGAGATAATAATGTAGCAGATTGGGTAAATGTTCTTGCATTACCAAGAAGAAATGGCAGATAAAAAATGTATTTGCTGTTTCCATTTCTATTTTGACAGTTTCTCCTAGGGCAAAATTTGGAGGAAGTTAAAAATTGCAGAAAATATTTGATAAAACAAATGATCAACTGAGGATAGAGATGCTAGTGCAGAGAAAGTTCCTACTATACAATTTTTGACATGACTACTTTTTACCAAATATAAATACAGAGCAGGGCTGTCAAACTCCGGCCCACAGGCCGGATGCGTCATGTGCTGGCCACGCCCATGCCAGGTTTAGCGAAAGGGAAAAAAGTCCCGATACGTCACGTGACGCCGCCGTGATGATGTGAGTTTGACACCCCTGATATAGAGGCAAGTTCTTTCTTTGGTGGAACATCTAAACATTTCCAGGTAAAAAGCAGAGGGTACAAAATGCTTAATAAAATGTCCCAAGAAGATGGTAATTTTGAATAATTCTGAGGTTACAGCAGTGGTGGGTTTCAATTTTTTTTACTACCGGTTCTGTGGGTGTGGCTTGGTGGGCGTGGCATGGCTTGGTGGGCGTGGCAGGGGAAGGATACTGTAAAATCTCCATTCCCACCCCACTCCAGGGGAAGGTTACTGCAAAATCCTCATTTCCTCCCAATCAGCTGGGACTCAGGAGGCAGAGAATAGATGGGGCGGGGCCAGCCAGAGGTGGTATTTACCGGTTCTCCAAACTACTCAAAATTTCCGCTACCGGTTCTCCAGAACTGGTCAGAACCTGCTGAAATCCACCTCTGGGTTACAGTGCAGTCTCTATTTAACAGAACAGACCATTCTTGGAGACTGGTGCTAGTTATACCCTAATCCTGTTAAATCTGAATGTACATAATTTGCATCAATCTATATCTTTTGGATCACACTTGGATGGAAATGGATACAAATGACATTAATTTGCATGCATCTCCTGGACTATTTGAATATGATAAATCTTGTTTATTATTTTGAAGGGATTCCAAAAGTACATTTTGTACATTACATCCAGGGGTGGGTTCTGGTTTTCCTCGCTGCTGGTTCTCTCAGTGTTGCGCCGCGCGCATGCGCGGGTGCTTCGCGCATGCGCAGTGCTTAAAAAAGCTTCTGCACATATGCAGAAGCAAAAAACAAAATGGCGCTGCCTATGACGCCGCCAAAAGAACTGGTTTGGGGATGTGGCAGGCCTGGGTCGCTGCCGGTTCTAGCGACCCAGGCCGCCAAGTTACTACCGGTTCTATAGAACCGGTGTTGTGGCCCACCGGCGACCCGTGCAGCTGGTTGCGGACTCCGACAGCGAAGAGGCTGTGGTGGTGATGCACCGGTGGCCTGTGCAGCTGGTACCCGAGTTGGACAGTGAGGAGGTTGGTGTGGACTCGGTGCCAGAGGCAGAGATGCAGCCAGGGCCTTCAGAACCTCCAGAGGCTCCCATCACTGACGAGGAAGAAGAGGAGGAACCTATTCTGAATGCACAGGCACGCAGAGCTGCCAAGAAGCAAGAATGGTTACTCAGGAGGAGGTCTCCTCGGGAGTAAGGCTTTGGGCTAATTGGCCACGCCCTTAGCCTATTTAAGTCATGACCACGTGCAATCACATTGCAGGAAACAATTAATTATTGTGTTTTGCATCCAGTCAAGTCTGTTCGGCCTTTGTTCTATTTCATGACTTTTTCCTGCACATTTATTTCTGGGAGTTTTGCCACCTCCTGCAAGAACTGCTCTTATCTGCAAGGTTGTTTCTTCAGAAGTGAGACAATTATCTCTTGAACTCTTGCTGGCTGTTAATGAAGTTAAATTAACAGCCAGTGTGCAAAAAAAGACTGCTGTAAATGTATGTTTATTTAAAACGGCTACTAAGACGTTAATTAGTAGACCTTCAGTAGTAAACCAACAGTGTGTTCGGAGTTTGTGTGTGTTGCATTCTTGGTGGTTGGTAGCTGGGGCAGAACAACCGGTCCGAACCGGGAAGAACCCACCTCTGATTACATCCAATGTCTATTAAATCAGCATGTGTTAAACTGATGCTTCACTATATAAAAATCTCATCAAACTGGGAAAACAGCTTGGAAGATATAAGAAAGAATTCCACTTAGTCACTCGATACCTGTGGATGCTTACTACAAACGAATGCACTATTGATAATAAGTATAATACAGACAAGCCTAGTCCATTTTGTTTACTTCCAGAATCTGATTCATAAGCTCTATGCATTTTTATAGGCCCTGGAGCTAAATTGATTTTAGGTAGAAATTCATGCCTCAAGCACTTATGCAGACTATGAACGCTGATGGGATTGGGGAGCAAAACGAATGATTGATTTGAATTTGAACGATGTAAAATGGATAGACCTATTAATAAATCTAATCTAATTATTTGAGATTGAATTATTCCCCCCCCCTCCCAAAAAAGCTGGCAACAGGCAGAGCAAGAAAGAGATTACAAACCGATGAATTTGTTACGGTAAATAGTTTATAGCTCAGAAATAACACAATCGTGACATTGACTGATGTGAAAGGTAGTAGCTGACCCAATATGCAGAGAGAGATAACTTGGACTGTCTTTTACTTTTAAGTAGTGGATGGTTGAACTAGAAATGGGTGACTGAGTCCTTTGCCATGGTTGGGTCATGTTGTGGTCTAGATGAGATTTGTCATTACCCATTGTCTCTGCAAGGTGGGTGGACCCGTTAAGATGATTTTCCCAATGCACTTGGTATATCCAGATGGAGTGCTTGAAAAGTTTTCTAACAATTCAATAGGTGGTTCATTAGGAACATGGTAGAGACTTGGAACTGAGAGGCAACCAGGACATTTTCTCTGTTGGTTATTCCTAGGGAGTTCCTTGACTCACTGAAAACTGCAGGAGATGAAGGGGCAAAGATGACACCTGGTATACTGTACCGGTGGAGGAAAATGAAAGGAAAAAATAAAACAAAAATCTGACCAAGCAAGAGAAGAGCTCAAGTTAGAACCTACCATAGTAATTACAGCAGTCAAGGGCTCATACTTATGTGCTCTCATTGTGTCAATGATTTGTACTATTATTTGGGAGGTTTTTTTTCCAACCTGTGAATCTCTTATGGAGTATTCTCTAGCATGATCTACATGGGGATTTCTACCATGCCCTTCCTGGGTCCTTTGGGCTGCTGGTTGTGTGTGTGTGTGTGTGTGTGTGAGAGAGAGAGAGAGAGAGAGATTGAGAGAGAGAGAGACATCTGGGTGTAAGAGGTAGTTCATGCTTCTTTGTGGGAGCAGGTGTGATATCTGATAGTTTTGGACAACTGTTGCCTGATGGTAAGCAGTCACCTGAGAGTATCCTTGAAGAACCGGAGAACATGAAGAACGTATTGATAAAGCCTCAATAAGCCATTAATAGCTGTGACAACCATTGAGGTTGGAGAAGTTTCTCCTAATTCACTTTTACATATCTCCAGTGTGCTATCCCTAAGTCCTCCACCCCAGAGTGAATAGAACCCTTCAAAATCCTTTTCTCCTCCAGATTAATTTGGTTGACTTTTCTTTCTCGATCAGTACTTCCATCATACTTTCTTCTCCAAATCCTTGCTTCTTCTTATGTTGTTTAGGTAAGCTAAATTCTCAGGAAAAGCACCATTTTGTTAACTTCTGACCTGTTAATTTCTATTTCTATATCTGAATTCTGCATAATGTGAGCTGAGCTTCCAATCCATTATCCACCATCCCCTTGAAAGCCTGTGCTTTTTATTTCACTTGACACTAACTTCTATCTCACAATCAATAAGTCTGGAGTTATTGCTGTACAATCCATAAACCATCAAAAAGAGCCTTTGTCCTTTGTGAGACATTGAGTTATAAATGCCCAGAGAGAAAATTCTTTCCCCTTTCCCCTGAAGCCAATAAATTCTGACTTCCTCTCTTTTTCTTGAAGTTACTTTGAACATCATAGAAACAATCCCTTCTAAGCAAAATGCAGCTTTTCTCACTGTCTATTTCTAGCATTCATGTTTGTCTACCTTAAATGAAGCTCTCTTTTTTCATTCTTCTTCAACTGTTGGGGTTGTAATATTTCAAACTATTGGACAGGAGGCAGGTGGATACATAAGCTGGGAGGTTGCTGTTTTTCTTGTTTTTCATTCATTCTCCTGTCGCTATCTGCAGAACACATCTTTATCTAGGAAAAACTGGTCTAGTTTTGCTCAATCTACAATGCTAATATTTCAGGAAAGGTCAGTAGCAAAGACTTAAAGACAAAAAAAAAAAGTTGCAAAATATCTGTGCTATAAAAGAACACAAAAATGGTTTTGCTGATTTTTCCAGTGTGGGATTGCATTGATCCAACAATCAACAGCTGGGTATATTCAGATAGGTAAGGTCGTTCCTTAAACACCATTATCAGTTAAAATAAGTATACACTGGGTTCATATATAGCGCTATGCTATAATAAGGTCTCATATGAGATTTGAAAAAGAAATCCCCAACTTTTTAGCATATTAGAAGTATTTGAATATACGGTATTGTGGACATACTTGTAAAAAGGTTGCAGAAACCCTTGTCTATTTGTACAGTAGCTCTCTCTAGAATCTATTATAGACCACTGATTTACTACTAGCCAGCCCCTCACCACTGCTTATCTTTGTCCTTTTTCTGAATAAAAGAGCCTGTTTAACATTAAGCTGCAGCCATTTATCAAGCTTATGAGGTCTGTTTGGGCCTGAATCATGATTAAAATAAAAGGTATGATAGAGGTTGGCACTTTTTAATATTACTTATAAATTTTCAGTGGTGGGATTCAAATAATTTAACAACTGGTTCGCTGCCCTAATAGCAATAGCACTTAGACTTATATACCGCTTCATAGTGCTTTACAGCCCTCTCTAATGACTGGCTGGGTGGTCATGTGACTGGGTGGGCGTGGCCAATTTGTTTGGTCTCACCCTTAGGAAATTTCTCCTTAGTCCAACGGACAATAAAATAGCACTGTTCCAATATTTAGAATAGAATAGAATAATAGAATAGAATAGAATAGAATAGAATAGAATAGAATAGAATAGAATAGAATAGAATAGAATAGAATAGAATAGAATAGAATAGAATAGAATAGAATAGAATAGAATAACAGATTTGGTAGGGACCTTGGAGGTCTTCTAGTCCAACCCCCTGCTTAGGAAGGAAACCCTATGCAATTCTGATTTTCCAAAGCACCAAAAGGCACGACAAGAAACAATGGATGGAAACTAACCAAAGAGAGAAGCAACCTAGGACTAAGAAGAAATTTCCTAAGGGTGAGACCAATGAACCAATGGAATAGCTTGCCTTAAGAAGTTGTGGGTGCTCCATCACACACAAGCAACACAGTTACAAGATAATTTGAAATCTTTACAGTCTAATATTGTAAGCTAACTCTTAAATGCTGAAAATGCAGGATCAAAATACATAAACATAGAAACAGCATTGCAACCCTATTCCAAATTAATAAAATCAGTTCTGCTAATTAGAACGTGTATTTAAAGACATAAGAACTCTGACAAGAAACTCCTGCACTTTATTAACATTTTAAAAACTCCTTCCCTGGCCTAATCCTGTCAAGAACAAGGAGAGATTCAACCTGGAAATAAGGATAAATTTCCTGACAGTGAGAACAATCAACCAATGGAACAGATTGCCTTCGGAAGTTGTGGGAGCTTCATCACTGGAGGCTTTCACAAAAAGATTGGACTGCCATTTGTCAGAAATGGTGTAGGGTCTCCTGCTTGGGTGGGGGGTTGGACTACATGAACTACAAGGTCCCTTTCAACTCTGTATGATCTGTAAGTTTCTATTGTTTCTGTGCTGACTGCATTCCTGCGGTTTTGTTATCACAACTAAGTATTCATCTGTTAAATGGTTCTTGGCTGTCTGCCCGGAGCTATTAACTGAAGGGAGAGAGAGAAAAAAAAAACCCCTCTCTTTCACTTTATTTCCTCCCCTGAGTTTTAAAGGGGCTAGAATTTTTCTGCTGAGGAAATGGCTATGTGTTTATTTCTTCTTTTTCTTTTCCCTTCCTTTGGTTAATTACAAACGAGTAGTAACGTCTGAGTGTGTGTGAGCTACTGGAATCGTTAGGCAGGCAGGCAGGCAGCCTTGACTATTCAGCCGGTTCGCAGAACTCCACAAAGAGTTAACAAACGGTTCTCCCGAACCGGTCCGAAACGGCTGAATCCCACCACTGCAGTTATAATATAAAAAGTCAGATACCATACAGTAGGAAGTATCTGAAGTGCCAAGAAAAGTTTTTGGAGTGTCTTGACTTCCCAGTTACCATGCTGAGATCCTATGCTCAGTGAAATATGTGAACTCCCCTGTTATGATTTGTAAACTATAATTTATAACTTAATTTTATGTATGAATCAAGCCACGATGCTTGGTGCAAACATATTATTAAATCAAACTGCAGCTTATACAAACGTGAACCCATTTGTTGCCTTGTAAATGGAGACAGACCTTTAGACTAACATGGGCCTGTATCAATCGTTCATTTGACCTTCTTTAAAAATCTTTTCATGTTTAGTGGCATGAAAACATTACAGCCAAACTGTTTTGCTCTGTTATTATAGGGAACTGCTCCTAAACAAATGATTATGATACTTAGCATTAAGAGAAAGGGATATTTTCCCTTACCTCTTTCCACTCAGGTAAAACATTCAAAGAAGCATATGTATGAGGGAGGTTTTCTGCACAAGCATAAGTGGAGTTGGTAGTCTATTGTGTCCTTCTCCAACTTAATATCCTCTTAATAAGCTGGAATTACTCCTATTAGCATCGAGACATGCAAATTCTGCAATGTCATGATAGTAAAAGCAGGAAAAGCGGAACTTGCATCATATCCCAATACACGTTTCATCATTTTAGTACCATCATAGTCAAGAACAGACTTCTATGTCTATTACCATGATGCTTAGGTATTTTGGAAGTTTAGGCGTTGCACCTCAGGAGGCTTCAGACCAGAGGTGGGTTGCTGCCAGTTCTGACCGGTTCTTTAGAACCGGTAGCGGAAATTTACCGCCGCTCGCCGAACCAGCAGCAAAGACTGGCGGTCCACACTCCCGAACCGGTCCTCCGGTCGTCGCAGCTTGAAAAATAACCCTCTGCGCATGCGCAAAGGCTTCTGAGCATGCGCAGAGTGTTATTTCTAGGTGTTTTGCATGACGCGACGGGGGCAAAACGCGCACTTCTGTCGTGATCAAAACCGGTAGGGAAGGTAAGTAGAACCCACCCCTGCTTCAGACCAGTGTTTCTCAATCTTGGAAGACTGAAGTTGTGTGGACTTCCAGAATTTCTCAGCCATTAAATTTTGGGAGTTGAAGTCCATACATCTTCAAGCTGCTCAGGTTGAGAAATGCTGCTTCAGACAGATCTTTGTAGACTCCTCAGATTTGAAGTTAGTGGCTACACGGACACATTTGTTTATCTTGGCAGCAAAACAAGTGGTATACCATTGCTTTCTGGGATGTTCTTTCAACATCTAACCTACAGCTTGGGAATTTCCTTGAACTCTTCAATCCAAATAGTTGCCATATTTTTGCTCTGCTTAGCATGTTTTTTTTTTAAAGGTCACCTAAAAATGTCTTGGTTCTTCCTACTTCGCTTGCTGTTTTTGTTTATCTTTCCCTAGAATGGCCAAACTGGAACTATAGGGATTTGCAAATAGTTTTGGAATTAGAACTGCTTTCAAGGGCCTTTGTCAGCAGATCTCCAGAGTTCATACCATGTGATAAAACCATGTGTCTGAAGGTTATTTCCTCCCCCCCCCTGTTTAAAGGAAATTAACCTTCTCTAGCATCCAGACATTGTATGACTGAGAATTAAGATTACAAAACAACAGTGTCTTGGGCAATTATTAATTCCATCATTAAATATTGTATACACTGTAGTCTTCACCACACTGACCTACTCTATATACACTGCAATACTCTGCAATTATGAGAACAACAAATAGATAATTGTGGATAGTACTGCAGACAAAGTAATGAAATATGTCCCAGATTTCCTTCCACCCCATACTTTAAGGCCCTTAAATCTTTCCCACAAGTTGAGACTAGAATTGTTCACCCAAGACCATAGAATCATAGAATGGATGGAACAGAACAGCCCTTGGTGATCATCTAGAAAATTGTTGCCCTTTGTAGGAATCCATTAGTTCAGCATCCCCAACAAACAACCATTCAACTTTTATTTTGGGCAGTCTATTTCATTGCCCAACAGTTCTTTCTATTATCACATTTCCCCGATGCCCTCCTGAAATCTACTTCTTTGCAATTTATATTATTTCATTTTTGTCTGGTCTTCTGGAACACCATTAAACAAAGTTAGGTTATCTTCTCCATGATAGCCTTTTAGATACTTGAAGATAGCTAGCTTGTTTTCCTATAGTCACTTCTTCTCCAGGCTCTCAGCTCCAATCATTCCTCATAACCTTTTTTCTTCTAGGTCCCTTATCATCCCAGTTCACCTCTGGAGATGCATTAGATTTTCAATGCCCTTCCAAAAGTGCAGTGCCCAAAACTGGACATGATATTTCAGGTGTGGCCTGAGCAGCAAACAATAAGAATAATTTCTTTTCTTGATCTTGACCATGTTCTTCTGTTGATGTGATAATTGTCTTCTAAGGCAGTGGTTCTCAACTTTTCACCACAGACCCTCTTTAAATACCTTTTGTGGCCATGGACTATGGCCGTGGCCCCCAAGACTTGACTCAAGATTTAAATCATAACACCTTTTCAAGACTTCGTGGACCCTCTGTGATGACATCGCAGCCCCCCAGGGGTCTGCTGACCACAGGTTGAGAACTATTATTCTAAGTCATCGTTATTTGTCCTATATGTCATCTATAAATTTAATCATCATCCAAGCCATGTTAAAACATGCTGAACAGTACAGGACTTACAACATAGCTGTATGCTACCTCTTTCCAGTTTTCTGGAGAGTCACTCATTGGGTACAACTGTTCAACTAAGGTGGCACTGTTCAGCTGGGATCCCACTCACATTTTGCCAACTACTTTACTAGGATCTCATGGGAGATTCTGTCAAATGTTCTGCTGAAGTTGATATATGCTATATCCACCACTTTCCCAACCTATCAAAAAAGGAAATTAGATTGAATTGGTATGACTTGTCAAGCAGTGCTTTGTTTTCTTAATGGTCACAAACTGATTGCTTAATAATCTGTTCCAGAGTTCCATAATCAAGCTGATTAATCTGCATTCACTAATTTATTCTCTCTCTCCCTCTCTCTCTCTCTCTCCCTCCCTCCCTCCCTCTCTCACACACATACAAGATTAAAATAATATTTGTCTTTCTCTATTCCTCTGGCATTATCTGGGCTATGAGGTAACTAGATGAAGAAACTGACTCTACAGGAAGGTTATAAATATATTTACCAAGTGAAACTGTAGTAACAGAATCTTGAAAGTCTGCTTATGTTTGACCTTCCCTCTCTCTTATATCCCCAATGAGACAGGAAGGAGCCAGCCTGAGCCTCTTCATAATACTATCTCCTTTCCCAGGGTTTAACAAATGTTTCTGCCCTTGTTTTGGTAACTGTTTCTGACTATTCCCCTCAAGGCCATCTCTATGGCTTTCTACAGGCATTATGTCCATCCTTCATATATTCTCAAGGATCACCGAAAGGCAGAGGTGGATTCCTACCGGTTCTAACCGGTTCTTTAGAACCGTTAGTAAACCGGTGATGATGTCACAGAACCGGTTCTTTTGGTGTGTTCCGTGGGTGCCGCCATCTTAGATTTTGCTTCTGTGCATGCGCAGAAGTGAATTTTTGCTTCTGTGCATGTGCAGAAGCTATTTTTGATTGCTGCAGGGGTGCGCCTGCGTGCAAAGCGTGACCCTGAGCGAACCAGCAGCAAACAGATCCAGAACCCACCCCTGCCGAAAGGCCTCTTCAAAACTCTGGTCTTCAGGTTTGGTCCCAATGATTTAGATGTACCGTGTTTCCCCGAAAATAAGACCCTGTCTTATTTTTTATTTTTTTGAACCCTGAAATAAGCGCTTGGCCTTATTGCCATGCACTCAAAAGCCCGATTGGGCTTATTATCAGGGGATGTCTTATTTTGGGGGAAACAGGGTATTCATTCAGTTGCTCCCTAGCCATGCATTGACTTACCTGAAATCTAGCACAAATGGGCAATTATGCACCTGTTATGTCTTCTGTAGTGTCCTGACGCCCAGAATGATCTAGCTGGGCAAAAAAACAAAAAACAAACAAACTGGAATTAGCAGAAATGGTAGGGATGCAGGAATGAAATAGCAGTGAAGACATTTCTGCTTATGTCTGTACTATAGCACATATTTCATGTGATGTCTTAACTTTGCTTTCTCCACCACTGTTATGTGAAGTCATTCAGAAACAATGGTAAAAAATCTTGGTAGCTAGAACCAGGATAGGCGCAAGGTAACAAGGCATATGTTTTCAGCAGTAGACATATTTAATTTGTTGTTTAAAAATGAATTATAATAGCAACCAGTGGCGTCTTCTTATTTATGACCTCAAAGAGTTTATGAAAACCTGATTTCAACGTGACTGTGACCATTCCCCCAGGGGAGAGACAATTCTATTTGTAACAAAGGAGAGCGGTGCAAATTGATTATTACACAAAAGCAAACAGAGGTTTCTGAAGGCACCATTTTCCAAAAAGCAAAAGCATGACTTCTAAGGGGTCCTAACCCCCCACAACTACTTCACTTTTCCAAAATTTCAATTAAACTCCTCTCTCTCAATTATTTTGTTTGTCCAAATTTATGCTAACACCAGTCGGCTGTCTATATTTCCTTCTGTTCTCAAATGAGGGCATCTATCCAAAGAACAGGGCAAGAATACCAATCTTCAAGTCATATTTTGCTCATCCTCTTTATCAGTGGTGAGGTTTGCAGTAGTATACAGTAACAGTGGTCATTTGTAACAGTTCAGGATGCCAAACACTTAGCTTTAGATTTAACGCAAAATTTATTTCTACAGAGATGGAAGTGACTAGCCTTCAACATTTCAACCATTGCTACAGACTAAAAAGTCTCTAATCTTCACGAGGATATTGTTTCCCTACAACAAAAGGAAAACAACTGATCCTAGGTCAAATGGTAAAAAAAATGGAGCAGTGTTGTCAACACAACCCAGATCTTCTCGTTTGCCAAGGCCTCTCCCTCTATACCACACACTGTGCTTGTTATGTCATTACACCATTTGGGAAAACATCTTGAAGTCCAAACACTCCTACATCCACCCTTTTGAACAGGAAATCTGCAATTTAAACATCCAGCAACTTGTGACTCCAGCTGCAGGGAAATTAAAACTTTGCACAGTATACCACATCCAATCAGTATACTCCAAGAACTCCAAATTGAACAGCTAACATTGTCTTAAGAAGAGAAGCCTGGTGAAGAGTATCAGATTTCGAGATTTTTTTAAATCTTAATTTACAGATTAAACTGACATTAGGAGGTACATATAAGGAAGAAGTCAGGCGGAATCCTGGTTACAGAAAATAAAAGCTGGCAACTGAGAATCTTCCCTGAACTCCTGTCCCTGAGCCTACAACCAGGGGGGACCTTAGAGTAACTCTGCTAGCAACAGCCCTCCTGGGCTTTGGTCTCTCTACACCACAACCCAGTCTCCTACAACAGGAGTCTCCAACCCTTGGGCCACTGACTGCTATCAGGCTGCGGCCTGTTGGGAATTGGGTCACCAAAGAGATGGGCAATCATGTGAAGTTTCATTTGAACATGTATGGGATTTAGGTTGCACGCGCAAAACTATTCCCCCCCCCCATCGCTGAAACTGCTGAAGCTGCCGCTGCTGGTGGTCCACAGAACCAAAAAGGTTGGGGATCCCTGTCCCTCAGGGTGAGACGTCCTGGTCGATTCTTGCATTCAGTAGATCGTAGAGCAATCCTAACCCCAAATTGATGTTTCTGGGTTAGGGCTTAGCTAGCATTCCTAAAACTGAGATATTATTGCATTGAATGGTAGCATCTAAAGTTGGGTGCTGTGGTGGAATGTAGAGTTGTGGGAGGGAGGGGCTCTTTCCCAGACAGCTGAACTTGGAATGTCTGGTGGCAGGAAGAGAGCAGATCTGACCCTCCCTAGCAATTTGCAGAGTATATATCTATACTTATGGCAGATAATTGCTTTAGTCTGGCAAGATTCAGTTTGTAGGCGAACAACAATAACAGAAGACATTAACAATAACTTCTTGTGTCATTCTTGGTTTCTTTGGGCCTGACAGGTGCATTTATTTCCTCAGTTCCTTTACATCTGCTGCCATTCATTGCAGGGGTGGGTTCTGACTTACCTCGCTGCCGGTTTGCTTCCTCCCACGCCGCGTGGGTGCGCATGCGCAGTGCTCAAAATCCAGCTTCTGCGCATGTGCAAAAGCAAAAAACAGCTTCTGTGCATGCGCAGAAGCGAAAAACAAGATGGCGGCGCCTATGGTGCCGCCGAGAGAGCCGGTTCGGGGGCGTGTCCAGCTGGCCATCGCTGCCGATTCAGTGAGCGGGGGGAAATTCACGCTACCAGTTCTAAAGAACCAGTCCGAACTGGCAGGAACCCACCTCTGATTCATTGTTACCAAAGCATATGTGCCCCTAGCTTAAAATACAGCCCATGTGCAAAAGTAATCCTGATTTCCTTATCATCATATCAAAGTTGTCACAAGGTTCTTTCTATTTATTTTTGTGAATTTCTTTGACAAAATTTCATATTAAGTACCTGGGTACAATCATGCACGCAGCTATATCAAAATGACTATATGGTTTTTAATTATTGCATCATATCACATATCTACAGCTGTGCCTCTGAAAACAAAGCATTTCTTCATGCATAGAAAAACAATTATCATATAATCATCTGGGTGATCACATCAAGCCTTCCTAATCGCACAACTTATCTACATTCATCAGTATAAAACAAGAGGGGTCAAGGCACAAAGGAAATAGAGTGGCAGAAAGAGGGGGGGCATGCTTTGAGTTTGGTACAACATTTATCATGAAATGTCACACGTTCAAAGTCTGAAAAGAAATTAGATGCGCCTGAAATGAAGAAAGGAAAAGCCAGAGGGGAAAAAAGCAGCTTGCTTGGTTTGAGCCAAATGCTTATTTAGCTATTTGACTTGCTTGTTTTGCTTGTTACTGTTTTAATTTATTTTAGTTACTCATTCAACTTACTTTCATTATGGAGGATGTGAGGGAAGTAGTGTGCCAGATCCTCCATCCCAACGCCTCCTGGCTCTCGTGCTAGCTAGGTTCAGAAGTTGAGGAGGTCAATTTTATTTTTCTACCATTTTTCCCCCTCAGTTCCCATCTGTGGCTTCCAGTGGGGTCAACTGAGTCACTTCAAATTCCTGTAAATAGGGGTGAAATTCCCTAGTGTACAAAATATTTTTTTCCCTTTGGCACTCCCAGATCAAAGCTTTTTCTTTTGTTTCCTCCTTATCAAGCTTTTGATGTAGACACAAACACAGATGTTATGCAAGGTCTCCATTGAAGGTGACTCAGCCTCATCGGAGGGGTTTAGCCATGCAAAATCTAACAGATATTGGATCAGAGGTGGTTTCCTCCCGGTTCAGACCGGTTCGCCCGAACTAGTAGCGACCCGCTGGTGATGTCACGATGATGTCACGGATCTGGTTTGGTCGGTGCCGGTCCGTGGGCACCGCCATATTTTGTTTGAATTTTTTTTATTTTTTATTTTTTTGTTGTTTCTTCTGTGCATGCGCAGAAGCCGAGTTTCCGGCACTGCCTATGCGTCACCATCTTGTTTTTGGCTTTTTTTTTAAAAAAAGATTTTTTTGCACTGCGCATGTGCGCACATGCAAAGCGCGCGTGCGGCCACGTGGCGCGGAAGGAAGCGAACCGGCAGCGAGGTAAGTTAGAACCCACCCCTGTATTGGATGAATGCTGTCATCGGTTTAAGCAAAATTAACTAGCAGGATCTAAAAGGGAAACAATCTGTTTTTGCCAATCAGAGAATCAATGAAAGTTGGCTCTATTCTTTGAAGCTCCTATTTTGACCTGAGCTCTCCCAGGTGGTGCCATTGTGAGTTCCCTCTCTCTGTAAATAATAGTTTAAAGGTTAGGAATCATGGTTGGGAAGAGGGGGGGCAGAGATTAAATTCTTGAACAAAAGACTGCTGTCACCACATGCATTGTTTAATACATTCATAATCGGTGCTTCCCAGGGGTGGGTTCTGGTTTTCTTTGCTGCCGGTTCGCTCAGTGTCGCGCTTCGCGCATGCGCAGTCCTTAAAAAAAGCTTCTGCGCATGCGCAGAAGCAAAAAAACAAGATGGCGGTGCCTATGGCGCTGCCGAAAGAACCGGTTCGGGGGCGTGGCAGGCCTGAGTCGCTGCCAGTTCTAGCGACCCAGGCCGCCAAGTTACTACCGGTTCTATAGAACCGGTCCGAGCCGGGAGGAACCCACCTCTGGTGCTTCCAGGCTTATTATATGACCCTACTATTTTTTTCCATCTCACTTACAATATTCATACTCTCTACATGGCAATTTAAAGCTTTGATTTTCAATTAGAAAATCTCATCCCCCCCCCCTTGAAGATCCCAGTGGAGTTTGAAGTTCCAAATTATTCCAAAGCATTGGTTATTGGCCTTTCTTCCTTTTTGGGATTCCTGGATTCACTTCAGGTGTGCATTTTCCTCTCTTACCTTTCTCACATTCCTTTCCTTACAGCAATGTAATTTGCATCTCCACTGTTGTGCATCAGGGAGCATTTCCAAAGCTCCCCAAGATGCCTTGTTGCCACTGCCAGTCTTGCCACCAGTTGCACAATTACGAAATGGAAATGTAGGGGGTTGCCCTGGGGCTCTGTTGTGAAACTTGAGTTGGGAGGCAGGAGGTAGGACAAGCAGTCTAACAGCAGATAATGGCCCACCAGCACAAGGCCAACATGCAGGAAGACCTATTCCATCCAGCTAAAAGAAAAAAGCACTTGCCTGGGAGTGGACACGATTAGAAGTTTTCTATTAAGTGTTATTTGTATCTGGTGCCATATAATGTTTAAAGGAGCAAAGTGATCTATTGCCTGCCTGGTTGATAACAGCATGGGAAATACCCAAGAGGGGGTGGGGAATGCTGTGCTAGTATTAAGATTCAGTTTTGAAGAACTATGGAAAGAAGGGAAAATAATAATAAATAAAATAAAATAATAAAACAAATAAAATAATAAAATAAAATAAAATAAAATAAACAAAATAAAATAAAATAATAAAATAAAATAAAATAATAAAATAAAATAATAAAATAAAATAAAAAAATAAAATTAAAATAAAATAATAAAATTAAAATAAAATAAAATAATAAAATAAAATAAAATAAGTTGGAACAGTGTTGGGATGGTACCTACATGATCATGGGATAAAATATGGAAGACATAGAAAGCACAACCAACCAACCAAAAGCATGTTTTGGAGAAAAAAGAAACAAGGGGAGAACATATTTATACATGGCTAATAATAATGACAAAAGGATTTGTTTGTTTGCAAACATGACTAATATTAGCAAAAAATAAAAACCTACAATGGTCAACCAAGAATAAACCCAAATACAATATGTTGCACAAACTCTGTTATCTAATACATGCTTGATGAAATAAATAAAATAAAATAATAAAATAATAAAATAATAAAATAATAAAATAAAATAATAAAATAAAATAAAATAATAATAAAATAATAAAATAATAATACTATTCTTAGCCATGGAAACTTGGAGGATGATTTTGAGCCAGTTGCTCTGTCTTTCATCATTTTAGCCCGTTGTGTATCCACTGCAGGATGAAGGCCTCTTCTGCATGTTTCCAACCAATACGGTCCTGAGCTTCCCTTTGCCACTTGGGCCCGCAATGCTTGCTGATGTCATCGATCCATCTTTTTTCGGTCTCTTTCGTGGATGCTTTTTATCAAGTGGGATCCATTCTATGACTGCCTTGGTCCAGCTGCCCTCAGTTCTTCTGGCTATGTGGCCAGCCCACTCTATCCAACCTACATCATAGGTTGCACTTGGGAAAAAATGAAGGGAGATCTTTATATAAGCCAATTTGACCTTCTAGGGCACAGGTGTCAAACTCAATTGCATGATGTGAGGTATCGTGACGATTTCGCCTTTGCGGAGCTGGGGTGGGCATGGCCTGAACGTGACGTATCCGGCCTGCGGGCCGCCAGTTTGACAGGCCTGTTCTAGGGGAAACACAGAATATAAATCCTAGTACATAATGGCAAATAAAAGACAAGGAAATATCAGGTGTGGTACAAATATAAAATACAAAATGAATGCAAATACCATATCAAGGGAAGGGGAAAAAAATAAGCCATGCAAATTGAAGAAACTGGAAACAAACAAATAAAATCCCACCCTTTTCCGTGGACAATGAACACTGGGAAGTAGAAATTCAGGAGGGAAAATGGAACAGTATGGCTGCTGGCTGGGCCTATCAGGAACAGCCCTTCCTGGAATATTATGGCAGGATTTACTACTATCAGGTAAATCAGAAAATCTAGCTCCCTTGCCTCACAGATGTTCAAAGCAGAAGGACAACACTTATTCTTGTCTAGCCAGATTCCTCCCCCAAGCCAAAAAAGGCTCCAACATATTGCCCATTTCTGAGTTACTTTTATTATATACCAAGACTGGGTATGCTAATGAGAGGGGAAACATCCTGTACAAACTCCTCTGATGATTGAATGGGATTGTTTGCCGAACAAATTACAGTATATGAATACTGTAATGGTGCACTGTTTACTTAGAGATCTAGTGGATATGTGTGTGCTAAAACATGGTACTACATCATATAAATAATAAGCACACACCACCATACATACAAAAACAGAACTATGACCCAATTATGGAGGGGGGGTTGCTACCTTTTGCAAAGCAAAGCAGCAGGAGGCTCAGGTGAGGGTGGGGCTGTGGAATGAAAGGGAGTTTTGTCCAGTGTGCAGACGAAGCTGATGGCAGAAGGCAGAATTGGGAAAATGACTTCAGAGTCTGTGGCTTCCTTTGGCCCATCCCAGTCCACTCAAACAGTCCCTTTCATTGTTTCCCTCAAATGCCCAGTTCTCTCCCTCCTCTTAGAATCTTTTGTTGTTTATATATGAATCATCTGCTTCAAATCAGGAACCAGATTTATGTTTGGAGGGCTGGGCTGGGCTGAATCACATCCATGGATTGGAGGTTACTTGGAGGGGGATCACCCAGGAGAAGAGGTGGAAGCCCCATGTCCCAATCCAGCTTGAGACACTAAGTCTCTTTCAACAGTGGTGCAGAAGGACACTACGATCACTCACATCAAAGCTTGAATATATCCCGCCCCCATATCTTACGGTGCTCCCAGACATTGGCTAGTGATGGGTGTATGGACAGCAGAAAGATTGATCTTGCCTTTGGCAAGTATGTATTAACCTACAGAGACATGTGGTAAAAGCCACTGTGAAATCACATCATTGTGGCCAGGTGACTTTGGGCCAGTCCCTCTCTCTCTCAGCCTAACCCACCTCACAGGTTTGTTGATGTGGGAAAATAGAAGGAGAAACATATATTAAGTATGTTCGCCACCTTGAATTGGCTAAAATATAATATATAGTGTATTTTTCGCACTATAAGATGCACCGGACCATAAGACACACATTAGCTTTAGAGGAGGAAAACAAGAAAAAAAAACTGTCTCTGCCTCCCAGCATCCTCTGTCTAGTATCCTTGCAGCAAAGAAGCAAACAGCCTGGTCAGCTTCAGCACGTTATTGCAGCCCCAGCACGTAGCTCGTCAGGGCTCCGCTCTGTTGTGCCCATCACCAGTCAGCTGAGCTGAGCTGCTGCCGCCGGCAGAGAACACTGGAGCCTTCGCTGCTGAGCAGCTGATTGGCGGTTGGCTCGGCCTCCCGGAATACCGCTGATCAGCTGTTCTAGGCGGTGGGGATCACCACTGCCACTGCCGCTCGCTGCCATTCACCATCGCCAATTGCCACCACCGCTGATCGCCACCGCCGTCGATCGCCACCGCCGCCATTCAGTGTCAGGGATCCCCGCTGCCTAGAACAGCTGATCGGTGGTATTCTGGGAGGCTGATCCAATCGCTGATCAGCTGCTTGGCAGCGAAGGCTCCAGCGTTCCCCAGCAGTGGCGAACGGAGGCAGTGGTGACAGGCTGCACCAACCCCCCTCCCCCACCGCAATATTCGCTCTATAAGATGCACAGACATTTCCATCCACTTTTTTGGGGGGGAAGTGTGTCCCGTAGTGCGAAAAATACAGTATATAATATGATAATGTAATATAATATAAAATATAATATATAAAAAGGAAAGATAAAATATGATATCATGATAAACTGATAAGGTAGGAAAAATGGGTATTACACATGATTTTTATAGTCTGTCTGTCTGTCTGTGCACACATTCTCATACACACATATACACACACATCCTATTTTTGTTTGTTTTCCTTTTGGGAGAAGAGATCATTTTAAAATCAGAGTCATTGTCCTTTGGAGTAAATACCACATGGATTTTAGAATAGAATAGAATAGAATTTTTTATTGGCCAAGTGTGAGGACACACACAAGGAATTTGTCTTGGTGCATATGCTCTCAGTGTACATAAAAGAAAAGATAAGTTCATCAAGAATCACAAGGTACAACACTTAATGATAGTCCGGGTACAAATAAGCAATCAAATCATAGTAGGAACCAGTCAATAT